>JALDNG010000083.1:892500-1217500 GCA_024349245.1 Neodontobutis hainanensis | reverse complement strand
TTTACACTGGAGCTTATTAGCCAACACTGAACCCCACTGTGCTTTCAGTTTCCTTTTCTCTTTTCCCCTCATTCACTTTGCCTCCCTATTGTTATGAATCTTGCCTAAAATGCCAAGTCATAGATGGGCTGTTCCCTGCTGAGACCCTCCTACTGACATTTGAGCGGCAACCTGACTATCCAGTCACTCCAACCCATTTAAAATCCCTTCCAAAAATCAGTAGGGCTTCCTTGTTATTTTTTATCGACGACAGGCTTGGATTTGTCTTTTAATTATATGCACAAGTCCTGCTGCAGGGTTGCCTTGCTCCATGGGGACAAATGGCGTTGCAGGAGATGAAAAACGCTGGAAATCCACTGAAAGGTCCTGTTGAGAAACGCAGCTCACAAACTTGTCTCTGTGCATCATTACTGGCTCCTCTTTGTCTTCCTGCTTTTCTCTCTGTGGGGAAATTACCGATGCTTGTGGAAATGGACTGGTCTCTGTTCAAATTTGTTGCTCGGGAACTGAAGACCTTTTTATAGGAGATGTCATTTATGTTTATCATATTTGATGCTGAACGCTTTCTGGAACCATCTGTGTATGTGGTGTATGCCTATTATACCCTGAGACCTGTTTATAAATGCAGAAAGGTTTTAGTCATCAGTGTTTGGAGGCCTGATTCTTATGATAAAAAATATGATTATATTTTTATGAAGCAGGAGTTAGCGTTAGAATAAATTAGTAAATTAGTGTACTGTATTATACATTTTAAAATAATACTTTATTAAACATTTTGTAAAATGTTTTGAAATACCTTATAGCTTAAATTTAATAAATAGATACAAACACAATAACAGAGCATTTTGTTAAATAAATAAGAAGTGTCTTTTTTTCTCTTTTTAGCTCCCGATTCTTGCTGACTTTTTAATTCCATGTCATGTCATTTATTAAAATGTTTATTTATAACATGTTTATTTTTGGCTACATATCATGCATTGTACTGTAAAACAAACCGTTGGAAGACGAAGGAGGGGATCACGGGGAGATTCGGTAAAGGGAGGTGAAAGAAAAAGTACCCCAATAGAATTGTTACTACTAATGTAGGCAGGGGCAGGAATATTATGTCTTAGACCAGCACTCTTTGAATCTTTTACCAAAGATATTTATTTTAATCATTTTTATGCATAAAATAGAAGGTAATCTACCTATAAAGAAATTAGTAAAAGTGTGTTTTAAGGTTTTAATAGATATTGTAGCTGTAGAAACACTTGTGACATCAATTACAATTGTTTACCTTTATGTTTAATTTATTAGAATGTAATAAAACACTATACTATATATTCTTACAAATACAGTAAAAACCCCAACAGTTCACTACAATTTTAAGGTCAGGTATGTAGAGGCTGAGCTGCTCATTAGCCAAGCGCAAAAGTCTTCAGAAGAAGCCTGTTAACAGTTTTGGGTGTGTAGTCAGACACAAGTATGGGAGTGAACAGCAGCAGGGCTTCCTTTTGCAGTCCTTTAATTTAAAGACCATTGTTCAAAACATGGTTTATATACAAAAATGCTCAGTGTTTATTAGCTCTGTTTCTGACAGAAGCTACTTTTCACTTCACTTTTTAAAACTGCTTTTACCTTTGACTTGACCCTTCATGTAACACAGACCTTTTATTGTGGGCTTTAGTCTTAACTGGTCTTGTAGGTTCCTGCAGGAGAACTCCAGCTGACCACAGCTCAGATGCACATTAGACACAAGTGGCACCAGCTCAAGGGTGGTTATACAGAGGCTGTAGATCCAGCCACTGGTCGTGTGGGGATAACAAGAACTCTCCTTTAAGTCAGCCTAATAACCTGATGTTATTAGGCTGACTTAAAGGAGAGTTTTCCCACTAGATGCGCGTCCTCTAGCCACCTTGGCATAATTTCACGCACCTGTTTGAAATGAACACTATTAGAAAGCTTCATTTATTTATCGGCACAAGTAGGCTGTGACGCGCATTAATATGTGAAACAGTTACAGCTGCGCAAAATTAGTTCATGTCATTCAAACACAGCAGGATCAATGCGGTGTCCCCTCGGAGCACTTGGTGCATGATGGTGGGAGCAGAAGCATTGGGTTTATGTGGAAAATAGTGAAAAATGAAGAAATTAGCAATGCTATTATCAAAATACTGTAAGGCACCGTGGCTTACCCTAGATTCAGTTTGTGTTGAAATGAGCAAAGACTAATGGGTCAAGGAGCAGACAAACAAGCAAATATAATTTCAAGATTGTATTATTGTATTACAACGGTGGGTGGATGGTTGCTGGCATAGAGCTGGATGAAGTCCAGGTCTGGAGGCTGGGCCTGGAGGTGCAGAGCAGAAGAACTGGTAGAAATAACAAGAAGCATTCAAAAACTAAGCCAAGCAGTTGTGAATACCACAGTAGGGTAAAACTAAGGATCAGGCAGCGTGTGGTAGACTGAAGCAGGTTTTATTGCAGCTGAGTAGTAGGTGGCCAATCCAGAAGGTGGCACTGAAGCAACAAACTCTCTGTCCGTCTCCAAATGGAATACACACCCACAAACACAAGAGCTAAGGGGAGACAAAACAAGAAACCAAAGGGAAAACCTAGCATCCAACATCCAGACCTGGCATCCCATTGGCCTTTGACAAATGAAAATAAACTCCCAGTCCAATCACTCCCTCTTGAGGGCATATAAACTTATCTCTCTGACCAGTTTACTTTAGGATTTACAAGGTCCCTTAGATGAGTAATAAAAGATCTTTAACCTCTAAAAAACAACTTCAGATTTTGTCTCCTCCGTTTTTATTACATTTTTACTTTTTTGTCTTGTTCTTAACTATAGAGGAGTCTGGATTTTAAAGCAAGACCACAATTAGTTTCAAAACATTTATAAATGACTTGTTCATTTTTATCATATCAAGCAGCAGTCTTGGGTTAGTTTGACTCAATTTCAGCTTTACTCAATTTCCAGCAAAAATCTCTATCTTAGTCTTAGCCTTGACTTGTGTTTGGTATTAACTACGCCATAGGCTAATGTTTCCTGTGTTTGCAGTCAAATATTTCCAAAGGACAGACAAATGACATCTTCAATAACTCACATGCATCATTGGGAGGCTTTTACCATGACCACAGACATGTCATTGGTGCCCTTCGCTTGTCATGACAATCGACTGAGCTCAGCGTCTTGGGTTCCCTGCGATCCGACTTTGAGTGAACGGTCCGAAAAGAAAAAAGCTTGTGTCAGTCTTGCTAATCATAATTTTTCCCCTTCTAATCAGTACATCAGAAAATCAAATCAATACAAGTCTGGCAGCACCTGGTTTGCTGATATGAGTCATCAGTATTCATGGAGCCACTTTGAGGTGTCTACAAGATAATACTATTTCATATTGGATCTTTCCTTGCTTCAAAACATGAAATAAGCTTGTTTAGAAGGTGTTCTTTTCAATGCATTTGTGTTTTGTTGATGTGAATAAATGCATAACTTGGAAGTATTCATAGTGTGTGTGCATCATGTCTGGCTTTACATTACTGTGCTGCTAAAAGTGACTGGCACTTTCTCTCATGAGGTCAACTCCTCAGCTGGTCATTTCACAACTCAGTGGTCTCAGGTGTTACAGATGAAAAATTATACGACGTAAGAATTGGACCCAGTGGGATCCTCAGAGGCATATCAGCTGCAGATGAAATATGTTGAAATGAGAAATACTAGATAAAAACAGAGGTGCATCTGAGTACAGTATCATTAACTTCAAAGTATTTTGTCAGTGCCAGTGTATTGTATGACTATCGGATGACTGGAAGGAGCCTTTGAAGCTAGACTCCTGTTCTTGTTTCTATAGCTGTCTAGTGTGGACAAACTAAGCACTGCTGGAGATGAAGCACAGTTTCTTTTTTTAACACAAAGTGTTTTTTTCAAGGTTTAAAAAGTGATATAATGTACAGACCTATTTCCATTTGGATTATTTATAGACAACGTCGTGTCCCTGCAAGGCTACCGTAGCTGTTCACATTCACACTAAAAAAGAGGGTATTAGGTCTGGAATTAATAGTCTGGAATATCTGACTATCCAACCTAAGGCGAGGTAATGCAGTATATATAGTATCTTGATTGTGGGTCTTCTGCTGCATTCAATCTCAATTTCAACCATTAAACAGTCCCTCTTTTGAGAAGCTGGCCCCAAGCAGTGCATTAAACTGGTGTGATGTGCTTCAGAATTTGCTTTGAGCACTGTCATTTATATTGAGATCTTGAGTCATTGTCATCCCTCATGTAGAAGACATAAGAAATCTAAAAGAAAAGAAATCTATTCTGCACGTCTAGTCACCGTTGTGTTTGCTGCTGTTACTGATGCATCTGGGGAAACATGAGTGCACTATATGGGAGTCCACAACTATGATGATGAATGAATTAGTCTGGTATCTGTGGATTTATGTTGAATTTCACTGAGAGTTTTTTCTTTAGTGAAAGGGTATGGCTGGCCAAGCTATACTCTAAGATCAAAAATCACAGTTTAGCAATCTTCCGAATGATACAGCGATGGTCTCTCTTGTCTAACTTTACATGCCAGCTAATTTCCTGATTCTCACAGCAGTGGTGTTGTATTCAGACATTGTATTGGGGGCCTGACAGTTCAATGCCACTCTCTACATTTTTCATCTGTCATCTTAAATAATTTTGTTTTTGTCTTTTTTCTTCACTCCACATCCTCCTTTCTTTCATCTCAGGTCAGCAATCACAAAGACCTACTGTGAACATGGCCAGATGCATTTACAAAGTAATTTTGTACCATCTCCGCCTCTGAACATAACTCTAGCAGTAATGCACTTCCTCTGCCAGACGCTTGTTTATTCATCCCTTTGAGGAAAGGGTTTGATCTCTACAAAAACATGCACACAAAGGCGAATTGTAAATGCGTAGAGTCATTTTCTTTAATAGGAGACATTGATGTACAGGTACATTTTTGGCACAGATAAATACATCCACTGTACAGTAAACTTCAAACGGCATGTTACAAACGAAAGGCAGAAACAGTATCACAATCACCAGCAGGTTGTTATTTCTACATGTGTAGAACATGATGTGAATCTTTTTACTGATAAACAACAGAGCAGAGCAACACGGTCACTGATTGTAGTTGGAGAGAGTTTTTCTAATGAAAATATATGTATGGGATGTTTCCATAGGCCACAATAGAACAGAGAGGCTCGTCTGAAAAGTCAATGGGGAGCAGCAAACTGATCTCACACACATCTGACATTCTTTATGTGTCATGTTTTCATTTTCTTCATGCAAAGTGGTGGGCTTTCACCAAGACCCCAGGCTGGAAGTAAGAATATTAATGGATAGCATTTCAAGATACCCACAGAGGCTTTACATTGTCCATTTTTCATTCACTCCTCAGTCACACACTGGTGGTGGCAAGCTACTTTATTTATTTTTATTTTTTGTAGCCACAGCTGCCCTGGAGCAGACTGACAGAGACGTGGCAGTCCTGGCAATGAGCTTTCCAGGACAATGGTGGTCACCTTAGTAATTTTTACTTTATTTTCAATTACTTTCTGTATACAGTTGTGCTCATAAGTTTACATACCCCATATTTGTGATTTTTTTTGATAACACAAAAAACTATTTTTTCACTCATAGTTAGTGGTTAGGTGAAGCCATTTATTGTAAAACAACTGTGTTTACTCTTTTTAAATTGTAACAACAACATAAACTACCTAAATGACCTTGATCAAAAGTTTAGTGATTTTGGCCTGAAAACATACACACAAGTGACACAAAGAGGTTTGAATGGATAATAAAGGTAACCATCCTCACCTGTGATCTGTTTGCTTGTAATCAGTGTGTGTGAATAAAAGATCAGTGAGTTTCTGGACTCCTGACAGACCTTTGCATCTTTCATCCAGTGCTGCACTGACGTTCTTGTAACCTGAGTCATGGGGAAAGCAAAAGAATTGCCAAAAGATGTGCAGGTAAAGGTAATTGAACTTTATAAAACAGGAAAGAGATATAAAAAGATATCCAAGGAAATGAAAATGCCAGAAGTGTTTAAACTCTAATTGAAAATGAGGGATTCTGTTCAAACTAAATAAAGAACCAAAGATTTCAGCCAAAACTTCCAGGAAAAATGCAAAGAAAAACACACAAATAACCAAAGGCTTTTTGCTAAGAAGACTAGGCAGCTCTGAGAAAATAAAGAGCCTCATCCACAACTACCACAAAAGACTTTTCATTTCATTTGGATAGTTCTGTTGTCATTATGATTTAAAAAGAGTAAACACAATGGTTTGACAATAAATGGTTTCAACCAACCACTAACTATGAGTGAAAGAAAAGTGTTTGTGTTCATCATCATTCATATTCTCTGAAAAATGGCCCCAAAAAAATCACACATTTTGCCAGAGTAACTTATGAGCACAACTGTCTTGAACCTGATGTCATTATGTATGACACTTGTGCAGTTCATAAATTAGTCTCTTTTCCCTGGCGTCATGGATTTTCTACAAACACCTGCTTTATCAGAGTTTTCATCAGAAAACATACCGTGAACAAAGAAACATTTTGTGCTCCCCATTGACGTTTATTCATTCTCCCCAAATTTAGACTAAAGTTAAAAGGTGAAAACACAGCTACTATTAACAAATGTGAATATCTCACTTCATGAAGATTATGGTTACAAAATGATATTAGATTACTTTAGGTAGAAGTTAAGATAGAAGAACAGCAGCTGGTTAAGACTGGGGCATTTGCAAAAGAATTGTCAGCAGAATATGTCACCTAGTCATTTGAAGATTTAACTGCCACTTTATTTTTAAATCAAAGCAAAAGGACTGCTTCCAAACTTACCCAAATATGACAAAATGTCTGAGCCACACCCAACTCAAGGTTTAGGCTTTGGTCTCATATACCAAAGTCTGGACTCCTATTCTACACATCAATTCCAGAAAACATTTGTCTGCAAGAATATTCAAATTAATATCCTATAAACTTCTGTCTCTAAAACACAGTTGCCCTTTCAAAATGTTTTGATAATATTCCCTTCTGATACTCGAGGCACATATATTCATCACATTGGACCATAATGTGGGCTTTAAGGCTTTTTCAGGATTTCATGAAGACTCCTGGGGGAAATGGGAAGTGTAGACTCACATCTGTTGGGGATATGCACAAAAATGGCTGCATTTACTGCACGCTCTTTTGGCAGTGAACGAAATCACACTGGAGTTTAAGTAAGCACTAATTTGTCTCATGTTACTTTTGCTGCCCGGGGCAAATGTACATTTCAGCTGAAGTCAGTACAGTTGAAAGCTCAAAATGCAAATGTTGACTTTCATTAAAGCAACACTATTATCTGATTAATTTTGGTTGCCTAACTTGAAACAGACCACATGTCAGCTTAAGAGTTTCTTCACTTTGTAACACTGCCTGGTATGTCCTTTTAACAACTGATTAGTAACAAGCCACACTAACACATCTTGTCTATAGGGACTTTTATCTGTCGTCGACTGGCCCTCAACTGAGTCCCATATTCTAATGTGGCCCTTGAGAAAAAATTATTGCCCACCCTTGACCAAAACGGTTCCCCAGAAAGCATTTAATTTTACTTTGGGGACGCCTTGGCCCTTGGTCCAAGTGTGTAAACAGTGCAGTCAGCTGATTGGATAATGCAATCCTTACTTTGTAGCCTGGTCAGCCAGACCCATTCACTTTCTTCATAAAGTAGGTCTAGAATCCCCTTCCCATTGAACACAACTCACTCAAGACGACCTGAGCAATCAAAAACGTTTATCTTAAATGGTGCGGTCTTTGTGTAATGTCTAAGGGTTTGCTTACAATTTAAATAATAGCTCAAATAAAATATGAACACAAGCCTCTTCAGGGGTTAATGAACCACCATTCCAGTATAAACAAGGCTATAGTGTTAGGATATGTTTGTAATACCAGTATGCAGTTGAAAGAAGATAAATCATTAATATTTAGTAAACCTAAATATGTAAACAGGCAGCAGACATGTTACTATAGTATGTTCAATCAATATTATAGTGGGTTTATCTGTCCTCATCTGGAAGCAATGGGGAATATCCCATCCCATTTTACCCAATCAGAAAGGAGGGTCAGTCTGTGTGGGCTTTACTGGTTTCAACAAACAAACGATCAACCAGGTGAACACGAGCAGCAGGTGAGCTGTGTCTGACTCTGCAGTAGCCATATGGATGTTTGTTAGCTCAGTTGGTTAGGTTTATTGTGATTTTGAGGTAAATGATCTGCTACTCTCCATTACTGCTTTGGTTAACGACAAAATACCGTAAACACAGCAAAATCTAATAGAATTGATGGACTTCTTGTGAATAAGTTGAAAAACACTGGTGGAATGTGACTTCCTCTACAGATATGAGCACTTCTAAAACATCCAAAAGCGTACATTTTCTGCAGCGTTTTACATCTCAGAGAAGAGATGCCCTTTTCAGAGCTTTCAGTCACATTGGAAGAGAAATATTTGAACATTTAGAGTCACACAGGCACCAAACTTTAAGAGGTTGTCTGCAGCACAATTTCAGCATTTTTCCAAAAGTCCAATGGTTTTTCTCTTTTGCTGTGGAAGGCAGCCAAAGACCAACCCACTGAATGAATTCATTTTTACAACACAACACAGACATTTCTGTAGCATGGGTCAAGGTGAGTCCTCTATTCAACCTGTTAGAAATTCACATTCAGAAGTAGACTCACATAAGAGATCACTGCAAAGGCTGGCATTGGTACAAGATGTTAAAATACAAAAAAGAAGTACCCACAAAGCAACTGCACACAAGCCTGACTACACACTGTTACACTGATTGTACTGACTACTGAAAAGACAGCTGTGTTGGCAGTAGGCAGTGACATGACCCAGGTTATTCACAGCATTTAGCCTTTTACACTGAGAAAATCGAGTAAAGCTTGCTGTGAATGTGGCACATGGAGATACCAACACAGAAAATTAGATATCTTACAGTAGCAGCATGTTGAGTTCATCTATCTGATCGCACTTTACACAGAAATCTGAAAGAGTGCTTTGACCAATTTAAGAATTTTCATGTAAAAAATACTTTCAGAGACCCATACATGTGGTGGTACAAATACATTTACACAGGGAATGTATGACAGTCTATATTATTAGTAAATGGTAAAAGTGAAAACTAGAGACTGCAAATTAAAAATTATCCAAACCAAAACAAAACCAGGGATTGATTTAATCCTCAGTATATATATCAAATATATATAAAATTTATCTTCGGTGATTCTCAAGTGGTCTAATTTTGAGGGTATTTTTTTCCTGATGATATAGTCCTTGTGCACGAACCCATAAAATAACATTCACATTGAATACTTTTAATGTTAACCAGCTGTCAGCAAATAACATCCAGACCTACACTATATCCCTGTCTCTAATGCACACTTTCAATAGTATAGCATAAACGGCCTTGCACTTGTCAGTGGGAATGTGCACTTTAGACACAAGTGTGAGTATTTGGTACAGGGTCCATATCACTCTCTCAGTCTGCCTTGTGATCTCAGCCACAATAAACAAACTGCCCGTCTGATAAAACTAATAGAGATAGACAGTGGAGATCGACAGAGACATCCCTTCTAGTCAGCAGAGTTGACATCAGAGTTGTTGACAGAGATTGCACAGCGGGGCCAGCCATCTTAATTCTTCATCTGTTCTACATAAAGAAATGAGTCTAGTCTTCCTCGATTTGAGTTTGATTTCTAGTTGGTGGAACAAATGGAAATGGATAAATCTACCTCTGAACACATTTTGATTGAAAAAAAAAAAAAAACAATCAGAAAAAAAGGAGCAGTGACAACAGAACAGACGCAGAAAAAATACATCTGATTTTAAAAAACACTCAGAAAAGCATTGTGAAGGAGTTACTGAGTCTGGCTGGACAAGCTAAACAGTTGTAACTGTCCAAACTTACAGAAACTCAGAAATAAGTTGCACTTTGCAGAATCTATGTGGCTTGAGGTGCTGTCCTCTATTCTGGGATGTGGAAGTTAGATGTTCTTCTTGGAGGTTAAAATGATTAACCTTTGTTAGCAGTGTTAGCAGTGTCATGATTTTGTAACATAACATTTTGTGGCATTTTAAGGTGAAACAAACATCTCAACTCTCTCAGGCTAATTTAGTTAATAAAAACCTATCTATTACAAATGTGAGCCCGAGAGAGAATGTGTTTGGAGGTATAATCTTGGTTTGGGAGCCACTAATGAATCAGTCACAGTCACTTTACTCTGAATACAAAAGCAGGCTATACAAAAAAAGTTTGTCTTGTCGTTGGGCGTCCTTAGCTCAGTTGGGAGAGCACTACCAACTACACAAGAAAACTTAAGACCCGGTTTGAATCTCATTTGCCCAATGTCAAACCCCCCCCCCTTGCCCTGCTTCCTGTCAACCTACTATCAACTAGCAATAATAATATATATATATATATAAAATATCTTTAAAATATACAGTATATATTTAAAATCCTGTGCACCACAAATGTGGCGTGTATGACTGGATGGCACTTTTCTGGCTTGTTGTTTATGTATCTAACCTGATATAACATGAGTGGGATCATGAATGAGGGGAGTATTTTTGGAGAACACACCATTAGGCCTGTGTGTACGTGTCTGTTGCCTGGTTTTTCTGTCATAATTATTCTGATTGGAGAAATGCACAGGAAGAGCTGGTGCTGATGAGACTCTTCACCCGCTGTGAGCCTGCCTGGCAGCGGCTCTCAACAACACGAGACATGTTTTGTCTGCACGAGTGTGTCTTTGAGAGCCACATACGCTTCTATTTGAGAAGCACTCGTTGGCCAGAGTTGATTACATATTCATTATAGTAATCCCCCCTCGCTCCTACCTGGGATATCGCCCACACCACTCAACCTGTCCGAGCGACGGCCGGGGCAGGGGACATACTCAGCATTCAGGACGTACGGACAAGGGGAAGCTGATTATGATTAAAGGTCAAACTAAAATTTAATTAACGCAGGAGGTGATGAGACAATGGCGTTTAAGGGCTACTTCTCAACAGTACATTCCTGTCTATGCTCAATAATAAATCTACGCGTCTCTGTTGCGTTATAAATGGGTTTTGTTACCTCTGTGCAATCACATTAAGCTTCATCTGCTCTGACATGGATGACTGCACTCTATTTGTTAGGCTAGGTTGATGAGGAAACTTTTAAAAAGAAAGCAAATGTAACAAGAAGTGCCTTAAGTTATGGTGGAAATGGTAAAATGTGACAGAAGTTAACATATACATAAGAGAAATTGTATTACTCTAATTACAGCCCTTGTGAAGTCCATTGAGCTTCTGCCCCATTAATGCTCCTGTAGCAATCTGTCATCGCTTCCTGCCATTTCACAAAAGTCCAGAGTCTAGAGAGTATTTTTTGGAGTTGGACTAGATATTCCGCACATGCTCCACAATCCTGCATAGAAGAAATAAATTAATTAGATTTATAAATCAATCAGAAAAAGACAAATGGGCAAGTGGTTAGAGGGAAACAGACACATTTTTGGGACAAACATATATAACACACATTATTATGTGCTAGCTATAATAAACTATTATTAGTTTGCTAGCTAGCATTATGGTCAGCTGTTTTGGTCTCTGATCCCTCCGATTAATGTGTAGTTGAAGCTGTGTAATTACACACATTTATCTCCAATGTATTTCTGGTTATTTAGAGGCAAGTGCCATATCTGTCACTGGCTGGTATATATTAAGATCAAATTTGCATTTTGTCCTTAAAAGGTAAGGTTTTATTTGCATTAAAAATAGAAATGATTTGAATTGTTGCTGAGATAGTAGAATAGACAACAAAATAAATTGATTCATTGATTAAAATAAGGCAATGGGTAAGTTTAATGGTGAGTCCCTGTCTCAAAGGGACACATTTGGAGGTGGTCGTAATATTATGGTTGAATGATGCTTAATCATGAGAAATGACTTCACACTTAGAAATCCTCACACATCCTTAGAAATAGTTTGGCTGCGTAGCCGCATTAGTTTTTTCCTTTTTTTTTTTTTTTTTTTTTTTTTTTACAGTTTTTGATTGCAGAGTCTTGCAGCACTAAACACAAACTAGAAACATTTGCCAGTCCAGACCGCAGCTCTGTTATAGTATAATCTGATAATGATATTGTAACAACATCAGAAATTACCCAGTACTGTCATTCTCTGCTTGCTCATTCAAACTATAATGACAGACACCACATAACAAACAAAACTAAACATCAAGATAGTCCAGGTTTTTTAGTGGGATGATTGTTAAATATACATATACATTATTATGTATGAGTTGTTACGCTCTGAATACTCCATTGGATTATTTACATCCAGTGATCCATACGAATATGCCAAGTTAACTGCTTCTGTGAGTTAATGGGCATAATATAGCTTTAATAGATTAATGCTGTAAACCCTCTGCATTTCAAAATGTTTACCCAAAGATAAAGATAGAACAGACCACAGAGCAAATACTATCCCAAAACTGGATTTTGTTCTTGCTCCCAACACAGCACCTTCAAGGAACTCCCTTCTTTAATTACTTTTCCCAATATGACAATCTTCGCACATCATTGCACTTTGATCATCTTAACAGTCCCATATTTTTTCTCATTGGATTCTAGTGTGGAGTTTTAAGGTTAAACGAGTTCACACTGGCCGCTGTCACATGGAAGTTGGCTATAATTACCCAGAAAGCCAATGGACAGGCAGAGTGAAACACTGCTACAGACTGTTGTATTAGTGCTGCACAACCAAAAGCAGAAGTGCTCTTTCTGCTGTATGAGTGAAAATCAAATGTTTGGCCTATATTTTACACAAAAACAATAGAATACAAGTATGTTTGGAGACTGGAAGTCAAAGCTGCATCCACAATGAGAATCTATGGAGTCATTTAGGGAAATGCATAAAACAAACCTTGGACCCTGAGTTTGAGATGATCAAACATATGCCTACATATATTTCAGCCAATACTACCACTAGTGTGTATTATGGCTCCAAGACAGTCCAAGACTAATCTAAAGTACTGCCACACTACTTTCATTGCTAATGTGTTTGGTCTATTACAACGCCATTGCAGCAGCTGACAAAGGAATGTAAAACAAGAGCTATTGATTCCCTAGAATAGCTCAGGAGCTAGAGGAGGGGGGCAGGGTGTGACTCTCTGACAATGGACTGATTAATATCAACAGGTGATGGCTCCTTGTATGAGGTTATATACACACTGCAAACGACATGTGCCTGAATGCCATCCACTGCAAGAGTCTCTGCCAGTATCCCAGTGAGTTATTCCTCCTCTGTTCAGTCGATTGGTGCGCTGCTGGGGCTGCGCGCTCCTCGTTCTTGCTGGCAAAATAAATATGTTAATCTTGTGGATGTAGTCATTAAGCTCTCTGCAGGATTTAAGCTTCATTAATTACCTTCTTTTTGGGGATAAAACAAAACTTTTCAAAAGAACTTTCCTTAAATTTAAACTAATAATTGCATACAGTGGTTTTAAAATAGAGCAATTGTCTCAGGCCCTAATACTGGAACAGCTATAACATATACTTTGAGATTAGTTGATTTGATCACATATATTTGTCTTTATACAACACATCACTGCGTATAATTGAATTGGTGAATCAGAATTTCCCAATGTCAATGAATGTAAGTGTGAATGGTTGTCTGTCCCTGTTTCTAAATACTAGCCCTGCGATTAACGTGCAATTGTCCAGGGTGTACACGGCCTTATGCTTAAAGCTGCTCTGATAAGCTCCAGCCATCTGGGACCTGTAACAGGATAAATTGGACCAAATGAAACAAAGAATGAGTCACCATTATACAACCATGTACATTTATATAATCATCACATGGATTGGCCTCATGTACCACATTAGTGTGTACTCCTGCCTGGGCTCCCTGGTCTCCAAAAAAGTAACAGTAATGCACAACAAGTTTGATTGGTCTGTATTAGCCATAACATTATGACCACATATTGGCCTTTAACTTCTAGCTTCAGACCAGTAATGCTTTTTTTGTAAAATATTTAACCTAACCTAGCATGGCCCTTGTCTTTGACACAGCCTTGATAATAAAGCCTTGATGATGTCCCAAGGCTTCTTTTTCTTTTTTTGTAGCTAATCTTAATTAAAGAAGAATTGTGTTATTTCTTGTTAATTACATGTCCTAATGTATTTGTATTGTTATGGTAATTTGCTTCATATACAGTTTCTTTTTTATTCCCTTTTTTGGATTATCAATATTATATAAATAAATAATACTTTACATTTGGACATACTTTGTTATTGTACTTGAAGGGTGTTTGAGGGGGAAAGAACTACACGCAAATACATTGTGAACATGTGATATTATAAATGATTCTATGAGCTCTGGTGTGCACTAGACTTATGAAGAATAAACCTTCTATTAATCATAGAAAGTCTTATCCATACTCCACATTTGAAACACTGCACCCCAGTTTATCCCACAAGATGAGCTCAAATACTGATACTGACCATAAAAATGCAAAACCAATTGGTGTAGTTGTTTGGTGACGCTTTGACCAATTTGATACAGTGAGGTCAAAGCAGATCATGGAAATGTTCACTGTTGCCTGTTATATCTCAGCCAGTGACAGGTGCCATGGTAATGGGATAATCGACCTTTTCCATTAGTCTATGTGGCCACTATGAGACATATTGTTTCCCTCAGCGGGTTTCTGCAGACTGTGTCCCCGAGCGTCACAGTCTGTCCTTTGCACAGACTTCACACTCAGCACTTAGACAAACCGCATGCCTGCACTTCAAAAAGCCAACAGCTGGGCCGGCCCACTTTACCGGATGAGGTGTCTATGTTAACATGCGTCATGGACGAATGGGTCGTATTCAGATTGATTACTTAAAGCACGCACGGACAAGATAACCAAACAACAAAAAGCAGCACACAAATTAGTTTGTCTCTCTGTTTTGCAACAAAAACATTTAAAGCATTCTTTCCCCATAATCTATTTTACAGAGGAGGATTAGGGCCACTGTAAAGAGAAAAAAAAGTGGTATAAATTCTCAGAACTATGGGTGCCTTTAAAAGGGGTTAATTTAAAAGAGAGTGGATCAGGTGAAAACTGACAAGAGGTGAAATATGAGTCCCTAAGTTCTCATTTAACTATGTCTGCAGTTTATGTAATAACACTTCATTCATATGTATTTGCAACCACACATGTATGGGTCCAATAGTCTCTGAGAACAACGGGATAATGACTCAAAGTCTGGGTATACTGCAGTCTGTTTTCACTTGAGACCGACTGATGCCTCTTCAACTGATGAAGCATCTCTCCAGCTCAGAGACCAAGTCTGCAGCTGAGTCACTCGGTGGACTGGGGGTTCAGGTAATGGCCGTCAGGTAATCACTTTTCTTAGATCCTTCATACTGCCTCGGACACAGCAGGACATCTCTGTCTTTTAAGTGGCACATTCTCCTAAACGGTAATGCGCAGGGGGTTCAGTGGCTCAGGTGGTAGAGAAGGTGTCCAATAACTAAAGGTTGGTGGTTCAGTTCAGTTCATACTGTCGTTGTGTCCTTTGTCAAGACACTTAACCCACCTTACCTCCAGTGCCACAGCTCTGGTGAATGCATGTGTGTGACTGCAGAGGTCAGGGGGTCTGTCTGTCCCAGGTGTGAAGGTGTGTGAATGGGGTGAATGAAGACATGATGTAAAAGCACTGTGGGTGCCCGAGAAGGGTATTCATAAGCGCTATATAAAGGCATGCCATTTACCGTTATGGAATGCCTTTATATACCACCATGAACAGGGAGTTAGTAACAGGAGTTAGAGTTAGACAATGCACCTGCTCAGTCTTAAAGTGTGCAGTGCTAAAGGGATGGAAGCATGTATGTATATACATACATATGCATGTACATTTATAAGGTTTATCTAAGCTTAAGTTTGTGTTAGTTTAATTAGCCATGTGTCTTTTTGGAGAATGTTTTTATTTTGTGTCAAAGTGTCAAATATGTTCCTCTTTGTGGTGTTCACTCTGCACAGGCAGACCGGTGAGATGGTGTTAAGACAAATTACCTAAAGAGCTAAATGGGAGCTGCGTCTCCAGGAGATCTTTTCTCTGCAGAGAGTTCAAAACCATTTTTCTCCTCTATCTGAGAGCCACAGGCCTGTGTTTGAAATCTATTATCTGGAAGGAGGTTTCTAGTGAAAAGGTTTCCTGAAGGAGAGAAGCAGAAGGTACCTCAGTGAAAACAAGGAGTGGCTGCGTTCACAGCTCGGAGGTCTCATGTTTGAGCTTGTCTCTAAAATAGAAGGTGTAAAGTCTCACAGCTTGTGTGAATGAAGGCGTGTGAAGCGTCACTCTGCTGCCGGATTCGAGGCTTGCGCGTCTGCTTTGGATTGGATTATGAACTGGAATGTGCTCACTTTGTTCAAGTGCTTTCTGGCTGATCCTCAGCTGTACAATAGATAATTGTCATTAGAGTCCAAAGCCTCTTTCATACATGTCCTCTCAACATCTCCAACATAAAAAAAGTTCTTTGTTACAGTGGTGAATGCTCCACGATTGATAATATGTGTATTTGAAGGTATGGGCAACATTTTCAATCAGTGGAAAGTAATACACAAAGAAGTTGCTGGTCAGGATAAACTCCTGAGGACAGAGCATGTATAAAAAAGGGCTTCAGGCTTGAGCCAGAAAAGACTGGTAATGATCTGAGAATGACAATGAATTTACAGAGCTACAATCGCTGCATGTTGGGTTTTAGCACAATTCCAAAGCAGCAAACAGTCTGCTGTCCAGTCTAGACCCCGTCTAGTCCTGAAGGTTGTTACTGGAGTAGAAGCTGGACGTCTCTGACACTGTTTTGGACACGCTCCGGGATGATGAGCCGTTGGATGTGAGATCGAGAGAGGAGCTAATTACGGCAGGTAAAGAGCCAGTGATGGTCTTGGGCTTGGCCTGGTCCACGTCATCCGCGACCTGGAGGACAGTGGACACGGTGGTCTCCATGCGACTGGCCTTGTAAACGCTGGTCTGGGTCTGGAGATAGCGTGTAGATTTCAATTCGAGGCCCTCATAAGAGCCACGAGGGACGCATGGGCAGCAGCGGAAAGCCTGTTTGAAACCAGCGCGAAACCTGTACCAAAAAACAAATATCAAGAAGTTTAGGAGACAATAAAAATACATGCTTTAGAAAAAACATAGATACCAATACTAATTTTCATATAATAAGGAGTGACCCCAAATGGTCGGAGATTCAATTCTTCAACTCGAGGAGCCTGATTCGACTACCAATCCCACAGTCGAATCGTTGCTCTATGGGGGTGCTCAGCGTCTTATTCCACATTGAATAACTGGATTTCTGTAAATATACAGTTTATTTTTGTTCTGTGTGCTTTGTGTTAAAGAAAAAAAAAGGGTAACCCCCAAATTACACTGCTTGCATCTCCGCTCTGCTGCAAAACGTCATCGCAGAACATCACCCAGTGGGTGTTTTTCAGATCTGCTCCACTGCGCCCCGAGCAGCTCAGAAGAGCATGCACGGTCAGTAGAAGATGGCATGATAAAAGCCATCGATAAAGACGTGAGAGTTTAGTTTGAGATTCAAATAAACAGGTTTATCCTTGTTAGATTGGCCACAAAAAAGCTATGGTTTTGCATTTGTTATTGTATTTTATGCTTAACTGTGTAAAAAAAACTTTGAATAAGTAAAGTTTGTTGGTATATTTTTGTATTACTTTTGAAATCCGGATGTTATGCACACACAATTTTTGCTTTGATGCAATCTGATCTGTTCAAATTTATGGGTTAGACTCCAGCGTCCGGCTGCGGATCACTGCTGAGCTGACTACAGCTGAGGGGACGCTGTGTAAATTGTCCAATTGAAAACGTGGTGGGGCGGTGTGGAGCCACATGCTGTGTAATTTGGGGGTTAGACAACTTGCCACGCATAATTCAACTATTAGTCGACTATAGACAAGGCTTAACGATTCTCATTCGACTATTAAAATCCTTAGTTGGGGAGACCCCTTCATAAAATATAGAATTATTTTGAAGCACAAAAAGAACAGATCTTAATTAAATATTACATTGTTGTACCTGGTTATGAAGCTGAGACTTAAAGCGCCACTGAGTAATTTTTAGCCAGTAGAGGGTGCAGACCCTTCTACAGACTCTGTTGTTTTGAGGATATATAATCATGGGCTAAATGTTATGCATACATTTTATAGTATGCCGTTTAAAAACTGTGTTAGTAAAACCATACATATTTACAGATCAGAATCGTGTCAGCATAAGCTTAACCAGTTAAAAATAGCCACCAGCAAAGGTAAAGTGCATTAAATACTAACAAAAAAAAACTGTCAGGCAAATACATGAACAACATGGATTTCCTGTGTCTGAGGGAAACTGCTTGAAAGGTTTTCTCTTCCCCTCTATCCCTTTGCCAGCTGCAAGCACACACATCAGAAAGCATAGATCATGAAATAGCCTCTTCTTGTATCAGACGAATGTACGTCAAAGATTCAGAAACATGGGCTTGCTGTGTTTCATTACCACCATCCAAACCGATCACATATACCCCCTTCATTGTGACAGATGAGGGGCGTAACACCAAGGGTCCCGTTACAGTAGCATGTCAACACACAGGGCTTGATTTTGACAAGGAAAAAAGATGGTTTGACCTTCCAAAAAAGTGGTATAGGTTAGGTCTACGATTATTCCCCTTAAGAAATGGGACACTTCACCTGTAGATGCATGGATCTGTACAATATATCATGTAACATAACAACATTATAACCTTATAAGTCTGTTTCAATGTAGGCTATAGGCTATATAACCTCGTAGTCTATTGTTTATATTATACAGTACATTTTATAATATTTAATATAAAAGTATGATAAGGTTTAACAACACATTTGTGGGTTTTGTCAAGTATTTTTTTACTTGAGAAAAAGTGCCTCATCTGGCGTTCCTGGTCACAAAAATTGTCTTTAAAGCTGACATTGATGCTATGTCATCTACAAATAGGGTGCGAGCCAGTTAAATGGCCGTTCTTCAGCTCTTAAACAGAGCTTGAGGATAATGAGTCCTGAATTTGAACTGTGATAAATACAAAAAAAGTATAATAAATAGTCTAGACTCGAGTCCTTCAGCAAAGGACACCAGACTATCCACAGTTAAGGTCAAGCTCACACTATAGAAAACACCCTTTACAATTATCTGACTCTTGTGCAGTGTGACTGGTCAAGGACCTTCTTGCTTTGTTTCGGCAACACATGTGGAACGTCCTGATTGATTTCAAAGTGGTAGGATTTCCTTACGACAAACCCTAAGACCAAAATGACACTAGAGGGTGACGCAAATCATATGTGACCAAGGCGAGACATGAGACCTGGCCTGAGCTGGAGAAGAGCGAGAGACATGAAGTAAAGGATTTGTGTGAGTCATTTTGTCATTGTTTCCCAATTATATGATAACTGAGAACTTACAAAGAAAAGGCAGGATTATTTTGTTTCGAACATTATTTACAGCGAAATGTGTGTCTCAAATCAGTGAGCAGGGTATAGACAAAGCCGCTCTACAACAGCACATTTAACACCTGCTGCTGCCAAATGAAAACATGCAAACACAGTCAGTGGTGATAATTTCATCAAAATCCTGCAGTCTGCATGATACGGTTGTCAGTGCACATTTTAAAAAAGGCGTGTGACATGTCACTTTTTCCAAATCAGTTAAGATTTTAATCCTGCCTGAGGAGCTTGGCTGAGTCGAGTGCTACTGCCAAAGATCTCATAGCACATCTTTAAAGGCTTGAAAAAATCTAGAAGACCTACACAGTAATGACTTCTGTGAGTATGTATAAATGATGCCTTTATGTCGGCCACACTGGACCAAATGCATAGTTTTATAACATCTAAGTTTTAGCACAAACATTTAACTGACATTTATGATCCCCAGTTCATCAGAAAATCATTATGATCCCATAATGGAAAGATGAAACGAGGAGTTGACAGGAAGGTCCTGTATTTGTGCTGTGAATGAAAGAGCACCATGCATAATTGAGATAAAAATAAAACTGGCAACGCGTGCAGTCTTTCAGTCTGTTACTGTAATGTTAATAAGCACCAAATGTTGCCGGTGACATTTCCCGACGACCTTTAGGGAAAAAATAGATTTCACCGGCACCCGAAGATAAGCAGGTGTTACTTCAGAGGTTACATGGTTTTGTATTCAAAAATGATAAATGAGAGGAAAGTGGAAGCCTCAGCAGTCGACACAAACAAAGTGGAGACAGAAGGAGGAAGGGCTCAAAGGGCAATGAGTGAAAAGTCTATCGCTCGGAGCAGCTGAACGATGAGAAGAGACTGGTGCAAAACAAGGCGACAGAGCTCCATCGATCAGAAGTGAATTTCAATTATCTGAGCCGGGACAAAAGCCAGACAATATCTAAAGCTTCCCAGTCTATGCACAAGTATTTCATTTATAGGAATTACAACAGTGCCTTCTTTTTTATTCTTTTCCATGAAATGTTTGATTACTTCTTCAATTTATATCCGGGTTCTGTCTGACTGACTTACATTTATGGAGAAAGAAATGACAGGAAAGACAAACCAAAGTGAGCCACCAAGCTGATATCAGTGTACCGAGGGATAAAGGCTGACAATTACAATTACTATATAATGCCGCACTTTAAGCTTAGGTCCAAAGCAACAATGTACATTAAATAATTTTTAATGCCAATCACGCTTATTTAGATGCAATGTCACACCTTTGTTGCATAAATTACTACAAACATATGCAGCAAAAAAGGTTATATCCAAGGAGCTAGTGTAAAATCATATTTACCCAAAGGCACCAAGCCAATAAACAGAAACTATAAATATTCTCAGAATCAGTCAGTGTTTTATCTTTGGCTAAAAAAATCTCTTTGACTGGCTGAAAATTTATTCATTTCTTATTATTCTTAGATTCCTATTACAATGTGATATTAGGGGATTAAACTGTTATTTTTCCACACATAAAAATACTCTTTGTTAAAGATTTTTTTTAATTGGTGGTGGTTTTGTTATCAATATATATTTAATTCAATTTTATTTACATAATTTGGAGATTTTAGTGCTAACAATCATAATGAATATAGGCCCATGTGACGATTCTTCATTCTGTACCATTTCCTCTGACTCCTGACTCCTGTCTCCTCACTCCTGTTTCCTGACTCCTGTCTCCTGACTCCTGACTCCTGTCTCCTGACTCCTGTCTCCTGACTCCTGTTTCCTGACTCCTGTCTCCTGACTCCTGTCTCCTCACTCCTGTCTCCTGACTCCTGTTTCCTGACTCCTGTCTCCTCACTCCTGTCTCCTCACTCCTGTCTCCTGACTCCTGTTTCCTGACTCCTGTCTCCTGTCTCCTCACTCCTGTCTCCTGACTCCTGTTTCCTGACTCCTGTCTCCTGACTCCTGACTCATGTCTCCTCACTCCTGTCTCCTGACTCCTGTTTCCTGACTCCTGTTTCCTGACTCCTGACTCCTGTTTCCTGACTCCTG
Organism: Neodontobutis hainanensis; assembly: GCA_024349245.1. Lineage (NCBI taxonomy): Eukaryota > Metazoa > Chordata > Actinopteri > Gobiiformes > Odontobutidae > Neodontobutis > Neodontobutis hainanensis. The sequence continues at coordinate 1,195,930 of JALDNG010000083.1, read as the reverse complement.
TCTCCTGTCTCCTCACTCCTGTCTCCTGACTCCTGTCTCCTGACTCCTGTCTCCTGACTCCTGTCTCCTCACTCCTGTCTCCTGACTCCTCTCTCCTGACTCCTGTCTCCTCACTCCTGTCTCCTGACTCCTGTTTCCTGACTCCTGTCGCCTGTCTCCTCACTCCTGTCTCCTCACTCCTGTCTCCTGACTCCTGTCTCCTCACTCCTGTCTCCTGACTCCTCTCTCCTGACTCCTGTCTCCTCACTCCTGTCTCCTGTCTCATGTCTCCTCACTCCTGTCTCCTGACTCCTGTCTCCTGACTCCTGACTCCTGTCTCCTGTCTCCTGACTCCTGACTCCTGACTCCTGTCTCCTGTCTCCTCACTCCTGTCTCCTGACTCCTGACTCCTGACTCCTGTCTCCTGACTCCTGTCTCCTCTCTCCTGTCTCCTCACTCCTGTCTCCTGACTCCTGTCTCCTGTCTCCTCACTCCTGTCTCCTGACTCCTGTCTCCTGTCTCCTCACTCCTGTCTCCTGACTCCTGTCTCCTGTCTCCTGTCTCCTGACAGGCCAAAAGCCTGAGTAAACCGTTGATGTCCGCCCAAAGGTTTATCTGCTTTCAAACTGTTTCAGATTCAGTGTGCGAGTCCTTTTTGGAAACCAGAGTTTTGCCCCAGATGAAGTAAAGCCAGACAGAACAGAAGAAAAACTTTTCTCTGTGACACTCAGCAGCACCTTGTCACAGTAGCAGCAGTGCATGATGGGATGTTTATGTCTGATGTTTGGTTGGAAAGTTAACTTGAGTCTGACTCAAAAAACTAAATAAAGAAAGAGGGAACCACTACAACTGCATTTCAGTAGACTTTGAGCTGTGTGCACATTCTGGAAAAAGAAAAAAGAAAGATAAGGCAACTGCAATACTTTTTCAAAGTGCGGACATCTTCAAAGGACAAAAGAACAGCCACCAAAAAAAAAAAAAAATTACCAATCCTACAAAAACAAGATTCTGGCAAATGGAAAAGAATATATATTCTTTTCCATTTGCCAGAATCTTGTTTTTGTAGGATTGGTAATTTTTTTTTTATATTTTTATATATATTCCACAGATATATGCTAAATGCTAGTACATATATATATATATATATATATGTACTAGCATTTAGACTTCACCAGCTAAAAACTACAAGGAGTCAGGTAGTAAGGTATATGTCATACTGGACCCATATTACACCACCAGCACCAGAAACCAGAGTTATACTATACGGCCTTACCTAATGAACATTTCACCGACAAAAGCACAACACGTCTCTTTTGATCTAAAAGCAGTTTTGGTGCTTGAGTATGGCTCACCTGTCGTTGAGGCAGCAGTAGATAATGGGGTTGTACATGGTGGAGCTCATGGACAGCCACATGATGATCAGGTACACCTGCTGAATGAAGGGCTTTTCAAACATCTCGGGAAAAAACTGATGCAGCAGGAAGTAGACGTGGTACGGCAGCCAGCAGATTGCAAACGTGCAGACAACCACAATCATCATTTTTACCACCTGTGGACACAGAACAGAAACGTGTGTGTTCGCTTTTTCTCCTGTGTTTTCAAAATTAGGAACTGGTTGTTCTGACTTTATGTTTTAACTGAATAAATATTAACCATTATATTTTAAACTAAAAGTTTAAAATATAATGGTTAATATTTACAAAATGAACCAACCTATCATTAAAAAAAATAAAGCTTTAGCTAAGTGACTATTAATTCAGTAGGTTTTCAATAGGTTTTCTAAAAAGTTCAGCTCATTCTTTTTGTAAGTAACATCTAATGGCATTTTATAAACTGTATTTAGTCATAATACAATATGCAAATGAATAAAGTATTTATGACATCAAGATGGACAATTTAACAAACCCTGAATTCCAATAATAAATACAAAACCGATTCCTAATAAGTTGGGAAACTGTACAAATTGTAAATAAAAACAGAATGCAATGATGTGGAAGTTTCAAATTTCAATATTTTATTCACAATACAACATAGATTGTAAATGTTTAAACTGAAAAGATTTATAATTTTAAGGGTAAAATAAGTTGATTTTAAATTAATGGCATCAACACATCTCTAAAAAGTTTGGACAAGGCCATGTTTACCTCTGTGTGGCATCGCCTCTTCTTTTTATGACAGTCTGCAAACGTCTGGGACTGAGGACACAAGCTGCTCAAGTTTAGAAAAAGGAATGTTGTTTCATTCTTGTCTAATACAAGCTAATACATTGCTCAACTTCCTCTTTATGATGCGCTAAATGTTTTCTATGGATGAAAGATCTGTTCATTTCAGAACTGGATCCTTCTTCTACGCAGCCATGATGTTGTAACTGATGCAGGATGTGTCTGACATTGTCCTGTTGGAAAATGCAAGGTCTTCCCTGAAAGAGACGACGTCTGGATGGGAGCAGATGTTGTTCTAGAACTTGGATATACCTTTTAGCTTTGATGGTGCCTTTTCAGCTGCCCATGCCACACGCACTCATGCAACCCCCGCACCATCAGAGAGGCAGGCTTCTGAACTGAGCTCATAACACCTTGGGTTGTCCTTGTCCTCTTTAGTCCGGATGATATGGCGTCCCAATTTTCCAAAAAGAACTTCAAACCACAGAACAGTTTTCCACTTGGCCACAGTCCAGTTTAAATGAGCCTTGGCTCCAGAGAAAACATCTGTGCTTCTGGATCATGTTTAGATATGGTTTCTTTTCTGACCTATAGAGTTTTATTTGGCGACGGCGAATGGCCCGGTGGATTGTGTTCACCAACAATGTTTTCTGGAAGTATTCCTGAGCCCATGTTGTGATTTTCATTTCAGTAGAATTCCTGTATGTGATGCAGTGTCGTCTAAGGGCCTGAAGATCACAGGCATCCAATCTGGTTTTCCCGACTTGACCCTTACTCACAGAGATTGTTCCAGATTCTCTGAATCTTTGGATGATATTATGCACTGTAGATGAGGACAACTTCAAACTCTTTGCAATTTTTCTCTGAGAAACACTTTTCTGATATTGCTCCACTATTTTTTGCCGCAGCATTGGGGGAATGCCCATCTTGACTATTTAGATAGCACTTTTCCACCTAGTAGGCACTCAAAGCGCTTTACCAGTGTTACAGCTGTCCTTTGGAGTAAAGGTGGGTATCTTGCCCAAGGACACGACAACAGTATTTGGGGAGAGCGGATCGAGCCCACCCGCCGGTCGAAGGATGGTCGCTCTACCACTGAGCTACTGTCGCCCCTTTGAGAGACACTGTCAGTCTAAGCGGCTCTTTTTATTTCCAAGCATGCTGCCAATTGACCTAATAAGTTCCAAATTGTTCCTCCAGCTGTTTCTTATATGTACATTTAACTTTTCCGGCCTCTTATTGCTACCTGTCCCAATTTTTTGGGAATGTGTAGCTCTGATAAAATCCAAAATGAGCCAATATCTGGCATTACATTTCAAAATGTCTTAATTTCAACATTTGATATGACATCTCTGCTGTATTCTGAATAAAATAGTACATTTTGAAACTTCAACATTATTGCATTCTGTTTTTATTCCCAATTTGTACAGTGTTCTAACTTTTTGGATATCAGGTTTGTAACTAGAGGTTTTATTGGCGTATTTCCTGTGAATTACTGTAGTTAGTGCAGTTGTCAGTTAGTTTATCATCTCTAACAGCTGTGTTATTTACTGTTACTATGGTTACAAAAATGATGAGTAGTTGGGTACATATGGTGCATTTATGTTTTCCTCCAGAAAACATTTTTTTCGAGTTGAAAAATGCACATTAACACCTGAAACCCTATAGGATCCACGTCCTGTGGACATGGCTCAGAGTTGGCAAGTCTACTCCATTATCAGAACTGCTTCCTTCTCGCTGTACATTTTTCACTTCGCCACAAACCACCGGCAGGGGTGGGGGACTAGCATTAGTGTTCAAAAACAGCTTCCAGCATCGACAGATAACGTCAGAGTCCTTCTCTAGCTTTGAGCTACAGACTTTTGTCATAAACTTTAACGCTTCCCTCTTCTGTGTATATCGTTGTCCTAAACCCCACAAGGATTTTAAACAGGACTTTACAGACTTTGTGATGGGGGTGATTTTAAATTACGATTGCTTCATTATTAATGATGAGTTCAATATTCATGTCTGTTGTGAATCTAAACCTCTTGCTAAAAACATTCTAAACCTCACTGAGTCGGTGTCTGAACCGACACATGAGAAAGGACATACTCTGGACCTTGTGTTGTATTTTGGCTTGTCTTTAAACATAAGGGATCTTTGTCACACGCATATATACAATAAGATCACTTTGCAGTGTTGTTCAATGTCTTACTGCCTATTTGTGAGGTTACATTGTGTGTCCAGGCGCAAACTGCTTTTAAGTTTTCTGCCGCTTTTACCATCTCTGTGCTTCACTCAAAGGATTACTACAATAACTTCAGCACAGATGAACTGTTGTCTCTCTTTATTTCCACCTGCACAGACATAAGGAACTTGGTGGCTCCATTTAGAGTAAAACGGACCAAGTCTGAGCACTGGTTAAATGAATCTACTCTCTAAAAAAGATTGCCTTCAAATTTCCTTGGACATTTTCAAAGCCAGTCTCATAAAATGTTTGTGAGCAGTTAAAGCTACAGAAACACAGTTCTTCTCTCATGTTGTGTCAAGTAACCTAACCCCAGGTCTTGTACAATATGCTTAACACTTTAAATAACACCTTGTGACTCCACTTCTACTAAACTCTGACTCTAAACTAATTCTAAAATTATTTTCAGACAAAATTAATGTGCTGAGATTTTTGCCTTCTGTTTTGAAGCCTGATCCTGCGGTTTCTCCTGAATGTAATGCAGTCTTTGAGTGTTTAGAACAGGTGTCTCATCCCTTTTTAACTAAAATAGTGGCACAGTTGCGGCCATGTGACTGTCCCCTGGACATCGTACGTCCCTGCCTTCTTAAGGAGGTAGTCAATATTCTTGGGCCTTGTGTAGTGGATCTTATTAATGTGTTATCGGGTTGTGCCTCAGCTGTTTTCAAACATGCTGTGGTGCAGCCTATTATATGGAAAAGCAGTCTTGAGCCTACTGCACTATCAAATTTCAGGCCTATGTCAAAACTCCCTTTCCTGTCTAAGGTCTTAGAGAAAGTTGTTTATGACCAATTGCAGTCATATGTTGAGAGTCACAGCATCCCAGAGAAATTCAAGTCTGGTTTTAAAATTGAAACTGCTCTGCTAAAATAATTTTAATGAGCTGCTTTTATTTTCTGACACCGGTAGAGCAGGTGTTTTACTGATACTTGATACTGTGGACCATAATATTCTTTTATCTCACCTTGAGTGTTGTGTGGGCATAGGGGGCTCTGTGCTCAATTGGTTTTGGTCCTACTCATGCAATCAGACATTTTCCGTTAATTTAGGACAGTTCTGCTGTGTCTCCGCTTGATTGTGGAATGCCCCAGGGATCAATATTTCTATACTGCCTTTAGGATTCCTTCAAAAAAAAAAAATCAATATTGCTTTTCACTGAGCTGCAGATGACGTCTGAATTTACCTGCCCCTGCAATCTAATAGCTTGCTGACACTTTGGTTGACTGCCTGAAAGACATTCAAGCCTTGCTAAATAAGAACTTTTTAAATCTGAACAAAAATAAAACAAAAATAATTGTTTTTGGTCATTCTGACCTCTTTGAGCGTTGCAACTGTGAGGTTTGGGTTTTAGGATGTGTTCTCCCCTCCATGTTTTGTTTCCTTCTTTTTCTTTCTTTTCTCAGCAGTGCAGGTGTGTGGCAGGGGGCGTTTTTTCTCTCGGGACTGCAGACAAGACACACCTGTTTCAACTCTTCTTATTATTCCTGGATATAAGCCTGCTCTACTCACCTGCACACTGTCAGATGATTCTGTCCTGTTAAGTAGAGTTGCTTGTGCTTCTTGTCTTCTTAACTCTGAAATGTTTTGGAATATTTTTGGACCTACTTATTTGCTGTTCTCTTCGTCTCTACGGAACTGCCTTGTGTCTCGCACCTTGTGCCTTCCTGCCAGCCAGGTCGAGTTTTTGTTTTTCCAATAAACTTTATTCTTGGCTCTGCCTCTGCATTTGGAGTGCACCTAGCTAAAACCCTAACAGCAACAGTGCTATTGGGCCTTTCACTTGCTATCGGCAGGCTAGTGCCAGAAATGTATATTTAGTCTTTGATAGTGATTTTAAGCTTAACAAACAGATAAGCTCTGTTCTTTATCAAGTTTTTATCATCTAAGGCTCCTGAGCAAAGTCATTTGGGTAGTTTCTGTTGTCATTATGATTTACAAAGAGTAAATATAATTGTTTGACCCTAACTATGAGTGACAGAAAGCTTTGTGTTATCATTCATATTCTCAAAAAAATAGCCAAAAGAAAATCACAAATTCCTGCCAGGGTATGTAAACTTATGAGCACACGTAATTGTATCGGTGTACCTACTTAAACCATAGAATCAGGCCAGACGGTCAATTTGAATCATTTTAAACATTGTCACAATTTTTCTAATTTGGATAAGTTCTCTTGCTTTAAGGGTCTCCTCTGGCTGCCTCCTCTTTCCATTAACAAGCATCTCTTTCGGCTAAATAAGTGGCAGATGACCTCCAGAAAAACAGCGTGGCCTCTTTGTACTGCCTGTCTGTCAAATGGAAATCTAACGCACAGAGACATATCATTAGTGATCATGGACAGCGCCTGTCCAATGAGCTTTATGGGCCCGGACAGTTGTATTTGATCTGGAAGATCGCCTCATTAAACCAGGGGCTGGACGTTTGTCAGGTAACAAGATCAAGGGGCTCCAGCCGTCAAAACAGAAAATTCAAAAAGGTCGAGGAATAATTGTGGTTTGTGCTGTATGACTATCCTTACTATAACTGGTTAATAAATGTACTTATATTTGTATTTGCTACTTGAGCGGCCTGCCTTGTGGCAGTTTCTAAAAGTTTTGGGACACAGGCTTAAAATAATTGTCTCAGAGCCGAACACTGTGAGAATAATCAGCAAAGAAGATGTTTTTTGAAGATTTTCCAAATGTTTGGCAAAAAGTGCTCACTTAATATATATACAATAACCACCAGAAAAGAAATCTGACAGTGTTAAAGAAAGATATGAATGACACATTTTTGTTGTTTTTTTTTTTTTTACTGTTTACTCTCAGTTTGGCAAAAAAGTTTTAAGTAGAAAGTGTCAAGTGCATTTCTGCATGGAAAGAAGTGTTATTAACATTACAGACTAGTTCCTTTTTTAAGTATCATTTTTATGAGCAAGCTTGTATTAAAAAAAGTATACCAAACTAAATCACTGAGGTGAGGATAGGGTTAAGGTTCCTACAAAGTGGATCTACAGTATTCTAAAAGCAAAATGGCCAGATCTGTTTGTGGAGCTTCATCTCTTCCGTTTTAAATGATCTTTTCTACAAACCATTTACATTTATTCATTTGGCAGACGCTTTTATCCAAAGTGACTTACATTGTTCTACAGTAATTACCAGTGTTACAGCTGGAACACCACTGGAGGTAAGATGGGTTAAATGTCTTGCCCAAGGACACAACAACTGTATAAACTGTGGGGATAGCGGGAATCAAACTGCCAACCTTCCGGTTAAAGGACGACCACTCTACCACTGAGCCGCTGCGCCCCCAGTCCCAGTATGTATGTATGGTATGACTATTAATCATACACAATTGCAGAAATTTCAATCCCAGATGTTCCCATAAATACTAGACCCCTGCAGCGCTGCAGAATGTCCCACCTACTGCTCCAAACTGGGGCTATTCAAAGGATTTATATGGCAACCCCTCCTGCAGTGTCAAAAAAATATCATAATAACATGTTATTTTAAGTCAACACTCTTTTTGTATTTTCACAACATCTATGGGTCTGGAGCTTTACAAAGATGTCATATGGTGCTAAAATACGTCTGAGCTTAGATGTGACAACAAGCCATCTGTTAAAAGGTGAAAAGACAAAGAGAGTGACTGTGAATGAAACTGTCATTTACAGGTAAATTAAACTTGAATAGAACAGTGCCGGATGTTTGTTTGTGATCCATACCACCAACAGGTCGAGTTTATATAAACTTGTTCTATAATGGCTGTTCCTGGCAGTGGCCCCTGTCAAAGTGAAGCCTCTTAGACACGTCTAGACAGGTATTTCCATTAAGATTTAGTGCCACCACAAAACACACCTAACAGAAAAGAGACTGGAGAGAGAGGAGGCGACAGATAGAGAAGACGAAATCAACCGTACACTGTGTATGATTTTTTAGACGCTGTTGAAGAATTAAGAGATGTCATTTTGCATTTTGATTTATGACATACAAACATAAAAAAATGCTGAGGGAACACTTATTCATTAAGGATATAGATAGAAGACAAATTTCTTGCTCAAATCTATACATAGGTGTACCATACATACAGTGGTGGAAAAAAGTATTTTGATAACGTCAAATTTTGCATGAATAATCACTCTTCAAGTCTTCAACACTACTAAATATTAATATAATGCTGTGATGGTTTATTTACTTTTGGTTCAGCTTTGAACACATACTCTGTTATTTGTTGACTTTGACAATGTTGAGAACTGACACAATGAAACTGTAAAGAATTTAATTTTGTAAGTTTAACAATAAACAAAATATATAATTTGTATTTGTTTGTGTCTGTCTAATGCAGCCACACTATTTGAAATCCAAAAAACATTTTCACACTATTGTGTGAAATTTATAAGCGTTTTCGAAAAAACTTTTTCCCACCACTGCAGCTTTTCCTTAAACAGATCCAGGGGTTCTATTTTGGTGGTACACTGTCTGATAAAACCAACATGTATCTGAGTGGCATTAGAAATAGATGAAAAAAGCTAATATTCTGCGCGTTGCCCTTTAAATAAAATTCCCGAAATCATTTTTTTTCCCCTTACCCCTTAGCCCTCGTTTTGCACATTCAGAAGAAACAAAGGGGTGTCCCAATAGTCATTTGGATCATGGGAAGGGGTAAAGGGAATTCACTGAAATTTTGGAGCACCACATGGCTAAAGGTAAGATAATTTCCCATAATGCAATGCATTTACCGGCTGTGCAGCTGAGAGAAACGTGAAAAATTTTACTAATTTGGGCAAAAATAAAAGATGGGGTGTTTTATTGAAACAAAAAAAACTTTATCTTTATAACATGCTTCAATGTTCATATTAATTGGTGAATTGATAATATGTCCATCAAATTAGATGGCAACCAGTTGAAAGTCATGTAATGTTTTTGTGGCGCTACACTTACTCTAGAATTCCCCAGGGAAAAATGCTTTAGAGCGCGCCAGACGTTTTTTTAATCCCATTACATCTGTTGATACCCCCCAAAACACCACAGACATCTATCTAAAGGGCATCTCACCTTGCGTTTGGCAGTCAGCTGCTCTTTGTAGCGGTCGGATGAGTCTCCTGGGATCTCGCTGGCCCACAGTGACAGTCCCACCACCAGATAAGCACAGCCCATCACCAGCAGAGGCAGGAAGTAGATCAGGATGGCCACACACACGTAATACCTTTAAAACAATATATATTTTAGGTTAAATGTTGCACAATTTTAAACACTGAAAGCTCAAAAGACTAATGCACCATGAAAATAAGTATCTAGATCTGAAACTGTTGGTAGATATTATAATACAATAATAAAATTGGATTGTTGTTTTGATGTTAAGCTTTTTTACAACAACCAAGAGGCAGGTTTGGGCATTAAAACCTAGGACTTTGACTCAAAAACGCCATTTACACAAAAAGGCAGAATATGGTGCATTTGGTTCCCATGTGGTCCCTGGGAACTTGGAGTTAGGAAGTTGTCTTCCATCTTTGATGTGTTCATGTGATTTCAACTTACAAAGGTAAACTTTCTAAACCACAAGAAAGATGGACACTAAGACATAAAAGTGCTAATGTTCTTTATTTATTTTAACGTTAGATTAAATAAGTTTATTGGCCTACAGTCAAGGTAGCAATTACTAGGTTGACAATAAACGGCTTCACCCAACCACTAACTATGAGTGAAAAAAGTTTGGGTTATTATTCATATTCTCTGAAAAAATGGCCAAAAAATAAATTAAAATCACAAATCCTTATGAGCACAACAGTACATATTTGTAATGTATTAAAATGTTCCTCATATTAGTAGTGTGCTTAAATGACTCACAGATAAATTTAGTTTTTGAGATTGTTTTGGAATTGCATGGCTTATTTCTTGCTCTTCTTGACTTCTGCACATTGAACATCTGTGCTTTCCAAAGTAGACTCACTGCCTCCACAAAATGACCTTTCCTGCACGGCAGTGTTAGCACAAGTAATTGCACTTTACAAACTTTCCACAGGTTGCAAGCAGGAATACTACAGTAAATTAAAAAGGCCACTCAAGAGGAATAAAAGTGCAGTTTGGGGGAAGTCAATCACCATTTAGCCAGCTTTAATGTGATTTTATAACCTCTGCTCCACTTTGTGTCCAATAGATTCAAACCGTTCACTAAATGATGCAGAGTGACAGTTTGCATATTTTGCTAATTCTCTGGTTCATCCCATTAACTCAGTGTTAAATGTCTGTGCATGTTCCTGTCCTTTCGTACAACCACTGCTGCTGTGTATCTGAAACCATTACAATGTGGAAAATGGCCGTTTGAACAGAACATTCAGTGCAGTCAGAGTTCAAAGGCGGACCAGCCCGCGACAGGAGCGCATCATACAGAAGCCCTAACTGAACCATTTTCCTTTCAATTAAGCACAATTATGTTAGTTCAGCTGAATATTCACGAGCAGCGTGAGAATAACCACAAGCACACACACTGCTTTTTAAAACCAATGAGATAAACAGTAGCTTCAGTGCACACTACAGCACTGTTATCTCATACAAAAAGACTCCCTGAGTCTCCTTTTGATTTTCTTCTACAATGTGTGTTTTAGAAGCAGCAAGTTATAATATTGTCATTACAGCATTAACATTCTCTGTGAGGCATTCACTTTTTGTGGTATTAAAGTGGTTTGACTTTTCTTCTCTGAATCATTAATATTGGACTGGTATAACATAATCAATAATACGTATTTCAAGTTGTTTGCTATACTCTACCAACATTTCTGAAGTTTGCCATTAACCTTTTCAAAAGTCGTCCAACATCTTGTTTTTAGTTTGAGGTTTTACTTTTGGAGACACAACAGCCCACGCACGTTTTTTTTTTTATATTCGGAAAACATTAATATGCTTTTCTAAAAGCTGTAAAAAGAAGTACATTGCACTGTGCAGTTATTTCAAATAATTTTTGCGTTAATGTGCGTTATTAAAAGTCAAAGCTATTCGGACATGCAGTGGTCATGGAAAAAAAACATTTCACCATAAAAAAAGCGTCTTACAACACAATGAATACATGAAAAAACTGATATATAACCAATAAATCTGGACATTTTAAGAACTTAAAATTAACAAAATATTGCAAGTCCTTTTACCTTCAACCTGATATCGTAGCAAAATATTGTACAGCTAATATAATAAGTCTAAGTCTTTCTGGAGACTCTCTATACAGTAGATCCCATGATCATGAGCCTAAACTATAGTCAATGAGGGGCATGGAACATTTTTTTTTGTTTTTGTTACGCTGTCATTTTCATATGTAATATCAAGAAAGCCATGTGTATTTTTTTGTAAACTGAGCAGCATGACACTTTTTTTTTTTTGCTATGTACTTGTTTCTATTTACGTCTAATGTATGACAATAATCTGTCAATACTCATCAAAGTAGCATAGCATAATGTTATAAGAACCATCTCACCATAAAACATCATCTACAGACTTTATTATAAAGGATTTTAAAAAACAAAAAAATAAGATCAGAATGTTCACCAATCACAGGCTCAAATCGAAGGAGGTCAGGAAGTAGGGCTGTTCCTATTGGCTGTTGAGAATACAAAGAACGTGTCTGTTCCATCACTGGCTACATCTGCTTACATAGAAAGTCAACACAAAAAAGAGACTCATAAGGTTGAGAGATGATGGAAGGAATTTTTGAAACAATGCAGCTTTAAGTGTAATTTCCAAATCTTAAATTATGTTTTGTCAATAGGCAATGTCATCAAAAAGACAGCAAGACGTAAGGTAAATGTCAACAATAGTTGGCTGCTTTGCATTGACTTTCATTTAAAACTTTTCTATGTAGTCTCCCAGAAGGGTCCTATAATAGGTTCTATGTGGGTCTTTGTCATAGGTCGCATTAAATAATAAAACTCTACCAACACACTTCTGCCAATGATATTTTTTTCTTGTGAACAAGTACCAAGCCCGTTGAGGGATTTACAGCTCTCAAAATGAAACTAAAACCCGAGGTAATGTCGTTACCAACATCTGGTTTTCTCTCACAGATCTCTACATGTGAACAGAAGAAAAACTCATCTAATCTTACTAATTAATCTAGAAGCCAAGTATGGCACTGTAATGAATTTAAAATTTAACCACACAAACGAGGAGCATGCTCAAGCCTCAAGTCGTAGAAAATCGATTTGCACAAAATGGAAGCTGCCTGAGTGTGACCACAAGAGTATAAAGCTGAGAGGGAAATTCTTTAGTTAATCCCACTGTAAGACTTTCAGTCACATCCGCAGCTGCTTGGGGAACACACTTTACAATTAAATGTATCTTTTCTGGTGTTGCATCATTGCATTAATAGAGGTGTGATGTATTATTCTTCCATTGGAAATAAATATAGAGAATTGGCCCAGGTGTCAAAGCTCTACAGTAATAATGGGTTTGCAGAAGAAAAACAGGAGCTATGTACGGCTGTGTTTTAAAGAATTCTGGTCTCTTTCCAAATTATGATGAGTTAAAACGCAAAGATGATTGTTATCATTCTCCACCACGGTGTTTGTTTTAACTCAAGTGCTTCAGCTCCTTTCTTAGTGATGTTTATGTTTGGTCACATCTAACTGTCACTAAAAAAGTTATTGGCTCGGAATGAAACATGCCTCATGTACTAGATCTTCTCTGGATCAAAAACTTGTTTTAGTTTTGCAATCCTTCAAATGCACTATGCGTATATAAAAGGAAAATATTTCTCACAGTTAACATCAAACAGATATAGTTTGTGGTTTTCTGGCAATGAATGATAACACAAAAACTTTTCTTTCACTGATAGTTAGTGGTTAGATGAAGCATATTATTGTCAAACAACTGCGTTTACTCTTTTTAAATCATGATGACAACAGAAACTACCCAAATGACCCTAATCCAAAGTTTACATAGTCTGCTAATTTTGGCCTGATAACATGCACACAAGTGACACAAACAGGTTTGAATGGCTACTAAAGGTAACCATCTTCACCTGTGATCCGTTTACTTGTAATCAGTGTATGTGTAAAAGGTCAGTGAGTTTCTGGGCTCCTGACAGACCCTTGCATCTTTCATTCAGTGCTGCTCAGATGTTTCTGTATTCTGTCAAAAGATCTCCAGGAAAAGGCAATCGAACTGTATAAAACAGGAAAGGGATATAAAAAGATAACCACAATAGAATGCCAATCAGCAGTGTATAAAACTCTAATAAAGAAGTGGAAAATGAGGGATTTTGTTTAAATCAAACCACAGTCAGGTAGACCAGCAACGATTTCAGCCACAACTGTGAGGAAATTGTTTTTGATGCAAAGAAAAACCCACAAACAATTTTGGCAAGACTCTCTGAAAAAAGTGGTGTGCCTGTTAAAGTGGCACTTGAAGAAAAATGGGCTGCATGGTCAAGACACCAGAAGAAAGCCATTACTACACAAATGCCACAAAGCATCCCACTTACAATACTCCAAACAGCATAGAGCCTCAAAACTTCTGGAACAAAGTCATTTAGAGTGATGAGACCAAAATTTAACTTTTTGGCCACAACTATAAACATTTTGGAGAGGAGTCAACAAGGTCTATGATGTAACACCATTCCTACTGTGAAACATGGAGGTGGAGCTGATGTTTTGGGGATGTGTGAGCTACAAAGGCACAGGAAAAGATGCAGCATGTTATCAGAAAATATTTGAGGAAAATTTGCACTCATCAGCCCTGAAGCTGTACATGGGACGTACATGGAAGCTCCAACATGACAACGATCCAAAGCACAAGACCAAGTCGACCTGTCATTGGCTACAGCAGCATAAAGTGAAGGTTCTGGACTGGCCTCAGTCTTCTGGCCTCAGTATCATTGAGCCACTCTGGGGAGATCTCAAACGTGAAGTTCATGCAACAGCCCAGGAATTTACAGGAACAAGAGGCTTTTTGCTAAAAAGAATAGGCAATCTGAGAAAATGAACATCCAAAACTACCACAAAATACTTTAAGCTGTTATTAATATTAAAGGTGGTAATACACAGTATTAAGAACTAAGGACTTTTGATCAGAATAATGTGGGTAGTTTCTGCTGTAAAAAGAATAAACACTTTTTTCTACCACATCTTTGTCTTCCTTTTGTCTCTCTATTAATGTGCTTGAACACAGAGCTCTGTGAACAGCCAGCATCTTTTGCAATGACCTTTTATGTCTTGCTCTCCTTGTGCAAGGTGTCAATGGTTGTCTTTTGGACAACTGTCAAGTCAGCAGTCTACCCCATGATTGTGTAGCCTACAGAACTAGACTGAGAGACCGTTTAAAAGCCTTTGCAGGTGTTTTGGGTTGATTAGCTGATTAGAGTTTGGCACTAGGGGTCTTCAATATAGAACCTTTCACAATATTCAAATTCTCTGAGATACTGAATTTGGGATTTTCTTTAGTTGTCAGTTATAATCATCAAAATTAAAATAAATAAACATTTGAAATATATCAGTCTGTGTGTAATCAATGAATATAATACACAAGTTTCACTTTTTGAATGGAATAAGTGAAATAAATAAACTTTTTGATGATATTCTAGTTATATGACCTGTAAATCAGCTCATGTTAGAGCTGATTTCAAAGTTCTCTTGTTAACCTATAAAATCCTTTGTGGACGCGCGCCCTCTTCCCTATCTGACCTCATCACCTGGTATACTCCAGCTCGTACCCTTCGCTCTCAGGACGCTGGCCTCCTTCAACTTCCTCGAATAAAGAAGAAGTCTGCTGGCTACAGAGCCTTTTCTTATAGAGCCCCATTTTTGTGGAATGGGCTCCCATTGGAAGTGCGGCGATCTGGCTCTGTTGAGATTTTCAAAAGCAAACTCAAAACATACTTATTTCACCAAACGTATGGAGACTGATTGATCATAGGGTTAGGTTTACACTGGTTGTAGCTGTAGGTACACACTCAACCGCTCAGATTATTATTACATCTGCCACTGGATGCTGTCAACATAAATGTTTTTTGTGAATATGTTTTGTATTTATATGTATTTTTTCAACTGTCCTGGACACATTCTTGCACGGCCTGTCCGTCCTGTAAGTGGATCCCTCCTTCTGTGGTTCTCCCTGAGGTTTCTCTTTTTTCCCGGCTGGGTTTTTTTTGGAGTTTTTCCTCACCCTGATGGAGGGTCTAAGGACAGGGGATGTTGTCTAGTGCAGTCTGTTAAGCCCTTTGAGGCGGCTGTTGTTGTGATATTGGGCTATACAAAAATAAATGTCTTGTCTTGTCTAAACGCAACACAGAAAGGGCCTGCCTTTGCAAGAAATCAAACTCTCTTTTGGTCTGAAGTGACATCTTGAGCCACTCAATCTGTGATTGTGCAACAAACATACAGCTCTGATAAAAATTAAGAGACCACTGCAAAGATCAGTTTCTCTGGTTTTACTATTTATAGGCATGTGTTTGGGTAAAATTAACATTTTTGTTTTATTCTATAAACTACTGACAACATTTTTTCCAAATTCCAAATAAAAATATTGTAATTTAGAGCATTTATTTGCCAAAAGCAACAAAAAGTCAAAATAACAAAAAAGATGAAGAGTTGTCAGACTTCAAATAATGGAAATAAAATAAGTTACACTACACACAATACTAAAGTTTTAACTTAGGAAGAGCTCAGAACTCAATATTTGGTGGAATAACTCTGCGTTTTGGCATGCTCTCCACCAGTGCTCTCTTCATTTTTTCCAGAGCTGTTGACCATAATTTCAGAGCCACGACAACATGTTTATCAAAAATGGTCAAAAACAACTCAGGGTGTGAAGACAGCATAAGATACATTTTTACAAAAATATATATATTTTTTTTCAAAGGTGATACATACTACACAAATTTTGTTGTCAATGTTTTAACAGACTTTGTGTTGGTTTGTTGTTTGTCAGATTTACACTGAATATGTACGCAGCAGCAACTTACACTTAAAGTGTTTGTGGTGCTTCATGTCGTTATTGTAGAAGGACATAAGTAGTGTATAACCAAAAAGTGTTTTTTGGGATGATTACAGCTTTATGCTCACCTCCACCTCTCTTTTGTCAATGTAGTC
This sequence comes from Neodontobutis hainanensis, assembly GCA_024349245.1. Lineage (NCBI taxonomy): Eukaryota > Metazoa > Chordata > Actinopteri > Gobiiformes > Odontobutidae > Neodontobutis > Neodontobutis hainanensis. The sequence goes on along the minus strand of JALDNG010000083.1, from coordinate 1,179,510 downwards.
CTTGCTTGTTTTGAAAATTCACAGGATTATATTCATGATTTGTTTACTACACTCTTGTGTCCAAAATCTATTGTTTGGAGCATTATCAATAAGCTGCTTTTGGGGCACAGCTGAGATGCACTGCAGCAAAAGCCACGGTCTCAGCAACTTGACCAACACTTTCTATGAACTGCACATGACACACTGATGTGTCTATTGTAGATTAAGTGTTTGCTATTCATAAATGTTCATGTAAATGCTAGATAGACAAAGGAAGAGACAATCATACCTGTCTTTTAACCATTTAAGAGTCTAATGTGGGAAATTCAGGACGTCCGGACTGAGACACTCTTTCTTCCCCACAGCCAACTGGCAATTCTCAAAGAGTGCAAAGCGCCCCAGTGTCCATGTAGATAACATATGCACTGTGGCTGAAGCCCTCCTCCAGACTGTCAAGCACAAGGCAAAATCATGCAGAGCCATCTGATGATGATTTAATGATGCTCCTAATCTGCATGATTAAAGTGCTGTTGTAGCGTAGGACGAACCAACGGTGGATAACAAGAGGCAGGCTGTCTAGCACCACACAAATCCGAATTTTCAAATGGTTCAAAGACTGTTGCAGGAAACCATTGTAGATCTAGAAAGAAGACTTTTCCATACTGTGAACAATGTGTATAGTCTTGACATGGATTGAAACATCTGCAGAAGCACTTTGTGCCAAACTCACCCACACAAATTCAAATATAGCACTGATTGTTCCCTCAATAGCAGCAGGTGGTTGCTCCATTTGCCACCTGTTTGTTTCACACATAATTCTGGGGTAATGTATTGAAGCACAATGAGCAGCTGCAGACTTTCTCCAGAACGCAGATGAACCACCAAAAAATGTCAGAAATGTTGAACCTCATCCCAGATTTCCCCAAACAGCACCAAGAGCAAAACATTTCCTTGAATAAAAATCTCTTTTAAACCCCTTTTGGTTCCACCAGTGTGTTACAGTCACTAAAAGGTGGAGCTAAACACTACAGTCTGTTGATTAGAGTTTTAAAGAGCCAGCAACATTGTTTAGCATTGGTTAGGTGATGCATAGGCTTTATTCTATTCCATACAAAGAATTAGTCTGGTCCCAGGTTGACTTCCAGGAGGTGGGAGAAATAGATGCAGATTAAACCAAACAGAGAAATAAACAACCTGATGTAAGCAATGCATAAACATTAGTTTCACTTCACTGCCCTGTTTTAGATAGACCACTATAATTGGTGGATGGTGTTAAGCTTGTGTAGCTTGGGGTTCCAGACCTACTTGACTTTGCTAAGAAAGTTGTTGGGTTATACAGAGCAACAGTTCATTTGTTCCAGATTAAAAGACACATATACAGTAATTAGTCTGCTGTCACAAGCTGTTGCCTTGTACAATTGGATGTGAGATGTCAATATTTACTTCAAAACACACTTGAGAAAGCACAGATGCCAGCTGCAAACCGTGAAAAAGCACCTGAACCCCACATCCACAGAGCAACATATATGTTATACAGTATATATATATATATCTGTGAGTACTATTGATTTCTTATTATGGAAGCTGCAATGGGTTTAAAGCGGGGTTTTGTAAGGATCTCTGCAGGAGACTGAAAGTGGCTGTGTAAATGTCATACTATGAGCAATAAGACCTTAAAAGCTGAACAGGTTTTCACACTAGAAGGGACAGTGGGGATTTTATACCTTTTATTTCATAATTTAGTTCATATAAAACCATATGTTTCCCACTTAGTGACTTTTTGTAAAGTGGTTTTATTAATGATCCACTCACTTCTGTACTGTCTTGAATAAAAGAAGGTTAAACCATGTTTGGAAAACATGGAGTGCTGAAGGTACCTAGTGTCACGATACGGACTTGCAACTGTGTGAATGACATCTAGAGTTTACACAGTGGTGAACCCTGCCCATCTGACCAGGGCCTTCACACATCGACTGTAAGAGGTCTCAGAGGGAGACGCTTTGTGTGTCAAACTAGTGTTGCAAACGCAAACACACACACACTGCTCAGCACAACAGCACACAACAGCTGGTCAGCAACAAGAACACTCACTCACATCGTTACACACACTAAACTGTGCTCAACAGCCATCCTCACCACTGACCTCATTTCATTATTATTAAGATAAGAGAGGACTTTATTTATCCCACAGAGGAGAAAATTCACTTGTACAGCAGCTCTTAGACAGGTGAAGTTGAAAAAAATAAAAGGTGCACATGCAATAGGAAAAAAATATATACAATCTGAGCAGCATCTTCAATTAAATAAATAATGAAGGTTAAATCATTTCAAAAACAAACGCTATGTGGTATATACATATTTACAAAGTAAAGGAGGGAGAAAAAAATGGGTTTTGCACAGTATCCCGGGTTATTGTTACATGTGTGAATTATAAAGTCTCACCACAGTCGACAGGAAGGACCTCCGGTAGAGCTCCTCCCTGCTGCTCTGAGGGTGTCTCAGTCTGCTGCTGAAGGAGCTGTTCAGCTCCTCCACGGTCTGATGCAGGGGGTGAGAACTGTTCTCTCTGATGGAGGTGAGCTTGGCCAACATCCTCCTCTCCCCCACCTCCTCATTCGGGTCCAGTGGGCAGCCCAGGACAGAGCTGGCCCTCCTGACCAGCTTGTTCAGTCTCTTCCTGTCCCGGTCTGTGCTGCCCGCCCCTCTGCAGCAGACCACAGTGTAGTGGAAAACGGAGGCTACCACAAAGCCATAAAAAGTCTTTAACAGAGGCCTGCACACTCCGAGGGACCTCAGTCTCTTCAGATGGTGGAGGGGCCCTTCTTGTACTGGGTGCTGGTGTTGTGGGACCAGTCCAGTTTATTGTTCAGATGAACACCCAGGTACTAAAAACTGTCCTTTGTCTCAATGTCCGAGCCCTGGATATTCCCCCGGTGTGTGGAGGAATCTCCTTCACCTGAAGTCAATCTCTTTCTCCTTCGTCTTGCTGGTGTTTAGCTGCAGGTGGTTGAGCCCACACCAGTCGATAAAGTCTATGATGACCGACCTGTACTCCAAATCATTCTACGCTCAAGTTTCATGTGACGCTAGCACTTAGCTGCTCATTTAGCTGCAGGTTAATGACTGTAATTAACTCAACAGTGTAAGCTCATCGCAGCTTGTAGATGCATTGCAGGATTATGATGACAGAGTCTATGAGGTGAAATTTTTTCTGCTTAGGTCCAGGTTGACTGACTTGGTTGGTTGAAAAAAGCAGGCAGAAAACTTCCCCACTTTGATATATCATTTTCTTTTTAATTAAGTCCTGAAGAAACCCGTTTACTTTTAATGTCTTCAAAAGTTTGCAGTTCGCTCGCAGTGTATAATTCTTCTGTTAAAGCAGCTGCAATAACCCTGTTGTGTGGCCCAAGCATCAGGGACAGGGGTGGTGCCCTATCCAGTTCTAATTATAAATCCATGCTTTAGACTTCTCACAGTAACGTTTTATAACATTTAAAAAGTTAGGCCTACTCTGAAGCATAGAGTGTACAGACAAATGAATTCCATGCACTTTTGTTGTGATTGGTTAAAACCTTACAATTGGAACAGGGTGTGTTCAAAATTAAGGCATATTAAATATGCATTTCCCCAATTATTAGTTTTTACCTTGTTTCCCTTCTCCCCATTTTTTAAGCACTACTGTATGTAAAAAAACATATTAAGTGCTGGAATAGACATTTTCTTTGTTTTATTGGGTGGCAATTACGTCCTTGTTCACATTAGTGTAGCTGTAGACTAATGGGAGCGTTAATGCTGCATGTAAATGGCCGTAGCTTTCGTTACATGCTAATTATTGTCCGTTATTAAAATCCAAGAAAAGAAAGTCTATAGAACAGTTTTTCTTAAATACAAGAAAAATATTTAAAGTTTTCCAGATTTCTATTGGGACAAGGAAGAATCTAAAATAGGGAACAGTCCTGCTTAAATTGGCACATGTGGTGACTCTAAGTGTTTATTATCTAAGTAAGGTTTTCAGAAATATAGAAAAGTAAAACTTTGCAAACCACATCTCTTTGATTCTAACCAAAAACACAGATTTAACAAAAAGGCAGGTGAATGTTGAATTTTCTTTGATAAACTCAAAGCACAACCTGCCAACTGTCAATCAAGAAAAAGGTTGTGGACCTAGAGAAGAACCCACCACTGGTTTGAGGAGCCAGTCCACACTGAAACCATGTAGGTGTTTATTATAAAATACCAATGCATACTAACCCGATTCCAAAAAGGTTGGGAGACTGTACTTATTGTGAATAAGAGCTGCACATTCCCAAAAAGTTGGGACAGGTAGCAAAAAGAGGCCGGAAAAGTTAAATGTACATAAGGAACAGCTGGAGTACCAATTTGGAACTTATTAGGTCAATTGGTAACATACTTGGGATTAAGAAGAGCCTCTCAGAGTGACAGTGTCTCTCAGAAGCGAAGATGGGCATTCCCTCAATGCTGCAGCAAAAAAACAGTGCATAATATCATCCAAAGATTCAGAGAATCTGGAACAATCTCTTTGAGTAAGGGTCAAGTCGGGAAAACCACACTGGATGCCTGTGATCTTCGCTCCTTTAGACAGCACTGCATCACAAACAGGAATGCTGCTGTAATGGAAATCACAACAAGCTCAGGAATACTTCCAGAAAACATTGTCGGTGAACACAATCCACCAGGCCTTTCGCTGTTGCCAAATAAAACTCTATAGGTCAAAAAAGAAGCCATATCTAAACATGATCCAATTTGTACAGTGTCTCAACTTTTTTGGAACTGGGTTTGTAGATTCATCCCATTTTTAAGTCTACTCGGGCGGCAGCTGATTCAGTGTTTGCCAGATCAGTTTGCTGTTTTAAATGGGGTCAGAGCACAGCTATGACCCGAGCAGTGTGACTCCTGATGATTAGCTGGTCTCCTGGAGAGTTACATTTTCTGACCATAGATGGAGGAGCTCACAATCAGGGTTTTTGAGCACAAGGATACTGTTCGACAGTAAGAGTTTTAACTGTAAGTATTATACACCTGCAGGTTTGGACACATCCACTGCTCATAATTTCACAATGACTTGACTATTAATGGTTTATTTATTAAAAAAAAAGGAAAACATTATTCTCTTAAAAGTAAAACCGTAGTAAAACGTAGCTCTTTTGTTAACTCTGATATCAGTTAAACTGACATTGTTTCTCATCAAAGCTCTCTCTTAAAAAAACAAACCATTAAACATTTGGACACTTTCTTTCTATCCAAATTACAACCCAAAGCATTTTTCTTTTTCACAAAGCCAATTAAGCCTCAGTTCTTTTTTGTATGAGCCACGGGTTGCTGACATTGGCCATTGCTGCGGAGGGGCCCTGCACAGCCTTAACTCCGCTGATGGATGGTGCTTCGGGGGATAGGCGCTGCATTGTGTCACTGCGCTGTCATATATGCGCTGAATCAATACGTACTTGCTCAGCAGAGGCCACAGCCGTCGTGACAAATGACACATGGCAAGCTGTTCTAGCCTTTCTTCTTCTCATTTAGCTTTTAACGGCCACACTTTAAGTTAGATTTTCATGAATAGCAAAAAAAAAACAAGAAAAAGAATGTAACAGTTATTATTTTCATTAAAGGGGACTTGTGTAAGTGGATTATTGTTGATACATTTAACTTCTGCTTGAATATATTGTTAAGAAAAAATGTGTACTTTTAAATTTCTGTTTCTTCTCAACATCTGTGTTTTTGAAACCCACTGGCACAGATCTCTGTTGCTCAATTACATGCCCATTTTATATATGTAAAATTATTGTGAAATAAAAAACAAGCCTACTCATGCTGTATTGTAAATACTTTAAAAATATTGTTGTATAAAATTTCTTGAAATATTTTATGCAACAACCTCCCTAGAACAGACAATTAAAAGGGTGATTAAAATAGCATAATACCATTTTTGGCTAAATATCTTATATATATCATATATACAAATAAATTAATGGCATAATACTTTTAAAGTGCTTTTGTGTGACTTAGTATTGTATAAATAATATTGTATTGAAGAACCCATTATTTTGCACATTGCTTTGCTAAATACTGAACCATGAACCAGATTTTTATTTGAACAAGTTTTTTTTTTTTTACCAACTAAACAAGAACTTGTCAAGTCCAAGCCTGAATTATCTGATGTCTCTTTTAGAGAGGGCGGTCATGATACTGGTCTGACTTTTGTGACCTTCTCCAAGACCACCGAATAAGCTTCGTGCCAAATCTGGAGTCTCTGAACTTTGGTGCTTTCTGTTGAAGTGGCCCATGTACACACAACAGTTCGAGCTGAACACAGTTTCCACAGCTCTACGTCCACAACAACCAGCTATGCTTATTTTAGTTTATTCTTTATTTGTCATATACTTTAATCTCACATCAGAAGAGATGCTTTGTACCTTTGTTTGTGCTTTGTAATTATGGTAATACATAACTCACTCACAGTAAACGATAATGCTACACACACAGTATAACCTGCTTCTCTAGAATTGCAATTCATTCTAATGTTGTCATCAATTTAAAACAAAGAACACTGCAATGACATTAAGATAAAAAACAGGCAGGTAAGAACTATAAAAAGACTAGAGATTTTGGCATTGTTGATTGAACAGAAGAGGGAGCTGGTTCCATACTTTGATGGCTTTAAATGAGAAGGATGATTGACATATAGGCTACAGGCTTACAACCCCACCACACACAAACACAAAGACACTAGTAGACACAAAGACCAAATCAGTACAACGCGGTCAGCGTGGTCAATGCGGGGAAAATCTTCTCTGGCTTTTCAGAAGGCAGCTGCATGCCATGGAAAGTTTTCAAACAAATAAAAAGGTTTAGGTGGAAAAGATAAATTAATACGTTTTTAAAAGCACCACTAATATGTTTAAAATATTTTCTTTGAGGGGAGCACGGCTAACATGGCCGACTTTGTCCTCATGGTGAAGAAAGAGCACATTAGTGTTTTTGAGTACAGCAACACTCTTGAACCATCGTGTTTGAATACTTAAAAAAATAATAATAATAACATAGGGCTAACAGTCATTTCGAGCCCAGTAAGCTTTTTTGTCACTTTTGATTTATTACAACCCATTGTGTTTCACAAGCTTTTACTATTAGGGTTTACAGTGTAGGTACATGGTTAGAAGAATTAATATAAGGGCAGATATAAACGTGGCACAGCCCTAACTTTCCAGGTCTGAACCGTGAACACATATTTGTTGAGTTTGCAGTAAGGTTCAGGAATCAAAACTGGCAGTGAGCCTGCTTTGTGCAAATGGGATGACCTTTTATTTATTATTATTAACTATTACTCGAGGAATGCTTGAGTGTGTGGAGTTTGGCTCCTCCCCCCCACCTCTGTTTGTGACCATGTCAGCGGGAAGTCTCAGGTGAAGTGGAGAGCTTTGCATGTTTATGGGCATAATTAGCTTGGTATGGGTGCCTGCATTTCCAACATGTGGGTAGACGTATACATAATTCATGAATGTGAGCATTTGGAGGAAGGGCGGCTGCTCTTGTGACTTTGACTACCAACTGAGGCAAAAGAGCAGTTTAGCAGGATGCCACTTATCACAGCTTCTTGACACCCAAAGCCCAATTTAGTGGGAGGACAAGCTCTGTGGTTAACTCAGTGTGTTTGTGGCTGAATACATCGAGGTAAACAGTCCACATGCATCTATTATTGGTGTGTATTGATTGGCTGTTTGTGTATGTTCTCACTGACGTCCTCCTGGTACTTGTCCTTGACTGGCTGTCTTTCAACTGTATCAAGTAAAAAAAAATATAAAGCTATGTCTAGTTGCTTCAGTACAGAAATATGTGTTAAATGTGTTTTAAAAGATGCAACAAGATTTAGTTTTTAGTTTTTAATGAAAGTATCTGTTTTTGTTATTTAACTTTTTTCTCAAGAGGCAGGAGGTAGGTTAAGCTAGTGGATGGCACATAAGTCCAATTATCTGCAAAAATGTTGCGTCTTGGGGTTTGTACATTCAGGCATAGAGTTTTTAAAGGCGTTAAAAGAAGGGTATTTTTAAGAAAAAGCCCTCGGTGAAAACTGCAATCAACGCCTGAGTCTTATCTGAAGCATATAAACAGCTATGGTAGCCCGCCAGGGACGTGCCTTTGGGCGTCAATAATGCTGTAGGATTGTTATTTAAAATAAAATTCATGCTCACACAGCGGACACCCCTGTTAATCCACATCTATGATCCTCTAAGGTGCCATGGTGGTGAGTCACAATCTCTACCTGTATTTCACTCTTTATTTTTGACAGGTTCAAGGCTGCAAGTCTACATTAAAACTCAAAATATCCTGCATATTATATCTTTATACAGTGCAGCTACAGTGCAATTGTAATGGTCATATCAAACTAAATAAATGTAAAAAATCTGATATTACCTCTTGAATTTAAATACAAAGAAGTCCTGACTGTGATGGAGACCACATGGGGCACAGTGACACTGCTTTTGAGCGCTTCATAATACTTTGTGCTTTGCCGAACATGTGTGATAGGCAATGGGACGGAGGCTGGCAACAGAGCAGTGTTAGCGCGACACTGATGAGTTGAGAGGCTGCTATTGCTGTTGCCCGACTGGCTGCATATGTGCGTCAGAGCGTGGGTGTTTTCAGAACAGTTAGTGTATTTGTGGTGGCAGACCTCAGTCAGTGCGCTGAAGCAATAAAGCAGTTCAGTTATGCCCTTGGAATTTCAAAAGGACAAATCCAAGTAATGATGTGCAGAGGTTACTTGAAGCCATAAAACATGATTACGTTATCTTGGGGCAAAGTGCATTTATCTTGTTTTTTAAGTAGTTCATGTGTAAAAGCAAGGACTGGTGTGGAAGGAGAGGCTTAAGTCGACAACATTTGCACAATAATCCGCTCTGCTTTGATCATACATCATGAGGCAGAGGAGATGAAACTGTAGCGAGACAGCTGCAAAGACCTTTTTTTCTTTCTGCTGTGTAAACAAGTGGAGTAGTTTTGAGACAGTCATTACCATGTTCACTACACAGTCATTAGTCACGTTGGACCCTTACTGATATCCGATATGATATTATTTGATTGTATTCTCCTCATTAACATTTCTTGTGTAAAACATAGTAGTATAATTGGACACTTCAGTGTCAGTCACAGTCAGTACATAATTATTTAAGACTTTTAATTTGTCAAAAAGACGCTGAAAGCGCCACAATGAAGTTTGACTACTTCCAGAATGGACAAACTAAGTCCTGCCGGAGGAGAAGCACACACGTTTCAGTTTAAGCACACATTTTTTGAGAAGGCTTAGAACATTTATGAACTAACACAGACATATATTTTTCATAGGAAACAACATGTCACTACGGGGCTGCCATAGATGTTCACATGCTCTAGAAAAAAAATAGTGGTCAGTAGAGCATTCCTTCATCTTAGTGTCACAAGTGACTTGACTCCATCCCAGCAGATTAGGGCCTGAGACAGGGTACTCTCTGGATAATAGCCAGTAAGTCGCAGGGCTGACACTTAGACAGATATTTACAGACTGCAACTGACTCACATTTATTCACTGAGGAAGGAGGAAACTTTTCCTAGTCAAGAGAGGGAGAGAAGAAGAAGAGTGCGCAGAGAATAGGTAACAGAGAGTCGGCCAGCCCAGGGATCAAATGCATGACCTTAAATCTGTGAGACCGGGGTACTAATCACTTTCCTACCATGAAACCAGCCTGGGAGAGTATTTTTAAATAATTAGAGTTTCAGTGGTTTGAGAATGGCCTTATATTGCCCAATCTTACCTTCGGCAAAAAGCTCATAGTCAGAGACATATGGTTGATGTGTCATCTTCTACTTAGTCAAGGTGTGGACGAGCCGCCATGCATCACAGAGGGCATTTTGAAGTGGGTCTGGCAACTGGTATATTTGATCGTGGAACAGGAGAGCATCAAGTTATCCACCTAATCACAGCAGAATACTAAACGCTGTGTCGGCCACAAAAAACAGCGCAGGCTTTACAAACGTTAATGTTTGAACTGTAGTGAGCTGCTGGACAACTGCCATTGGAGTGTGTTAATGAGCTAATAAGACTCATGAGTGCAATCCAGAATAAATCCTGAGAGGAGACTGAGCGACAAATGGGAAAAGGGATGTCTGTTTTCCAGCTACTAAACAATTGTTGTTGTATTTAGTGTCATTGTGGACTGATTAATCAAAGGATGTAGCGGGTATATTTAACCCGCTTTCCGTTGTACATCAAGAAAATCTGGCCCATAGTATTGTAGACCACTTGCACTGGTCTTGGTGTCCATCTCAGTTCCAAAAAGTCTTGTCTGTGGCTCAGGCGGTAGAGCAGGTCTAATAACCGGATGGTTGGCAGTTTGATCCCTGCTCCCCCCAGTTTATATTGTGTCCTTGGGCAAGACACTTCACCCACCTTTCCAGTGTCTGTAGCACTCAAGTCAATCTGCCCCAGGGCAGTTGTGGCTACAAAAGTAGCTTACCACCATCAGTGTGTGACTGTGGAGTGAATGAATAATGAACTTAAGAGTCCCTTGGTAAAATAGCACTATATAAATCTAACCCATTATTATTATTCAAGGTAGACCAGCAACTGCAGTCAAGAAATGTCAGAGGCACTCTGTTAATTAATAGTATTTTATTGAAAAATAGACAGGCCTATGTGTTTCAACGCATACGTGTCTTCGTCAGGGGATTAGAGTCAACAATGCCCTGACAAAGATACACAATTTGGCTACAACAGTAGCTGGTAATTTTTTGAGTGACTCTACACAAAAGCTCTCCAGAGTCAGATGGTCTAAGATCCACTAGATCTATAGACTTTATAATAGAGTGAGGCAGATAAGTAACAGTTGCCAGGGGTAGCTTTGAAACCCAATTTATCTTCTTTCTTTTTATACTGTTACTGGTTAATTACAGGATTACCACAGATTAGTCTACTGCACCTGTCCTGAGAGCTGTGACAATAAAAACCACGCTTTGCAAATAGTGGCTTTAGCGCTGACAGCCCATCTTTTCTTTTGCTGAATCAAGGCACAATTGGCTGGCTTTTGGAGGAGATAAACACAGGCTATTTCTCTGCCACACGTCCACTGTCTGCCAATCTGCCGCGCTTTGATAAACCTCTGAAGTATCCCAGGTGGAAGCCAGGCCTCTGTTCATGTAAGGCTTTTTATATTTTCACAACTTCATATTGTGCTTAGGTGTTAGATATGGTCGACACTCTTTGCCTGAGTCATGTTTGTTATTTTACAAGCTTATAAAAGAGAGACTATAAAGTACGGAGGCATGTTAGTGAGCAAACATGAGTGTGAAAAGCTGAAGTGAGTGCCCTGTCAAAGATTTGACCTACACCAATACTGATCTAAAGAATGAGAGGCAACATATGGCAACCAGGCTTGTCACACGAAGCAGCAGGTTGTGTAGTACGTGACATACTGAACTTAGGCTTGAGCATCTTTTTTTGAAACAAGAAGCTGATGGGTAGGATCATAGAGGTTATTATCTTTTGTACAGTAAATTGATTTCTGATAATTTGTTATATTTGAAATGGATTTGTATGTGGTACTTATTAAAGGTAGAATATTACCTGGTATATAGTCTGGAAAAATGCTCAGACTCAAAGAGAAGATGAGAGAGGTATACAGTGTATGAGTCTTTCCTGAACAAATCAATATCTGTTTAAAAGGTACAATACATTAGCCATGTTTTACTGTGAGACCTCCATCCTGATGGGAATAGGAAAAGGAAAGGTACTGCAAAGGCCTTGACACTAGATGCTTGTTTACAGTTGTACACAGATTGTAACACTTACCTTCGTCCAGCACTTTACCTTGTAGCTTCTCACTCCAGAGTTACAAAAACAGTGTGTCAAATTTCATAGCGTAAATTTACATAATTTGTAAAAAAAAGAGACATCTGGTAATATCCAATCAATTTCTTGGTTTTGTCTCTATTTAAGCTCTTATATAATTTCAAATCAAGGGTTCGAGGGTTAAACACATTGACTCCTGTCTGCTAACTCTGGAATGCACTGTTCAACAACTCTCTAAAAGTCACATGCAGGAAGCAAGACACTGGCCCCTTTTGCATTATGTTTTGCACAAACTGTCTGGCACATGCTGAATATTCTGTATTGATTTATGCAAATTAGCCGTGTGCTTTTTGGTTTCTGTTTCACTGAGTATTGGTTACATTCATTTAGCACAGCACACACACACATATAAGGATCTCAGTTAGCCCTTAGTTAAGGGCAGTGGCCCCTCTCTAAGGATCTGTGTCTCTGATGAATGTCTGATAGAGAACATAGACCATTAAAAACTTTACTTCTATTGTGTGCAAATACTGTCTTCTCAGAAGTCACATACAACAAGACATATGGATGAACTTAATGGGCACTCACATCTTTTTGAAGTCACAGATGGTGTACTCGGGCCAGTCGATGTAGCAGACGACACGGCCAGGCAGCTCGTCCGTGTTGGAGTAGTAGTACTGCGGAAAGGCCAACAGCAGGGCCAGGACCCAGATCACTGCCACCACTACTTTGGTCTCAGTGGACGACATGCGCTGCTGCAGGGGGTGTATGATGGCCATGTACCTGCCGGGAAAAAACGAGACAATGAACACAAGATCTGAGGAGAGAGTGGCAATGTTAACTCAAAACAAGTCCAAGTACCAAGACTCTGAGTGTTTTTTACCCCAAAAGTTTATGAAGTTTAGTTCAAGGATGTCTGTGCTGAACATTTGGCAGATTTTAATTAGCTATAATTGTTGATCTTGCTGAGTTGTCTGTGGTGGTTCTAACCTTGCTGCAAGTCTTTGCACGGAGATAAACTAAATGGCCCTCAGCCAGATACAAATTAACCTCTACAAAAAGAGTTGCTCATTTTACTCTGAGCAGATTATAATTTAGCATTAAAGGACGTCAGACGTTATGAGGAATATCATTTTTACAGAATATAGTGTTTAAATATAGAAAGGCATGTGAGGAGACAGAATAAGGTGCTGGCGCAGACAGAAAACCCATTGTTCTGTGTTTGTGATCCTCGACGTGGGCAAAGTGTAAAAAAACAAAGGCTAATTTGTGTGAAAGTCATGAACCTAAAATAGAGCGTGGTTAAATCGGACTGCAAGCGAAGAAACCTGCAGGAAATAAAGATTCACGCTTTCAAACCCACACAGCACCAGCTCAAGCATTTGACAGGAATGTACTTCTTGAGTTCTTATAGGTCAAACAACATAATAGGTTTGGGAGAATATATAGCATCAAAGGAGGCTGGGAAAAAGTAGTTTAAAGCTAAAAGAAAATCGAATCCTAAAACCAAGTAAACATTAGTTCGAGCAAGGCCCATATGTTTTTTATGACAGGCATAATTTTCTGTGTAACTAAACTCCTGGTCAGAGCCTAACTCCACCGACTCACAAAATTTGAAAAATATAGGCGTTCAATGCTCCAGAATATAACTAGATACAAAAACTCAATCTATTAAAAGTTAAAGGTGGGACAATATATTGTATGTTTTGTTATCGGATTGTTTTGCTCTTGTGACACATTATCGTGATATAAATATTGCGATATTTGCTATTTTCCATTGTAAAAGGACTGTTGTGGATGTAGACATCTGGAAGAAATGAAAACAGAGGAATGAGCAAAAACTAAAATGTGATTTGCTTCTAGGCTTATCTTTCCACTACGTTCACAGATATCATCATATGTTATGTCAATTTTGTTTCGAAAAACAGTGTGACACATTGTTATTCCCACCTCTCGTTAAAAGCCCAAACTGATTAATAAGCATCTTTAACAATGTGTCATTAAAGTTGAAGTCTTTGATTATATTGTCATGGTATTTGGTCATGTGACACTTACATTTACATTTATTCATTTAGCAGACGCTTTTATCCAAAGCGACTTACATTGTTCTACAGTAATTACCAGTGTTACAGTCACTGGAGGCAAGGTGGGTTAAGTGTCTTGCCCAAGGACACAACGACAGTATGAACTGTGGGGAGAGCGGGAATCGAACCACCTACCTTCAGGTTGAAAGACGACTGCTCTACCCACTGAGCTACTGCCGCCCTTGACATGACACCCCTTCTGGTAGACTCCACAGGTCCCAGGACAGAAAAGAAAACCATGGTTTTAGAAAGGACAGCGAAACACAATGTGATTTTGTGTAATCACCCACAAATGGTTGCTTACAATAGACATCACCAAGCAGCTTCTCTCGGTTTACTTTGTTCTTTGTTACTTGGTATATTTGCATGTATTACATCTTCAAAATCTTCTATCTGCACAGTTTTCTCAAACTGATGTACATATGTAAAAATGACAGCATGCCACAAAGAGAACAGAAAATAGTTCACTGCCCCCGCTGACTTCTATTAAAATAATTTCTGGCTCGCAAACACATGCAGTTTCCCAAAAGGGGTTTGACTTCTCTTTCTTCTCTCTAAAGCCACTATTACTAACACTTCCCTCATGTTTGACAAGTGACCAGCTGTAATCAAGGTCCATCTCGGCACTTATACTTTAATAATTCACCACACTGGGATTAATGAGTTTACGTCATATTCACGCCACAATCAGAATTGCACGAATAAAACCTCTGCATACTTCATTAACACTGAGCCTCATCAGCAAATTGGTTTTAAAACTTCTCGTTTCCATCCATTCCCGCTCAGTTATAAATTGATGCTTTGAAGAGAGTGTTAGGTTTCCCATTTTAGAGAATATAATTTATCTCTTTTCAACATTTTAATTTTAGAAACAGGTAACTTAGATGGCCATTTCTACTTAAATGAATAAAAGGCCAAACCAGTTAACAAGAAAATTAAGGCACATTGTAATTGAAGCACTTTATATATATATTTATGTCTGTGGCTTTGTGTCTTGTTGTGTTTCTTCTGTCTATTGTGTCTTTTTTAAGCTACTTCTATGCCCTTTTGAAATGTCCCTTGGGGAAAATAAAGTGATTTGTATTGAATATTAGATAAGTTTGGAGTTCTTTTTCACATACTCAGTGTCAGCTGGTGGTTATATTTGGTGGGTGGGCCAAATAAATCAATAAATCACATTTTGGAGATGAAATTATAGCAACACAATGCTTTATCAAAAAACAAGTGCTCAACACTAACAACTTTCTCTTTCACACCAACACATTTCCACTAAATACTGCAATGTTTTATCATTCGACTTAAGACTGAGGCAGAAATAAACAACATTACAAGAGAGACTGGAAACAGAAGATTTAACAAGTAACAAAATGCTAATGCTAAAGCCAAATGGGTCAAAATGAAAATCCTAAATGGAATAAATATTGCTTAAAGTAATGTATTAATAAGAAAATCTCCTGCTCCAGGATGTTCACCTTTACTGTCTCTAGGTTTCAACCACATTTAAGTCTTTGGGCTGAATATATATATCCCAAATATCAGGGCCTTCACACCTGTCAATCACCAAATGAGGAATATGATTGGTGCTTCGGTGATTGTGAGTGTCATTGTGCTTGAGCCCCTTTTTTCTTGTCTTGTGGAAATTTTGACATTTTGGTGCCATCAGAACTATAAACCCCATGTTCTAGAATCTTCTACAAAATACAATAACATTAAAAATTTATAAAATGTATTTTATGCTATGTTTTTATTTTTAACAATACAATTGGGCAAACTAGCTCATTGATACCAACCCCTGCACATACTACTGAATTTCAGGGTTAGGGAGGGTTAACACGTAAGCATTTGCTCCACTGATTTCAGTGGAATATGTTTGAATGGGAGTACGTTCCAGACGTTCACTCATGCTCTGCTCTGAACGGAACTGCGCTGGCCCAGAGGCGGTATATTCTGTTGTTACTGCCTTCTGAAATCTAATGTATATCTGTCCAGTTGGATTTGGAGGTAGTTTAATCTGCGTCAATTTGTTTCCGCCTCCTGGTAATCAAACTAAAATCAACAGGGACCAGACAAAATCTTTGTATAAAATAAACCCAACATTAGGATGAACTAGGATGGCTAGTCAGGTTAGCTATTTGTAAATTAGCTATAAAGGTAAAAAATAACCCAAAATAAAAGTATATTAGCCCAGGCCTTAATTTTGACATGTGTGGCCTAGAATAGCTTAATTAATCAGACAAAAAACAACAAATTAGTTCAACCCCTTGCAAGGACACATTTTTCAGTCATAACATGCGTCTATTAAAATTCATGTTGTATAAAAGATGTTGCAGAAGTGCCAATAAAATCACATGTTTTTGCATCCCATTTGAGCCACTGACGTCCAGCACTAACCATGTGTAATTAACAGCTTAATCCTGCTAATTAGACAAATTAATCTGCTAAATGGATGTCCCCACTCAATTATATCAGCGACAAGAGGTGGTCTTTGAAATGAAACGCTCCCGGCAGTGTGTGGTCTGTTGAGAGAGAAAGCACACGGCTTTACTGTGGGTCTGCTTCAAACAACGCCGGCAGCCACAGGGCTTTGGGTCGTGCAGGTGAGTTATATCACAGGTCCTGTTGGTGGCCGAATCAAACGCACACCTGCAGCGGACAGTGTACAGCAACACCAAACACTGATTAAACCCCAGTGCAGGGGAGAACTGCAGAGCGAGGAAATAGGGCTTACAGGAGCAGACAATATCAGCAGTAACATGCGTCTATATAGTCTTTGCTTCCGACTAAAGTCATTTTGTAAAGACAATTAAATTGTTTATGGTTTGTTTGTCAAATCATAACTTCCCCTTTACTGAACAGCTAACATTATCTACCGTCTGAGAGATACAGTTGGAACAAGGTACTATGCAAAATAAGAGATGTGTTATTTTTGTTGAGATTACAGACACAAAGAATTGGATCCTAAAATGGTAATGCTGAACTCCACCTCGGTGCCAGAACATTAAGCAGAGTTATGGCCCAAAAACAAACCCTGGTCCAAAATGTCAGCATGCTCCACAAGAACACCACAGTCCAGTCTGTGTTATGAAAAGATAATACTGCCTGTATAAATGAGACAAGATTGTTCATTCATAAAGGACTCTAATGGGTATAATGAGACTTTCTTTACCACATAATATCTGTCTTTGAATATTGAAGTGAAACAGCAGCAGCAGCAAGAGACCTACCACAGACTCACTCAGACTTCCTAGTCCAGTTTTCCCTTTTCACCGTTCCCCACTCACCTGCTGCACTCTCTGTTTCATTGCCTGTCTCTCAATGCCTCTTACATCACTATATCTATGTTGGTTGTCTACATTTGAAAACATGCCATACAAGCAAAGATTTATTAGTTTTTCTTAAATTTAAATATTAAACATGGCTTGACTTCTTCACTTGTGCACTTAATTATTACAACATCAAATATATTTTCCTTGGCAGAATTTGGTGAGGGGTAGAAAAATAATAATAATATCCTACACATGGCTTTCTACCTTCGACACAAAGCAAGCGAACTCAAATGCAAAGCACAAGAAGCAAAGGAAAATTTAGGACTTTTAATGAAAAACACAAAACTCACAGGCAGAAGATTTAAGACTTTAGAGTCCAAAAAGCTGTTCCAAAAACAGGACATGAGTCAAAGTACAAGGGCGGGAAGGCAGGGGTCAAAATGGAGACTCCACAACCAGGCAAACTTCTCAGCCCCCCCCCTGGCTCTCTTCGACTGTGGGCACATAGACAACCCAGCAATATGTCCCTGTGGAGTGGGTCTAATATACTGGCCTAATGGGGAATGAGGTGTGGAAAACAGGTGAGCCTGATAAACTGGAGTGGGCGTGGAGAAGGGGAGGAGATAAAGAGGGGAACACAGAAGTCTTAAAGAGACATTCCGGACAACCTTAACTTAACTAGAAAACCCACTACACAGCCTTTTTAATGTGCAACAAGACTGAAAACTGAAATGTTTTAACACTAAACAAAAAAGGTGAAAAGATATCATTTATATTTTGGTACTTCTCATCTCCAAAGTAAATTGTGAGGCCGGTATTGAGGTCTTTACATGCTGTGTAATAAAGCTGTTTCGATGGTGCTCCTTATTTTGCACAATTTGGTGCTGTTTTGTGTCTTCTGTGTTTCACATGAACACTTACAGCTTCACAGAGAAACCGTGGAAATAAATGAGTTGGTAACACAATGTGATTCCACTTACACAGTCCATCACTGTTTTGTCAGACCTCGAAAAGCAACATTTTCGAGGTAGGTTCAAGTATCATCAAAGTACAGGACCTTTATATAAATAAAATCTATAAGAAGGAATTAGGTGTTCATCTCATCAGGAGAATCAGACAATGTCATTCAGCGTAAGTCAGCAGATAGGCCTGGTTGTATTAGTACAAGTTGACTCTGTGACAGTAGTGACAGCTATTAATGATTTATTATGGACAAAACATCTGTCTGAAAGATATACCCCAAGAGGAGAGTTCAAAACTATGATGCAAAGAGCACTCAGGTCACAACACCAGTCATGTGATGTATGCATCGACACACACAATAACAACACGCTCACTCTTTGCATTCCTCCAGAGGATTTCCAGAAAGTGTTCAACATGAGTCTTATCTGAAGGTTATACTAGGTCGCTAGAATATTCTCCAAACTCGTACATGCAGCCTCTCTGGATCAAGTCCCTATTCATTCCCCTTAAATGTTTTCACTCTGAGTACATCCGTTATGTTTGATTAAGACTCGAGCCTTCAAATGGAGCATGATCTATATCCTTGCAGTCTGCTGTAAATCACAGCTCAGGCCTTTCATTAACCAAAAAGCCAGTGCCTGCAGCCTCACGTCCCACTGATACAGCAGCCAGTGCATTTTTGATACAATTGAAGACAATGCTCACTGCTGCTGGTCGTCTTTTTATTTCACATTTTCCGCCACGCAGCTGGCCGACCTGAGATTTCTATCTGTGGGAAGTATGTGATTCAGCTCAAAAGGATGCTTTCTCATGAGGTGGATGGAAGCATAGATTGTGCCGGATTTCTCAAGTGAAAACACCTCCAATTATCCACCATCAGGCCCTAAACTGCCATGGCACACCAACAGTTCGATATAATCACAATGAGCTGTCTGCCCTGTTGTCCTGAACAGACTGTGACCAAGATGGGAGTATCTAAAGTGGCAGTTAAAATTGCCTGCCTTCAAGCACAGTAGTGTAATTTATTTATATTTTTGTCACAAATTGCAACTGGTAGTAGGCCATAGTAATTTGATCATGAATTTGTTCCTGTGTTTATTGGCCTTTCGGGGAATTGCTGTTGTTTTCGAAGGTTATGTAAAGCCCAAATCCACAGTTCAAAGCAGGAACAGTGTAAAGCCCGAGGTCTGTTTGTGTGCTCTTGTGCTTGTGATGAAATGAGGACTAAAAACAAGAAGTCATCATAATAAACTATGAACATTAGGGCCCTGTAGGTACAGAAGGTAGTTTTAGATTCAGGTCACCATGTGTGGAGACAGGTCTCTACAGCCCATAAACATCTGTATACACCTGAATTAACTTACTAATACTGAATGAGATGGTTTGTAGCAGGGGAAAAAAAACACGTAATTTCTGGGGAGAAATCGATTTCCAGCATCTGAGGAAGCCTAAAGCCTGGCTCACACTACAGGATTCACACTACAGACACACATCTGTACAGATAGTTGTCTCAGCTGTCGTAACTCTGTGTACACTATCCAATCTGATTACAACCCAGACAGCAGGATTTTAATAAGGTTATCAAAGCCAACACATTAATGTTATCCTGTGATTTCATGAAGCAGCAGCAGCAGCAGCAGTGGCAATAATCGTGCCGTTACAAAAGCAGTTTTATGTCGCTGGACTACAACAGAGGGTTTTACTGTGGAAAACTAGGAAAATAAAGAGAAGAACCCTCTTTGCCTCTTCTCTTTTAAAGATCAGTTATCGTATCATTGGCATAACATTATGAAGACTCTATTTTGACAAAATATAATACAAGTGACAAGTGACTCTGTATTGTTGACCATGGTTCCTGGTGGCAGAGTGAATAACACTTCTGTCTGACAGCAAGAAGATCAGTTTTATTTTTGTCTTTTATCTTAATAAAAGCAACCCGTTCTAAATAAACAGACTTTTTTAACTTGTAAAGTCTTTGAATGCTCACACAACGGGAGTGTCAGGGCAGATAACTGTCCCGGGGTGGCTTCAGTTGGGCCACACCCCTGAATATTGGAAGGGCGGTATTAGGTTCAAATCAGCCTGATCATCATCATTAATACTGTTCAACATTTACATTTAAATTTAATCATTTAGCAGACGCTTTTATCCAAAGCGACTTACATTGTTCTACAGTAATTACCAGTGTTACAGCCACTGGAGGCAAGGTGGGTTAAGTGTCTTGCCCAAGGACACAACGACAGTATGAACTGTGGGGAGAGTGGGAATCGAACCGCCTACCTTCTGGTCGAAGGCTCTACCCACTGAGCTACTGCTGCCACAAAACCTTGTAGGGTGCGCCTAAAAGTCACTCTGTTTATACATTTTGCCATCTTGGCTGGTGTCCATGTTTGACACTTCCATAGGAACTCATTAGCCTCGTCAGTGTTAATTGTTAATTTTGTACGTCCAGTCTGAACGGAAAACACAGAGCATCCTACATTCCCACAACTCTAAGATAATTCTCAGAAGATAATTCTTTTCAGGATATCTTGAAATGAATGCATGAATACAACAACTCCAAAAACATGTTAAAGGAATTTTGCCTGGAGTGACAACTTTGACTCTTGGGTAAAAAATTACTAATATTTAATACACCATGTCAGAAGAGTGTCTCCAAAAGATAGACAGATGCAGATGTGTGTGCTTTTTGTTTTACAATTAATGCTGAGTTTACTTTTGAAGATATATAATTATTTTAATTTAAAATAATTTAATTTTTATATTTATTTTAAGTATTACATATATATTAAAGGTGCATTGTGTAAAATGTTGCATTAAAAATACTCTTTGCATTTACTTACCTTTACTTCCTGCTTTTTTGTTTTTCTGAAAATGAGCCCAATATCTTGCATTCAAGTTTTGGACTTTCATAGCTGTTCACATGCGCTGATAAGAAGGCGTCTGTGATTCTGGCTCCACTTGTAACTTGGGGCACAGTGGCTCAGTGATAGAGCAGTTGTATAAATGCATACCTTTTACCATTTAAAATCATTTAAAATCATTTAAAATCATTTAAAATCTATGAAAACCACAGAATGCCAACACCAGCTTTAAACGAGGCACTACTTTCCTAAAGCCATATATCTTGCTCTATTAAACTAAATCTGACAGAAAATGGCAGGTGTTGATTACAGTGTTGTTTACTCACTAAAAGGTGACATGACCCAAAGGCATCAGTTTATATGCACTTCATTATTCTATCTATTTTATCTAAATATTTTATTTTCTCTAAGAGATAATCTATGTTCCCAAATTAAATGAATATAGTGGAAAAACAGGCAACTATAGCTGTTTTTTTATGATGAATCTGACTTGTTTTTACTGTGTATAAAAGCTTCTGGTATTGTTACAATGTGATTTACAGCAATATTTTACTGCCACAAATAGCTTAGAATACTATAAAAAAGTAACTCTATCTGTAAAGCCTTTATTTTGTGCTTTCTTTTAAGGATAACAGAAACAGATAACTTTAGT
Source organism: Neodontobutis hainanensis (assembly GCA_024349245.1). Lineage (NCBI taxonomy): Eukaryota > Metazoa > Chordata > Actinopteri > Gobiiformes > Odontobutidae > Neodontobutis > Neodontobutis hainanensis. The sequence goes on along the minus strand of JALDNG010000083.1, from coordinate 1,157,860 downwards.
TTGTGAGAGAAAAGCTGTTTTTATTGTATGCCTCCCTTAATTCTTTTGTTCTATCCTAATCTTTTTTTATTACATCATCCCGACTTACACCTCAGCTGAAGAGCCAGGTTTGTACTTACTGTAACCCACTGAAACCGTGCCTCTGGGGAAAACAGAGTGAGGAAGGTGAAGGGAAATGTAAATTTAAAGGTGAGGCTGAGAGTCAGCGAACAGGCGCACATATGGGACGATGAATAAATATTAGAAGATATTCGTATGTTCTATATTGTGACCTACGCACATGAGAAGAGGGAACATACATGTCTGCTGCGTTGCTTTACTCGGTGGAAGTAAATGAGGCAGTCTCAACCAATCACTGTTTGATTTGTTACTGCAGCTCAGCCTTTTACAGAGCTAGTGTAGATTGGTTCAGTGTTCTTTCAACACCATAATGGGAAGAGTCTACTATGAATTGTGTTGTTGCTTATTGACTTGTTTGGCCATACTTATTATACACCACTGTATTTCTGAGTTGAGCTGGTTTCTTGGCTAAAAAACTGCCTGCAGTGTAATCTGTCATTTTCATCAAGTTCTTTTAAAATTATGCCTTTCAAATCACATCCATCCCTCGACTTGCTACTTCCGATTGCAAAGTGCTTTCTTAAGGAGGGATGTGTTGATTTGGGTTTTACATGTTAAGAGCCTTTAGATGACTGTTGTTGCAAGCTGCGATAGACTGACATTAGTTAGTGGGAGCAACAGTCTTTCACCTCCCCAGACACCTCATCCAGCTCCAGTAAACCAAACAGATCCTGACTTATTTGCTTTATCATTTGTTTTAATGTGCTATGGGTGTCTAGACCACAACAATCACAATGTATACAATCTATTTGAAAGTTCATGACAAAAGCTTCAGTTAAATTCAGTATAGATATATACTAGAACATGGCAGTATTACAATACACTATACATAATAATGGACAAAGGGATCTAATGTTTAAATAAAGGCTGGCTTCTTTAAAAATGTCCCTTTTTACTGTATTTTTGTTATGGTATTTGTCTCACTTTTATAGCTCACTTTTATAGCTTTTATAGCAATTCTATTAGCTAACTCTATTAGCTAGTCTCTGTTAGCTTATTTTCTGTTAACAGTAAAGTTGAACTGGCATCTGTAGTCTGATGAACATACATATAGTACTTTTCAGTACAGTTTTTTTTACATTACATTCAAAAACTGCTTCTAAAATGTTAAACTTTAATGCACATGGTTATTTTAAATAAATAAACACATGTTCAAGTTACATAGTGATTGTAATGATCTTAATGTTTTACATGAAATGGTATGTTCCAATCTCAAAATGCTTCTGTCTCTTTTTTTTAAGGACAAATTGCAAATTTGCCCAACTGCTGCAATATGCTAATTCTAATAATACAGGAAATGAAGAATGGAACTTTCACTGACAGGTGACAACAGATAGCATTTTGTAGCAAACCTCCTTTATCAGCTCAAAATGGTCCAAACATTGCTTTTCGCTCAGGCTATAATTATGCTAATATGTTGTCCTCCATGCTTAAAGACTCATTTGCATAGTCTGTATGTGCCACTGGCCTGAACCAATTGCTCTAATCAAGAGTCCCATCAAAACAAATGGGGAACTCAGAAATGCTCACTCATGTATTCCAGCAGCTTATTGTGTATGACCACAGCCTGTTATTAACAACTATGACTTCTGAACACGAGGCGTATTGGTCATTAGTGTTTCAATCATTAGACCAGGAGTCAGTATTAGTGGCGGCAGACAAATTAGCTACGCCAAATGAGAGAATAATGATTCTTTTCCACAGTAGTTGTTGTCCACTCAGCACACTGAAGTATTACTCCTATTAAAATATCCATCAGTGGGTTCTCTATAACCCCATAGCTACTATTTATTGCCTCAAACCAAGGCAATAAATTGAAAAATCCTAAATTGTTGTTGCCACTTTAAGACCTTCCATATACACACATAAATCCAAACAAATAAGCAATTTAGACGTGTTTCTATTGGGGTAATACAGAAAAAACTTTAAGCTAATTTCCATCTATTTTCTTCATTAAATAAGCGCTTGTTATACATTTGTGTCTCAACCAAAACATTTACACCAGAGACTTAGAAATCAACTGAAATATCTGAAAATATTTGTTAAAAATAGAGTTTGATTTGCAGTGCTCAGGAAACATGGAGGTGTCTCTAGACAACATAGGACAAAGAGATCAAGGCTGTTAAAGGGAGGGCTTGGTACTTCATATGACTTATTTATTTATATAGAGTCTAGTTTCAGTTTTATTCTTCTAAAAATGAATTGATGAACTGCTGTGCTATTTAAAGGTTAATAAATATTCCAATCTACTTTTAACTCACAATGGATAGGTCAATGCTGAGACTGGCTCCAAGTTCACACTTCAAATGATTTAGTTATTATAATGAAAATGTCATTCCCTACTGTGACTGTGGTTAAGGCCAGACACTCCTCTTTATTAAGCAGCAGAAGGCTATAATGTAGGCTATTAACAGCCCTATCTTCACAGCTTCCAAAACCTACTGTTTCAATTAATGGCCTCTTTTGTGACATATACACATCTATGTTTTAGTGTAACCCTGGCTCAATAATGGTGGCAGAGTGGTTAGCACTCATGCCTCACAACAAGAAGGTCCTGGGTTCAAATCCCATCAAGGACAGGGCTTTCTGTGTGGAGTCTGCATGTTCCCTCTGTGTCTGCGTAGGTTTCCTCCGGGTACTCCGGTTTCCCCTACCAACAAAAACATGTACAATAAAGGACTACAGATGGAAACTAGCTGTTAAGCTATAATCTGGTACAAGCATATCTGCTCTGGTTTAATGTACATTGTATGCTGTCCTAAAAAACTATAAATAAATAAACTATAACTTAATAAATTCCAGTTCCCTTAAGATTAAATGGGCGACATACAGGAGTCTGTTTTTCCCTTTTTTTGTATGTACAGGCAATGTGGAAGGCAACCCCTCTGCATTTATATATAAAACAAGAAATAGTTATAGATAAAACATGTTCTCGTGTACATTAATCCAATAGATTTTCACTATTCACTCCCTTTTCCTGTATTTCTCACATTTTCCAATTATTCTCCTTAACCTAACCTTCTCCTTTCCAGCTCAACCATAAACTTGAAATCAGAGGCCAGCCTACCTGTTTGTTGTAAAACAATGACTGTTTTATCTTACTGTTTTTATGGAATAGAATAGTTTGGATAAAATAGACCCCATTAGAGACAAGTGAAATTTCAGTAATACCATCTGATTCAGAGTGGACAGACTGAGCACTGCTGGAAGAGAAGCTTTTTGAGCATACATACTTCCATGAGTGTTTATGACATTCATATATGAATCGTAATTTTAATGTTGTAATACCATACTATTACATCAGAACATAGATTGTATATATTTAGCATCAGACCTATTTCTACTGGGTTTGTTCATTCAGCAGCATGTCCCTACAGGACGCCATAGTTGTTCACATGCTTTAAAAGAGAGGAGGACGCAAACATTTTTTTTGCCACCAGATGCTGCAAAATGCTAATGTTATATTCATCTCCCCTCTTTCAGTCTTTTTAGGCATTTCCCTTAGAAACAAATCTGGGCAGGGCCATTCACATTACAGTTACTGTATCTTTCCATCTTTGAAGGATTTTCTATACTGCAACATGATTGAATTTGAATAATTTCCTCTTTCAATACTAACTTTTGCTGTAAATATCCCTGCAAACAGCTCGCCCTTTTCTAGCCACCTTCTGTACCTGTTATAACTTGTAGTTTGCTGTTTCCTGCCATTTGCCTGCCGTCTCTAAGCTCTGAGGTTTAACTTCATTTAGGAAAAGGTCATGTTGGGATATTACAGACCATTATCACCTTAGATACAGCGACAAAGACGTATACAAAGGCATAGAGGTTTTGATATGTGATTACTGTAGAAAGGAAATGGAGGTACATGGTCAAATGCCCAAAGAATGTACCAACAACATTGACCTCCACAGAGGTTTTGCGTCATAAACAGCGTTGTAAAGTTAAAAAAGCAAAGATACTATTCACAAATTTTCATTTAACAAATTATTCTTTATTGGTGGATGTACAATATCTGGTCTGAATTATGATGCATTTAATCTTATTCAGTCTCAACTGCACAAATGTCAAAGTCTTTTGTACTTAAAGAACAGCTTAAAGAACTGTAGCCCTATGTGGGGCAAATTATGTTAAACATTATAAACTTGTCCCTCTCTACTGGCACCGTTCCTTCCCTTTTCAAACAGGCTGTGGTCAAACCCCTGCTCAAAAAAACCTACTCTGGATCCTGGATGCCTGAATAATTTCCGTCCTGTCTCCAATTTACCTTTTCTATCTAAAGTCCTCGAAAAAGATGTGCTAAAACAACTTACTCTATATCTATCGGAAAATGACCTCCTCGAGCCGTTTCAGTCTGCATTTAGGGCCTCTTATTCCACTGAAACAGCTTTAGTATAAGTGACAAATGATCTCCTCCTTCAGATGGACGAGGACTCATCGGCTCTACTGTTATTGCTGGATCTCAGTGCTGCATTTGATACGATTGATCCTGCAGTGCTAATCAACAGACTTAAAGATGTTTTTGGCATCTCTGGCTCTGCTCTTGCTTGGTTAGAATCCTATCTGTGTGATAGGTCTCATTTTGTCTCTTTTAATAAATCCTTCTCCTCCACGGCACCAGTGAAGTTCGGTGTGCCACAAGGGTCTGTGCTCGGTCCCATACTTTTTTCACTATATGTTACACCATTGGGACAAATCATCAGAAGTTATGGAGTGAACTTCCACTGTTACGCCGATGATACACAGCTGTATCTACCAATAAAAGTGAATAATACTACTGACATCATGCGTCTAGAGGCCTGCCTCGTTTCAATTAAAACATGGATGTCTCAAAACTCTCATCTAAACTCGGATAAAACAGAGCTCTTGTTAATTGGATCGGCCAGTCATCGGCACAAGTTCAATAATCTTACTGTTTCCATAAACAACTGTGTTGAAGCACGGCAACACTGTGAGGAACCTCGGTGTAATTTTTGACTCCACACTGTCTCTGCAGCAGCACATTAGTGAGGTCACTAAACTGGGCTTTTTTCACTTGAGGAATATCTCACAAATTCGCTCCTGCCTCTCTTTAGCTGATGCTGAAATTCTCATTCATGCATTTGTCACATCCAGGCTGGACTACTGTAATGCGTTATTCTCTGGACTGCCGAGGAAAAGTACTCACAGACTACAAATGGTCCAAAATACAGCCGCCAGACTTTTAACAAAGACAAGGAAGTTTGATCACATTACTCCGGTCCTGGCTTCATTACACTGGCTTCCTCATGTTAGAGCTGATTTCAAAGTTCTCTTGTTAACCTATAAAATCCTTACCTATCTGACCTCATCACCTGGTATACTCCAGCTCGTACCCTTCGCTCTCAGGACGCTGGCCTCCTTCAGCTTCCTCGAATAAAGAAGTCTGCTGGCTACAGAGCCTTTTCTTACAGAGCCCCATTTTTGTGGAATGGGCTCCCGGTGGAAGTGCGGCGATCTGACTCTGTTGAGATTTTCAAAAGCAAACTCAAAACATACTTATTTCACCAAACGTATGGAGACTGATTGATCATAGGGTTAGGTTTACACTGGTTGTAGCTGTAGGTACACACTCAACCGCTCAGATTATTATTACATCTGCCTATTTTTGCAGTAGTATTTAGCACTTTTTTCCCACTGTCAATATAAATTATTATTATTATTTTTTTTTTTTTGTGAATATGTTTCTGTAATTCTATGTATTTTTTGCAACACATTCCTGCACGGCCTGTCCGTCCTGGGAGTGGATCCCTCCTTTTGTGGGTCTCCTTGAGGTTTGTTTTTTTTTTTGAGTTTTTTTTTGGAGTTCACCCTGATGGAGGGTCTAAAGACAGGGGATGTTGTCTAGTGCAGTCTGTTAAGTCCTTTGAGGCGGCTGTTGTGATATTGGGCTATACAAAAATAAATGTCTTGTCTTGTCTACTTCTTTTACTCTACATCGAGACAAGGCCAAGACAAGAGAATATTTTGAGATCCAGACAAGCTGGATACCTTAAGGTAGACTAAGATAAGACTGTGACAAGTGTATGACACACTAAAACAGATCTCAGGGAACAGTTTTAAAATCGAAACACTACAGGTTCAGCCTTGGACATTGTACAATCAAGACAGAGACACACAATAGAGGTTTTTGTCTGATCATGACAATGACAAATAAACCAGCTGTGGTCTTAGTCAGTCTTGATTTGAAACACCAAGACCTTTGTTTCCAAGATTGACAAAACAAAGATGATGGGTGCAGTGGCTCAATGGTAGAGCAGTCGTCCTATCACCAAAAGGCTGGCGGTTTGAGACACTTAACCCACCTTACCTCCAGTAGTGTTCCAACACTTGTGAATGGAAGCTTAATGTAAGTCACTTTGGATTAAGTGTCAACTAAATGAAAAAAAGACCTTTAAAAAGTGGTGCCCAGATCAGTCTGAATGTAATCTGACTACCTAATGTCTGGTCACAATTAGTCTCAAAAACATTGTGATTGACAGCTGTTTTGTGAATACCACTCAATGATACATTTGACACGCCCCTTATTTTCACTAACTGGTATTGGGGTCATTATAATTCAATATTTCTATCAATGTTCACACCAATGGATATCAGATTCATTTCTTTTTAGCCCTTACTCTAAAAATAAAAGAACATTTTCATAATTTGGTACTTCAGTGCCTACACCCCCTCCCTCTTCAGCTATCACAACTAAAATCAAATAATGACACAGCAAACGTGTCTGGACACTCAGTCGTCTAGGTTATCATGTATTAAGAAAATGTTAAGAAGAAGGCATTTGGCCATTTTTACATTTTTGAAAGTAGCATTCAACTGCCTATGACCCTGCGTGTTTGACTGACAATTGACTGACAGTAGACATCAGGTCAAACCACTTCCTCTGAGACGATATATACAAAACTCAATGACCACTTTGCTGTACGATTGACAAAGTCCATTGGATACAAAGCTGAAGATCTTCAAAAAATCTCTCCATATGCCTTTTCCTAAACCTTTATAAACCTTTACAACAGCAGCATCTAAATATTAAAGTGCTATACACAAATGATCACACCCACAGAGATAATTGCAGTGATTTGCTTTTTATAATCATCACTCAAGAGAAAAAATATAGCTATTTAATCAATTAACAACAGGAGTCTACGTACAACTAGATTTAAAGCAACATTATTTAACTTGCTATGAATACAAAAACACACAAATGGGATTGTCAAATCCTTATATAGGTTATTCTCTATATAAGATACAAGGGTACAAGATACATTGTGTTTATCGTTTACATATTGTGTTCACTTACATATACATATAGCATCTCCCTGCCCTTTCACTCTTCCTCAGCCAATTAAAGCCATTCATAAAGAGAAGTTAAAAAGCTTTCAAAAAATAACCCCCGCAGCAGCTAATGTCATTTAACAATCATAATTAATCTATTCCAACACTACGGTCCTCTGACCAACAGCATTTACAAACAGCTTTGTCACTTGTGATCCTGCCAATAGCCACAACCTGCTGGGTCCCTGTACAATTACCAGATGCCTACTGCCTCACGCTGAACTGGTGTGAAACCACAAACTGTAATTCTGCCTCACGCCATGGCCCTTTAATGAAGACAGAGAGGGGAGAGTCTGTGTCCAACCTCAAGGTGGCATTTACAGTACAGAGACCCCACAGCCACAGTGACTTTAAAGGGCAAATGTCAATGACATTAAAATAGGTTGGTATTTTTTTGGCAAACAAATAAACATGTTTTGGATTTGGAAGCCACATGTTCAATTGAGTTTTATATTGTTTCAATTAAAGCTAAGGTAGGCAACTTTAAGATGTTACGATTAGGGTCGTTTTCTGTCTACTGTATTACTTTCTCACTTAATTAATTTTCTCTAACGCATTGTCATCAGTGACAATTGACCATATAGTTTCTACTTTCTATTTGTAAACGAGACAATGGTCAAAAACTGCCTACTGCACCTTTAAAATGGCAGGCGTAAATATGCATTATCTGTTAACTAGAAAATAATTTAGCCTCATTTGCCTATAGTTTACGAAAAGGGTCACGAGTCACTTCTGAGTGTTACCTGTCCAGAGAGATGGCTGTCATAGAGTAGATGCTCGCGAACACCGCTGCGATGGGAAAGAAGTTGTGGAAGCGGCAGTAAACCTGTCCGAAGTACCACTCGTTGTGCACGGCGTAGGTGAAGTTGATGACGGTGTTAAAAGCGGACATGGAGGCTTCGGCGAACGCCAGGTTGAGTAGGAAATAGTTGGTGACTGTCCTCATGCGTTTATGTGCCATGATAATCCAGATGACCGTCACGTTACCGACCACGGACACGATCACTATGCAGCTGTAGGCTATAGCCCACAGCACGATCCTCCACACCGGCTGCACGAACTGGTTCCAGTACTCGGTCCCGTTATTGGTGTCGTTGGGTCTGCTGGTGGTGGTCCAGTTAGGCGTCTCTGTGGTGCCGAATAAGGGATCCATTTTCTACCAAAGTTACAGGATAGCGCTGTTAAATCTTCACACAGAGCACTGCAGATCCAGGAGACAGCGCGTTAAAGTGCAAGGTACATAACTGTCACCAAACTATAATGCAAACAGATCTTCGACAATGTGAGTCAAAAGTACAATCAAGTCTTTTTCGCAATAATTTTAGCAGAACTATTTCCCTTGCACCGTGCGTAAAACCTGCCTTTTACGCGCACCGCTCTCTCAAAACAGCCCTGTGTCCTTCCTCGCTGGGCTCACTGCTCTGTGCACTGTCCCTCACTGCGCTCGCTCCTCCTGCTCCCTGCCTAAACGTGAGCAGCCAAGCAACGGCGTCCAATCGGAGAGCTCTACCGTGAGGACTGTAGATGAGCCAGGTGAGCGATTCAGTCCGCAAAGGGATAATCATTTCTAAAGACCCCGTCAAAGAGTTTGATTGTCTTCTGTTAATTCACATCCATGTACAACACTATACTGCATATGACAAAAGCAGAGCAAATATAGAATGCAACAATCTGAAAGAGCACACATATTTGCTATCAGTGAAATATATTTGCCACTATACTGCATAAATTAAAGTTGGCCTAGGTATATAATGTATAATTTTAATGTTGCTATACCAAGTGATGAAGGAAAGGTTAAAGCAAAGGCATTTGGATGTAGTTTTCAAGGTGAAGACGTGTCATTTCGAGGACCATTTTCAATTCTTTCAGCTGGTAAGAGGGTTGAGCATATTCCTAGAGGGAGGTATCTGACGTTTCAGGTCAAACCCCTTCCTCTAGAGATATATGAAACAAACTCACCTTGAAAACTTCTTCCAGATGCCTTTGCTTTAACCTTTTCTTCACGATGTTCTGGATGACTGGAAACCTCCACAGACACATACCAAGTGACATCAAGGTAGACATTAAATGGACAATGTTGAATAGGTTCTGCAGTTTTGAACATAGAATGGGCTAATTATTTGTTACATAACTTTACTCATTCACTTAGCAGTGTATTCATGTAAATAAAAAGAATGTGTCCCGGTATGTCACATATTTCAAAGATTTCTTACCAAGATGTGTGAAACATGCTTGGGCCAGTGCAATTTGTGAATTAGACCTGGAGATAACTATTACTGGAGACCTGACAGCCATTACAAGAGAACCCCTTGTGCATAAGTATCATCAAGGTCAATATACAGTATGTTCTTTCCTATTTTTAGAAATGGTCTCACAGAAAATGAAGTATAGTTTCTTTGTAAATAATCAGTATATAGTTTTGCAGAACTATTGCTATTTCTTCGTGACATGCATCATCTTTATATTAAACACATTACTGACACTAATTACTTGACTTATGTAGCCAAATAACTACTAAAAAACTAGGAATAAAATAGCGAGGTTGAGTGCTTCAATGGGTCCAATGGAAGGGTCCTAGGTGAATCCAACAGGTGCTCATCAAGGTTTAGGTGAGAGAAGAACTAAATGGAGTTTGAAAAGGCAATGAAAAAGATGATCCTAGGCACTCTGTTGTTGTACAAAAATGAAAGCCTTTATTTAAACATGGACATACGAGGAAATGCATTTCCATATTGGTAATTTGCATGGATTTTATAAAGCACTTTTCCACCTAATAGGCATGCAAAGCGCTTTACATCAAGCTTCCATTCACCCATTCACACTTACCAGTGCCACAGACACTCGAGGCAAGGAGGTTAAGTGTCTTGCCCACTGTTGCTGATATATGCATATAGGCAAGGCAAGGCAATTTTATTTATATAGCACAATTCATACACTGGGTAACTCAAAGTGCTTTACAGAAATAAAAGACAATTTACAAGATTTAGATTTGGAAACATAAGAAAGATTAAAAGCATTATAAAAGAAGAAGAGTGCAGATAAAAAATATATATATATGGGTTCAAAAAAAGGTTTGAACCATTGAAACGTCCGTAATGCACCTTTAAATAGAATCTTGAATTGCTGCACTTTATTTTTAAAATTATTTGCATTCTGTGTCTTCTATTACAATAACAAATGTGTTTCAATGCATTTCTATATTTATTTTTATTTATATTTATTTCTTCTTAGTTTAAATATAATATAATAATATATAATTTATAATTTTTTCACCGCAATAATGGCCTTAAATTTTATTGAAAGTGACATTAAAAGGTATTAAAAAGGTATTAAAGTTCAAGACAAAAGCTGGAGCTACCCTGAGTAAATATCACAGAATTATTTTTTAACTTTGACCATGTCTAATGGTAAATGACAGGGCTTCTATATTCATGATTGGTCAGAAGCTACATTTGATCAAAGCCTTTACTCTTGTCCCTACCTGTCATGTATGTGTCCCTGCAGGCTGTGGAGCGATGGTACAGAATGAATAAACCCATTAAGGGCCCTTGTAAGCGAGCCACTGGACCCTCTTGATGCCATTATAAGAGCCTCGAGAGGCACCAGCTGAACCGCCCTGATCCCACACCTCCTTAACCATGTCATTGGGCCGTTGAGGTGCATATTTAACTCTGAGGCTGCAAATAGAGGAGTGTTAATAAAAACAGAGTAAACCAACTGTTGATTTCTTGATTTCCCTTTAAAGCCCATTAGGCTATACAACACATGTGAGAGGGGGCAGCACACTGAACACATTAGTGGCCAGAGGAGTCCCCTAATGATGCCTCAGGGGATGAGCAGAGGAAATCTCAAATGACAATGAAGATAAGCTAAGATGAAATGTGCTGTGCAAATGTTAATGGTGCAATGGTTCTTAAAGCTGATGTAGGAAAGATATGCAAGCAAAATCTTTAGCCACTTTGATCAAGGCTTGATGGTTGAACAACTGGATCAAAGCAACTTTTGAACTTGCAAATAATCTCCAGTCTTACTTAAAAAATATAAGTGCAATTAAAAAGTGGATAGGTCTTTATAGTATATAGTATAAACTGGAGTAAAATATATATTTTTTTATGTTTTATTACCATCTTTCCAAACACCAGCAGTTTCCTACATACACAACATTTCACTGATTTGTGTCGAGTTCTGTTGACGAGACTAGAGTCTGCCTCTAAAGACCGCGTTGGTCTCTAGAGGTATGACGCTAGTGAATATTTAATTGTTTGCTCTATTTACTTTGATTGACAGGCCTCTCCATAGCTGCATCCTTGAGTCGGTCGATGTTCAAAAACTATGCATTTGTTAGCCTCACTTTAAGTTTTGTTACAATCCTGTTTGTTAGTTCTCTGGACTAAAAGAGTTTAAAATGAATGACTGAATACTACAGCAGCATTAGAGCACTGTCAATAATAAGCGTCTTGTGCAACACTAAAGGGGTGTATGAATGTAAAAAAAAACACTTCTCAGTCCTTTTGTGTTTGTTGTTATTGTTATAAAGTGTTTGTCAGATTGCAATGAAATCAATGCCTTTGATGAGTATAATGTCTGTATATACAGTATTTGATGCCTTCCTCTCCAGGCTCTGGCATATACTGAGTCCAGCTGTTGGAGCTCCTTTCTGAGCCCGGACGCCTTCACGTCTTTCCGCTCGGGATCGGTGCAGTAGGTAAACTACACTGTGACACAGTTTGTCAGAATGGATTCAGCACTACTCATGAAGAAATTTGCCAGCAGCCTTTGAGGAAGTTCAGCCTGTGCAAGCTCAGAAGGCTTTTTCAGAGGGCTTTTTTTTAACCTGCTCTGAAGTGCTGACAGTCAATGTCAGCTGTGTGACGGGTGAGTTCAAGAAACTTTAAGCTTTTAACATTTTCCATGGGCTCCTTGTGACTGTAAGGCGGCTGGTGTGTAATAGTCGAAAACTGAGGTCTCTAACCATCTCCTTGTTTTGTAGTGTTCAAGATGGGTCAGTCTTTGCACTATTCAGAGAGCTTAGTGTGTCGACAGAGTCCAACCAAAATGAACGAGAAAAAGGATTCCCTCAAGCAATACTATAAATCTTTTTTTTTTGTGTAACATTCATATATTTTGGGGGGAATATGTTTGCCGACTTGATAGCTGCAACCTGTTAATTGTCATTCACATCAAATGCCTGTTCCTTGTCTTTAGAATATTCCTTGTTTTTATGACAAATAATATAAATCCTGCAAACAAGAGATCACTTGAGGAACACCTAATTTCCATATTCCCACGCAGATCAGAAAAGCTCGCCTGTAGCACTGTCCTGGAATTATCTATTGGAAAATGAGCAGACGGCTGCTTTCATGCACTGCGGAGTTTAATTTACTACATTACGCTCACACGGCGCAGAGAATCATGCACTCGACTATTTCTTCCTCTGTCTTCACAACTCTCGTTTTCATTTCACTGTGGGCTATTGCTTTCATGCTGCCTTGCTCACACATGCCAAGCACCCGGAACCTCGTGTAAGACCCTTTTGTGGCCTTGCCAACTTCAGTGGAGCTCACTTGAAAGAAAGACCATGGCAATTTTAGGTGCGAGTGTTAGGATTAGTGAGAAAAGGAATAAAAAACTGGTCTGTCAGTCTTCACTTTCATTCTGGTTGAAAAGTCTCAAACAGCTATTATTATAAAAACTATGATTTTTTATTTCAAAAGTAGCCCTTGACCACTGCTTTGACATGACATGACTTTTCTTCTTTATATATATATATATATATTTTTACAGACACCAGTGTTTCTTTGACACACCAGCTTCCACCCATTCAACCAAAAACTAGCTGTCCTGCTCCTTTCAGCAAAAGTTAAATGGTTTTCTCTTGGAAGAGGTTTGATTATATTATATTTACATTAAAAGGGTACAATGATAGTACCTTTGGAGGTAGTCACATTGACACAAGCACTCTCCAAAATGCAGAAATCAAACCCTAAAGACCAATGTGCTAAAAAATTAAATGGTTTATTAATCCCCCAAATAATTTTTAATAAGGCTTTATGTCACCACGTAACAGAGTAGACGGTAGTAAGTGGTGGATGCAGGTGAGGAGGCCACCTTGACTATACTGAGGTTTTGCTCTCTTTATGGCTGCTACTTGTTGTAAATAAACTGTAAATGTTGTTTACCATGTTGTAAATAAACGGTAAATCACTGCTATGTGTTCTACTAAGACTCAATAAACTTCTCTGGTACTTTTCTGTCCAGTAGTAGAAACTAATTTATCATACGTTGCACTTGTTGAAATCTGACAAGTACTTTACACAAGTACTCTCATTTCTTCCACCAACATCAAAACATACTATAGTCTCCGGTTAGTGACATGACCTTTATGCCATGTATTCATTTAGGTGACGCTTTTATCCAAAGCGACTTACATTGTTCTACAGTAATTACCAGTGTCACAGCCACTGGAGGAAAGGTGGGTTAAGTGTCTTGCCCAAGGACACAACGACAGTATGAACTGTGGGGAGAGTGAGAATCGAACCGCCTACCTTCTGGTTGAAAGACGACTGCTCTACCGCTCGGTCTCTCAGTAGGACCTCAGAGCCCCTGGAGGAGGCTGCGGAATATGAAAGGACATAATAAGAGGAAGAGCTTGAGGAGACGCTGTTTCAGATACACCCTTCCCTTATTTGAGAAGTGTTCATGTCCCGCTGAGATGAAGCTGCCATGACACACTTCAGTATTTCCTCAAAAGAGCTAGTAGAAGTGTCTGGGGAGTGGGAGGACTGCACATCTCTACTAGACCGCTGCCTCCAAGACCATATTTGTGGATAAAAAGGATGGATGGGTGGGTGTAAGAATAGATGGATGATACTGGGGACTCACAGTGCTGGGTCCTCTGCTGACACAGATGCATAAAAACATAAAGAGGAGAATGACACCATTCCCTTGCCCTGCTGTGCTCTGAAAGCACATTATTCCTCATTTTACACTGTTTCAGCAGCATCACAGTCACTCTGTAAAACTGCAGCCATGAAATTAAGGGTCATGCACAATAATGCGGACGCCGTTCATGGCCATGCAACAGCAGGCAATATTTTACAGACTGAATAGAAATGCACTAAAATCCATTTCACTTCAACAAAGAATACAACACTGAGCTCATTTCTGCCTTTATAATCAATCTGAACAATCCAATATCATTTCAATAAAACCACAATCATGATAACCATTTTATTTCTAACACTGTGAATAAACAGATGAGTTTGAGTGATTTGAGCTCCATGGAACTGCGTGTGTGTCAGATGCATTGTGTGATGATAAATTGGGGGACATTCTTTAAAGTGATCCTATACAATACAAAGTTAACGTTCCAATAGGTTTGCACTATATTAGAGAATCATGCAATAGGTATACTGTTAATGTTTTACAATATTTGAATGTCCCCTTTGGCATTAAAAAGATGAATCAATTTTAAAAAAGGACAAACTTTTTATTACTTACTCACTTGCTTGACTCAAAGTCTTTCTAGCTTTTGTGGCTTGATTTAATCTGCAGTTACGCCCCCCTCAGTTCAATTAGGAAAAGTGTTTTGTTCTTTGTTTTTTTTCTTTGTATTATGTTTGTCTCCAATCATCAGACCAACGGGCAGATAGAGAGACTCAGTCAAAAAATACAAATTGTCCTGCACTGCATCACCTTTCTGGAACCGACTCTTAGTCCAGAACAAGTCCAAACAAGAGAGGCGGATTGTTCCTTCTGTCCAGGTGTTCACTGGGTGTTGTAAGAAAACCTGGGCCGGAGCTCGTACAACCCTCCTGCGTTCATCAGCCACGCAGGTAGTTGGAACCAGTTGTCGCCAAATACTGGCACGTGAACCTGAACAAAAAGTTGGGCTTTATACTCAAGACATACCATTAAAAGTTTGTCCCTGAAGCTTGTACCTTCGTTCATTTCTTCAAAAGGCTGTCAACCCATCTGCTGTCCACTTGTAGCCCAGTGTCAAAGTGCAGTTCTGTTTACTTTTTTATATACATGAAATTCTACACTATTAGCAAGTTCTTTCTGGGGTCAGACTTGGTGTGAATGGTATGGACATTATGTTAAAGATAAATTTGCAGTATAGTGTCTATCAAAGATGAAACAAGAATAGTTCACACATAACATGTTCAGTTGTAAAATGTCAATTTTCCTTTTTTTGTAAAGTCTAACATTTTCTTGGACAAGTCTCACCATTGCCCTGGGCTTTCAACAAAGTAAACCCCATTAAAAATACATTTGACATTTTTCAGAAACCCATTACGAGGAGCATTTGTCATTTTGGTGTAAAATTCTGCCCATTCATCTTCAGAGTAATACACTGAAAACTACTTCTATTTCATTTCTAACTCTGAGCGACGCCATTTTTAAAAATACATCAGTTGGACTCCAAATACCAGTGGAAAGGTGTAAGAAATGATTTGTGGATTTGTCCTTAATCCTGGTTTGACTGAAGAGCTGTGATGCTTGTCAGAACTGGAGAGATTGTTTAATGACTTTTATGACTTTGAACACGTCAAACCTGATGACAAGATCAGTAAAACCCTATGATGCACGAGATTCAAGATTCAAGCTCAAAAACACATCAACACTGTGTATATTGACAAAAAAAATCATCAACAATTCTTATGGGTCAGTCATCTTACAAGTATTTGTACTGTATATTGACTTTGTGCCATTTTATTTTTGCTGAGTCACATCTATGTTAACTATATTTATAGCGTTTAGCTGGAAATATAATATCTTCATTACTGCTCTAACAATAAAATATAATACACAATACAGATGCCCACCTGTCTTTTCAGCCTTGCTATAGTACTTTTGCTGAAATTAGGAGCCAGTTTGTCAAAACCTTACATACTTTACAAACTCTACACATAAATCCACAAAAGTCTTACGTTTCCTGCAAAAGATAGTACCACATGAAAAACCTTACAAACCTGTTTAAAAATGACACTTTATTGCCCTGGACATACAATAAACACATTTATAGATCATTTCACCTCTTACATATCTAAAATCCACATGTTTATTATTGTGACGAGAGCTACTGTGGCTGGCTGTTTGTGAATATTATATAATATTTGAATAATGAGACCTGAGCCTCAGAGACACCTTTGTAACAGAGCATGGTTCATGAGCCAGTCCATCACGACAGCGATGAGCTCTTCCTTGAATCCACTGATTCTGCTGAACCTGTCTGTTTGTCCTCTTCCTTCTCTGCAGTATTTTCTCTCAAATTGTCACCAAAGTAATTGAAGCCAAATAAGCCTCAGATTTTTTTGCATTATTTTTTGCCACGTGTGTCTTAGCTTGCACTGTCTGAGTTTGGGTATATGCTAATAGTGTCTTTTAGTGCTTCATGTTTGTAGGCTCTTAAATAGTGTATACATTATGTACACTATGTGCTACCTTTGCCTAGAATAGCCTCTAAACCACTTTGAAGCCCAATTCTCTGATTTATATTTTACTGAATAAATACACTATTGCAGACAATTGCTTAATCCTTGTTAGTTTCCAAGTTAGCTTTTGAAATATTCTTAAACTGACCTTAGCTGGAATGACCTTCCCTGTATATTTGCAAATATGTTTTCCCTGTTGTGTGTGTGTTTTTTTTGTTTTTTGATTATGTACTGTACACAAAATTGAATGGAATGACCTCAAATATCAATTTTCTTTCAAACATGAGACAACATGATAGTATTAATGAAAATTAGCAGTAAATTGTGTATTTATATTATTCAGCAGTGTCTGCAACCTGCTGGAGTGGTATTAAGACAGACATAAAGGCAAAAGAAAGCACAAGTATCTTTCAAGTTACCTTCACAAAACTCCTGAAATGTGTCCTCTGAAGTTTGATTTTCAGTGCAATCAGTGTAATCAGTGCATTTCATATTTATATTTACTGAATGCAACTAATATAATCTTCAGGCATCAGAAGTACAAAGGCTTTTAGATCCAGTACATCAGTGGTTCCCAAAAGTGGTTCACCAAAGTTTTTATTTAGGTACCAAAACATTAAAAAGGAAAAAATAGTGGCTTTGTAGTAAATCATAGGTGTTTATTGAAGACAAAACACTGCTTTTAGAAAAGTCAGTAGCAAGAAAATGCCTGTAAAAAGGCACAACAAAAGTAATAAACTATTCTGGCAGACCAAGAAGTTAGGCCACAATTACTTTGGCCTTTAAAAATGTGGGTCCCGTAAATAAATCTTCCAGAAACACTGCAGTAAATAAATCCTTTAAAACTCTGCTATGACCAAACCAGAACCTAATAATGCCTCTACCAAGGCTGTTGAAGTGTCTTTGAGGGGTTTTCAGAGGTAATGGGGCATTGTATAAATAAGCAGAGCAAATTGGACCAGAGTTGGTTCAAAAATCACTCTGAGGATGTCAAAGCAATTTCCCCTCCATCTTGAAATCCACTCACGTTGGGTCACTAACTAGTTTATTTCCTAAACTATCACACCACTAATGGTCTTTAATTTGGCTGTAATTGTGTCTTAGTCTTGATTGTGTGTTAACCCTTATTTTGTCAGTATAAGTTCAACTAATTATTTTGAGTTAAAATCAATTTATTATTCTTTTTTTTCTGAGCAGTGATGGGATGTACTGCTTTGGACACTAGACCTCATAAAAGTTATTGAAAAACAAAAGGCGTGGATAGAAGACAATTCAATAATCCAACTGGCAAATGGTGTCCACACATGTTTGTCTCAGTGTTGAAACAGAGCCATTTTGGTTCTTCTGTCAGATGCTTGGGTTACTGGAGTTTATTTTCTAAAAAAAACTGTCTTTCTCAAACGCAAACATTTTCCAGAACAAATAAGAGGACTACCTATAATTATGTAATCCTGCAGCACAAGTAGGAGGACTTGATCCTGATGATAATATGTTTGCTCTATTTTTGCCATCCTTGTTTAAAGTAAAGGCAGAACAGAATCAGATTTTTCACCACCATTGATTCAACGTCATCAAGACGTCTGGACCAACAGCCAATGGGGTGGCGTCCTTAATTTGCCTGAAAGCAGGCCCACTTGTGAGTGAGATATTAATGGACAAAGTTGGATATCACAGGGTCAAGATACTCATCTCTTATCAAATAAGATAATGAAGAAAAGAGGTCTTTGGGTTTTTTTTTTTTTTTGCGCATCATTCCATAGAAGACATTACCTACAATCTTTAAATAAAGTAAGTGCTATTCCTAATTTGTCCACGGGGGGGTCACACTGTTTTAGTAAGAGTAGGGCATCACACAGCACTAAGACCCAGAACTGCACAGAAAATGTCAGCAATGGAATGACTCTTTTACGTTAAAATACCCCACTTTGGCATCTTCATTACCCTAAAATAGCATTAGCATGAAAACCATATTGTGAGGTGAGTTTGTAAAAACCTGCATGTTTCTGTCGAAACCAAAGTCTTTTGCCAAAATCTTTGCTCTAAAACAAAGGGAAAAAATATGTTTATTATAGGTTACTATGCTATTTTTTGACTGGTCCAGTTCAAATTCAGTTTGACACCCCTGCTCTAAAGGATTATTAATGCAACTACACTGTGGAAGACTGACATACGACAGTCACATCTCTATGTGGACCGTGTTGGTGTTGGCACTCTTCTTGCTTCTCAAACACTGGATGAAATTAAAAAAACAAAACCCTGGATCAAACAACAGCAGCAGGTTGTTTGGATGAAAAAAGAAGTCTTGGGAACTAGAGTCAAGTGAAGCGACCTGTTGCTGATGAAAAGTGGCAGATGGTACAATCCATTTGGAAGAATGAGAAAACAGTGATGATTACTTTCACATGTTCCCTTGTGAACAGCCATCTGTCAGAGCATAGCTTTGACACAGCATTTCTTTCCAGTTGTCAGTTCATAAGTTTGTAGACAATAAATATATTTATAATCTAGCTTTATTGTTGAATACTGCTAGAAATGTACACAAAAGTCAAACAAAATGCTATTTCTGAGCCACGTGTTACAGTACAATCGGGACGCAGGAAGAAATTAGAACCCTGTCAATAACATCCGACTCCAGGATGGGAAATGCATCCATCGACAACTGACACTAGAAATACCAGATAAGCTGAAGATATAGCTATTTGCCTCATTTCAAAAGTGCAATTTTGGATCGAATGGTAGTCGACATTAAATAGTTGGTCAATTCTAGGCCTTATAAGTAGTTTTTATTCATCGTGATTTGTTTGAAAGAACTAAGAGGCGCTCGACAAATGCATGCTTATGTCTTTCACAGCTGCTAAAGAAGAGTTTGGACATTTGTGCTAAAGCCACATGTGAACAGCTGGGAGTCTGTAACACTCGCTAAGTTCATCTCATGGCTGTTTTTTTACTGGATTGATAAAAGGACTAAACGGTTTGTTCATCCAAACTAGTAACTTGAAATAAACATAATTTCAGAGGGTCATGTGAATCATCAAGTTCATGGCATGTTAAACTAAACAGATGCTGAATTCACAATATAACATGAAGGGAGTATTTATACACCACCATCCCCACCATCCTGTAGGTGGCAATAGCTAAGAGAATGTTTAAGACTCTTATTTCTCAATGAATAGTAGACAAATTCAAGTTGTCTTCTACATTGAAATTCTAAAAAGTTTGAAAATTACAAATCAAAATTTTACTTTTACTTCAAATTAAAGCCAATCAAACGGCTTTTATGGCTGTACAAAAGACTCATTCTGTCCTTTGGTGCTCTATTAGGGCGGGCAAAGACAGAACAATTGTCTTGGAAAGTATAAAACTTTATATTTACAGTAAAGAGTCCATATTATCTACAAATCCATTAAATAGTTACAACCGCGTGAGAGGAGCTAAAGTTGGGGTGAAGACTGACAAAAACACAGACATTTTATTCTCTGCATATATGTGTGGAAACAGATATGGACTGAAAATAACACACAGTTACAGATGTTTTCATAGTAAGGAGAAATGTGGGGTCATAAAGCCAGCCGTTCAAAACACAATTTTCTCAGCATCTTTTCTGCTTCTGTTGCCACTAAAGATAAGAACTGCATAAGCATCGGAAAACTGCCACATGAACATCCTAGGACGTGAAGGAAACCCCAAAATGTATTGGATGTGGCTGAGAGACAGGAAGGTGCTTCTGAGTGCATCACATTTTACAGCTTATATAAAAACTAGTGTCAGGCTCCACAGGGAGATATAAAAATAGGAATAACTGCAGCCATAACTTTGTAAAAATGTGTCAGAGTGCTCCAAATGGTGGAAAAATGTGAAAGTATCTGGTTCATTTATTGATTATATTATCGCATTTCATTTCCTCCCCTTTTTGTTATACTCCATGGGCACAGGTCAGTCATGTTGTTTTATAAATTGTGGTCTTATTATTGTACATGTTAGTTTTCTCTTTGTGCTAATCTGCTATAAACAAAACACCTAATTCAATAAATGTAAGTTGCAGAAATGTGACATGTCCACACTGACTGATTGTATAATACAGACAAAACACAAAGTTAATCAATCAAAGCTGAAACTGTCACGGCAGATGGACCTGATTCTGAATTGTACAATTGTGTACAACATTTTTACTGCACTGATCGATAAAAGACTAAAGTGGATTCTTCGACCAAAAAAAAATGCTTCCAAGCCTTTTTTTTTTTTACACCTGTGTTTCCCTTATGGCCTTTCCCTACCCACAATGCACTACATGGTATTTGAAAAAAGGGTGGTATGAAATCTTAGAGAGGCACATATTTCATTTTATTTGTTATATTAAAAATGTTTTATTTTGATAGCCCAATAAATTGCACAGGCAGTTAGTGTCAGTCAATGAGGTGGTCCACATTAAAACTAAGAGCGAGGCTTTTGATGATGCAGCTCAGTCTTTTGAAGCTGACTGTCAAAAGAAGAGTCAGTCAGGGAATTTGCTTCTTTGCTCTGGAGGACCCGATTCTGGATGAGCTGCCTTTCGAACTTTTCCTGCATCCAACACAACCTCAGATGTTTGAAATTAAACTGGAATTCAGCATTTTAAAAACTGTATGGCTCAGCGTTCCTAAAATGCTGGGGTGTTTTTGTTGCTGCATCAGAGTGGAGCAACAGTTATGTGCATTAAAAAGATCAAATATTAGCTTTATAAATACCAAGTCAATAATATGGCTCACAGATCCCCGTGGGTTATGGCGTATAATTTAAAAAAGGGCACATGTAAAAGTTTAATTAATTAGATACACTCATTGAATGTTTATATAGTGGATATAATCCGCCCATTGGTCCCCTATTCACTGATATGTAAATCCAGAGCTGTTACGTAGTAAAGTCTTAGCTCTAGAGACTGGAGCCCTCTTTTGTACCAGGCTGTAAACATGTTTTTTACACCCGTAAAGTCGCCATTAGGTTTCTCCTTATATTTACGCTTTTGGAGCCTGCCCTCTGGTGGACAGTGGTATATCGCCGTATTTCGCTGTATTTTGGCGTATGGCGCCACCCTTACACAACGACCATTTACGAGGTTCCATGGGAGACACTTGGATACACTTTAAACAGTTGTTTTTTTTTTAGAACTGTTTCCGTCTTGTTACTTTAAGCTTTAACATTTGTTACTTGAACATTATAAATGTTGTGAGTGCTCTACTCTCTCTACGCCTATGACTGTCTGTCCACATAGAGCTCCACCTCTTTCATCAAATTTGCTGATGATACTGTTGTCCTGTGCCTCATTTCCAACAACAATGAGACGGCATACTTGGACGAGGTGGAGCAACTGACATCATGGTGCCAGGACGACTGTCTCTCTCTGAATCTTAGACCAAAGAACTGATTGTGGATTTCAGGAAGAGACAGCAACAGTCATACTCCCCACTCATGATCAGTGGAACACCTGTAGAGAGAGTGAGCAGCTTCAAGTACCTGGGTGTGAACATCTCCGAGGACCTGACCTGGACTGCACACTTTCAGACACAGGTGAAAAAAGGCAGGCAAAGACTGTACCACCTGCACCAGCTGAGGAAATTCAGGGTTTCACCAGCTATCCTGAGAACTTTCTATTTAGGGGCGATAAAAAGTGTGCTGTCTCAGTGCATCACATCGTGGTATGGAAACAGCACCTGTCATGACTGCAAAGCCCTGCAAAGAGTTGTCCGCTTATCCGAGCGTAACTAAGGGTCAGCTCTCCCACCTCTGCAGGACGTCTTCACCAAACACTCCAGAGGTAGAGCTACAAAAATCATCAAGGACACTAATCACCCCGCAAACCGTCTCTTCACCCTGCTGCCATCTGGTAAGCGTTCCGAAGTCTGATGGCCAAAACTGAAAGCCTCAGGAGGAGCTTCTTCCCACAGGCCATCAGACTCCTGAAGTCAGTCACTAACAACCTCACGTGACTTAACTTCACTTCAGGATAAACATCCACACACTGACATTATACTGACATTGCACTGCACTTTCTTCTGCTCTCGTTGTTACTGTGTACAACCTGTTATAGACCTGTTTGCACATTATTCTTCTTTGTACATTTCTGTTAACAACTTATTTATAAGTCTACAGTTTACCTCCTCCTTGTGTTTTATGTAAAAAAAAGTTTTTAAATTTAAAGTTTTTTGTAACTGTGCATGGAGCGGACCTGTTTACATTTCACTGCAGATTATATATTCTGTGTGTAAATGTGTATGTGACAAATAAAACCCTTGAATCTTGAATCTACATACAGTAAATATTTAAAATTGTATGTGTTTCAATTCATTTTTATGAAACGGGTCTGAAGTATTTAGGATTAAAAGTTAAAAATATAAATAATTCCTATATGTACATTATAAGAGGTACTTGGACGGTCTTCTCTCATGTCAGATGTCCCTGGCCCCAAAAAGTTGATGAACCCCCAATTTAGAGAACTTTAAACATACCTGTAAAGTCAAATTTTGCATGCATTTTAAGTGTCTATTGCCTGGTTGCATAAGCGTTGCCAGAGGGTGTGCCACGACTGAGATGACTTAGCACAACAAATATGCTGGGGTTCTCAACCCTAACTCAATTCATTTCATGCAAACTGCCCTCCATCCTCCCCAGTGATGCAGAGGGATGGGGTACATTAAAGGCCTTTCCAAACATTATTTCTAGCCGAGATTGGTTCGAAGCACTGCCTGTATCCCTTTACCTCCCTGGAAAAATTTGAAGTCAATTATTTGTGTGAGATGAAAGAGCGTGTTGCGCCTTTGAAAAACTGCTGGCACTCTAATGACGCGTCTGCACAGACAGGGCGACGTGTTTAATGTCGTTTACGCACTTCGATAATAGGCTGATGAGATGGGCCAGAATTCAAAAACATAAAGCTTTGAAATGGTTTCCCACCGAGGAGCACAGGATCAGTTGTTGCTATTTGTGGTCATGGAGCCAGGGCATAATCGCAGCATGTATTAAGCACAAGACAGAGACAAACTGTAGTTACATGCCAGTGAATGTTACCAAGATGACATGTGTATGTGTGTGTGGGGGGGCCTGTCTGAGGTGACAGTTCAGCTACAGTGAGCTACAGAACACATAAACAGAGATTTTCACAGTACAAAAAGAAAAGAAGGTCTCCACAAACTGATTTACAGGAACTTAACGACTGCTAAGACCCATAACCAAAATTGTAGCTGCTGCGATAAACACTAAAAGACAATTCTTTCTGGTTTAATGCTAGCTTTTTAAACTCTAACATAAAAAAAAAAATCTACATACAGGTTTATACCGCGAGTTCTATTTGTGTTCAATGCAATGTAGACAACAATTATTTTTATTATAACCTATTTCAAAATGTAAAAGTCCACCGACTCTGAAGTAGCTTAAATACCTTTACTGCTTTTCATTTATGAAAAAAGTGAAACTGTAACCAATTTACTATTGCAATGAAGATAGCGCTTACCTCAAACTTTTAACTCTGAGTTTAGTGTTAGAACAATGAGATTATGCCTGCAATAATGGTCAACAATTTTTTTTTCCTTTTTTCTATTTGTGTTTTTCCTTTTGCAGTTGTTTCTTTGTGTAAGCAGACATATCCAGTGCTGGAATTGACACTCTTGATGATAAAGAGGAGATGACGTCTGAAGGTCTTGTTCTTCAAATTAAAAACAAAAATGCATAGTTCAATTTAAGAGACACTTTTGTTTGACTTTTTTTTTTTTCAAAAAGTACAATGTTACTGTTTCTTTCTTTTAAGAAAATGACATATTTACAGCAATACAAATGTCAGTTGAGCTAAAGTTTTTTGAAGCATATTGTCTCAAGCATATCTTTCTTTTAACATTTACCATCTGTTCCCTTCTTGTGGGATAAAGAAAAGGTTAAAGGGCGTAGGTTTCAAGATGAAGACGTTTCATTCTTCATCCGAGGAACATTTTCAATTGTGAGTTCAACTGGTGCAAGAGCTTAGCTTCACCTTGAAACTTACATCCAGATTAAAATAAATTTAATTTATTTATTTGATTGGGACAGTACATGTTAATGAACATACATGAGACACAGCCATGAATGTAAACATGCCAGATGGTAGCCGTAAGCTAATTTTCATCCGTTGTCCTAACATTCTTACACCATACACCAGAGCAACAATCACACACATTCATACACCAGTGCTGTGTCACTGTCACTGGTGTCAGATGCCTTTGTTTTAACCTTTTCTTCAGTATGTCCTAGATGACTGAAAACCTCCTCAGAGAGAAGAAAGTCTCTTTTTTGTAACCGCAATAAGGACAGTCAAAACAGTAGTGTGCTGAGGTCTTCCGGCTTCCTCCCACCGTCTAAAGACTTGCATGTTTAGGCCAATTGGCAAATCTAAAGTGTCCCTAGTGAATGACTGTAAGACTGAATGGTTGTCTGTCTGTGTCTGTCTCTAAGTGTCAGCCCTGCGACTAACTGGCCATTGTCCAGGGTGTACCCCGTCTAAGACCAAAAGCTGCTAGGATAGGCTCCAGTCACCCGTGACCCCTTACAGGACTAAGCCAAAAAAAATTAATGAGTGATATTCCATGATGTATTTGTAACCATTTACTATTTTTTTCTTTTTGCTAATGAAAGTCTTGTAGAGTGCAACCCCAACAATAATTCTTCAAATATTGTAATAAAATACAATGCATAATTATTCTCTCAAAGTAATAAACAACAAGCAACAGTGACATCAGGTTTACTTGTTTCAGTTGTGTCCCAGATGATCTAACACATGGCGCGGGCATTGTGAGTGTCAGCCTGCAGATCTGAGTCTGCAGTTGGGCCTCCAGGCCTGCAGCTTCCTACTTCCTACTCAGTGTCTAAGCCTATTTGTAAATAATCTGTAATGTCACAAGAGGCGGAGTTATATATAGTATATATATACCTAACAACAGCCAGAAACAAGTGACGCAACGATCGAGGAGCAATAGCAGGGATTAGCTGTACATTCAGAGCAGGGGTCACTATTTACAGGCTCTGTGAGCAGATTACTTGTGTATCATTTGTGGAATCTTTGCATGACACACCACTCATTTGTAGTCTTCAAATAAACAGCCATTTAGTTTGGGACAATCTATAAAATCAATAATAACAGGATTTGCTTTACTACGTTTATGAAGAAATAGATAGAACAAAGGCATCTGGACTTTCAGGTTTATGAGGTGTTTTGTATGTGTTAATACTAGAATTGTTAAATTTAATGCAAATTAAGATTGTGAGGTGCACTAGGGTAGTCCATTACTTTAGGGTATACTCCTTAAGTATGTGACAAAATCAACAGACTAACATCAAAGTCACATATAGCCTTGTAGCCTTGGAAATGCAAACACTACAACATTTTAATGTATATGTTTATCTAATCGTTAGGGTGTTTGTGGGTCTGCAATCAGATACAATAACAACATCACGAGCTAAATATAAATCCTAATGTGGCACGTCAAATGTCTTAAGGCTGTAATAAGATTGTGTGCACTGTTCCTTTAAGGATGTAGTCAAAACAAAGCGTGCACCGGCCGCACGGAAGTGTTTTTGTCTCAGCTGTAATAACAACAGGGAGCTAGAAATGAAAGCTGATATGTTTTTCAAATACAGTTAGCTTGCTAGCAGGCGGTGTTTCATTCCTAAGAAGAAATTTTAATCACGCTTTACGAGTTTGGAAGTTTCCCGAAGTGAACCAAGGACCCGCTAGCTAGCGTGTTAGCACCATGCCGTCTTACACTGAGATGAGAAAAAGCAACCACTTCTACTACTTCATTAAATTCACCTTAAACGTCTACTCCATGTTGTTTTCGGTAAGTTTCGGATGCAATTAAGTACATAGATTACGGTAAGAGCTTTGTTTGAGGTCTCAGTGACAAGACGCGAGCCACCCATTAGCTCAAACCGGGACTCGGCCAAACATCATATAATATCACAAATAAATAAACTTATATAGCTACAGTATTACAATATTTACATTTAATAACACATTTATATTTAATTTGCAAATATGGTAACAATTAAGTTTAATTCGGCGCAGAGTACTGTAAATTATGTTGACGTATTTTGTTTAAAAAAAGCTACATTTGGCTCAGTCTGTGCGTTTTGACATCAAGCGTTTCGATGATTGGGAAGAGGAATACTCGGGATTTTATGTTAGGGCTGAGATCTTTTGAATCATCTATATACCGAAATAACCACCTGAGCACAAATTAACAATTGTACAATGAAATAAAATTGATTTCGACAACTTGGAGATTAATCAAAGCAAAACCGTAATGGTCTTCTTTACAATGGGGTTGATTTCGATGCTAGCAGTGAATGGGGAGCTAAATGATGGCTATCGCCTTTTTTGCCGCTGGTAAATTCTCAGATTGTTGTTAGTTCAATAGTGATGGACAATGTATGATTAAAACTGAAGGTTGTATTATTATTATATTGCATTCAGTGTAATAAGATAACAATAAACCATTGTCGTTTGTGACAAACAGCGGTGGCGCAGGGCGTTGGATCCATTTAAAGGGACAGTGATGCGAGTTTAAATGTTGGCCGACAGAAAGACAGGCGCATTTGTAGGTCAGTAAACCAATTTCATCTAGCGTTTTCAAAAGGTCATCTCTCCTGTTTTTAAAAACGGTTAACTCGTAGTTTAAAAAAAATTGTTGTCCGTTTATACTGTATACTGTATACTGTAATAGGAGCAATGGAAAAATACTATTTGTATGACTCATTACAGACAGACCTGTTTTAGGATTCTCATTATAATAGGCTGTTGTTGGTTAGTCCGTTTGTTAGTTGGTTAGTTGCAAGTAATGAAATAATTTTTCTTTGTTTGGTGTTGATAAGTGTACGGGAATTTGAACAACTGTATCAAATGTGACTAAATACAGTTATTATGTAGACAAGGTAACCTGTAGCCAGGTTCTAAACTTAACCATAACTACCTCATAGCTCTTATTGTCAATACAAGCTCTAAAAATAAATCAGGTGACCTGCCCATCTTAGTATACTGACAGGCTTAGTATACTGACAGTCTTTACAGGTCACATCCTTGTAGCTCTAGTTTATTTGCCATCATTCGTAGAAACATAATTGTGTGACAGTGTATGGTTAAATGAATAATCATGTAACCTATACAATACAGCTCTTATTATCTATTGTACAATAACAAAAATGGTCATTATTATTATTATTATTGGATTTCACATAGTAATAGAGATACCATATATGTATGGATAGGCTGACATAGTCTAGATAAAGGGTTTAGGTAATCCAAGCCATCACCAGATCTAGTTTTCATTTCCAGAAAATATTGCTTGTACTACATCCACAGCCACCAGTCCATCCTCACCACTATTGAAAATATAACAAACACCACATTATTGAAATCACTCCGAACAGCCGTAGCTGGAGTCCATTAGCACTCAAGCCCACAGTCCCTCTCGTATCATCAGTTCCTCTCACCGTCTGCCCATCACTCTTTCACATGTAATTCAGGACAGTGCTGCTCTGCTCAGTTCTACATGTAAAAGCTCCTCTGGCCTCGAGCCACAGACAAAGACTTGATTAAAGCTGTCTTTGTCTTGTAATGGTTTAATTGCCAGTGCTAGTGGGATTACTTTGTTTCAGTAATTTTTTAACAAGCTTTAAAATTAAGGGGCTACTACTGGCCGGCTGTACAATATGTAAAATCAAGTGTCATGCAACTAAAACCATGTGCATACATCTGAGTAAATTAATCTGCTTAGAGAACATTAGATAAATGGTATGAACTGTGTAATGGGTAAATTAACTAAGTGTAGTTTAGCTGATTCGTGACCAGACAAGGAATACCCCTTGATATGAAGTTGGCAGAATATTAAATAAATTGAACATGGTATCTAGGCCTTACGGTTCAAAAGTTATTAGCATAAACATAAGTCCAAATTTGAACAGTTGGTGGCGCTAGAGATATTAAGTTAGACACTTCCAATTTGCTAGGATCAATGATTGGACTGTCCTTAATGAGTGTGCCAACTTTCATCATTTTCCCGCAAACGCTTCTATGGCCTGCCATAGACTTCCATGGCGGAAGAAGAAGAATAATAATAATAATAAGAACCGGAACAAAAACAATAGGTGCCTCCAGCACCTTCGGTGCTTGGCCCCTAATCACGAGCTAAATATAAATCCTAATGTGGCACGTCAAATGTCTTAAGGCTGTAATAAGATTGTGTGCACTGTTCCTTTAAGGATGTAGTCAAAACAAAGCGTGCACCGGCCGCACGGAAGTGTTTTTGTCTCAGCTGTAATAACAACAGGGAGCTAGAAATGAAAGCTGATATGTTTTTCAAATACAGTTAGCTTGCTAGCAGGCGGTGTTTCATTCCTAAGAAGAAATTTTAATCACGCTTTACGAGTTTGGAAGTTTCCCGAAGTGAACCAAGGACCCGCTAGCTAGCGTGTTAGCACCATGCCGTCTTACACTGAGATGAGAAAAAGCAACCACTTCTACTACTTCATTAAATTCACCTTAAACGTCTACTCCATGTTGTTTTCGGTAAGTTTCGGATGCAATTAAGTACATAGATTACGGTAAGAGCTTTGTTTGAGGTCTCAGTGACAAGACGCGAGCCACCCATTAGCTCAAACCGGGACTCGGCCAAACATCATATAATATCACAAATAAATAAACTTATATAGCTACAGTATTACAATATTTACATTTAATAACACATTTATATTTAATTTGCAAATATGGTAACAATTAAGTTTAATTCGGCGCAGAGTACTGTAAATTATGTTGACGTATTTTGTTTAAAAAAAGCTACATTTGGCTCAGTCTGTGCGTTTTGACATCAAGCGTTTCGATGATTGGGAAGAGGAATACTCGGGATTTTATGTTAGGGCTGAGATCTTTTGAATCATCTATATACCGAAATAACCACCTGAGCACAAATTAACAATTGTACAATGAAATAAAATTGATTTCGACAACTTGGAGATTAATCAAAGCAAAACCGTAATGGTCTTCTTTACAATGGGGTTGATTTCGATGCTAGCAGTGAATGGGGAGCTAAATGATGGCTATCGCCTTTTTTGCCGCTGGTAAATTCTCAGATTGTTGTTAGTTCAATAGTGATGGACAATGTATGATTAAAACTGAAGGTTGTATTATTATTATATTGCATTCAGTGTAATAAGATAACAATAAACCATTGTCGTTTGTGACAAACAGCGGTGGCGCAGGGCGTTGGATCCATTTAAAGGGACAGTGATGCGAGTTTAAATGTTGGCCGACAGAAAGACAGGCGCATTTGTAGGTCAGTAAACCAATTTCATCTAGCGTTTTCAAAAGGTCATCTCTCCTGTTTTTAAAAACGGTTAACTCGTAGTTTAAAAAAAATTGTTGTCCGTTTATACTGTATACTGTATACTGTAATAGGAGCAATGGAAAAATACTATTTGTATGACTCATTACAGACAGACCTGTTTTAGGATTCTCATTATAATAGGCTGTTGTTGGTTAGTCCGTTTGTTAGTTGGTTAGTTGCAAGTAATGAAATAATTTTTCTTTGTTTGGTGTTGATAAGTGTACGGGAATTTGAACAACTGTATCAAATGTGACTAAATACAGTTATTATGTAGACAAGGTAACCTGTAGCCAGGTTCTAAACTTAACCATAACTACCTCATAGCTCTTATTGTCAATACAAGCTCTAAAAATAAATCAGGTGACCTGCCCATCTTAGTATACTGACAGGCTTAGTATACTGACAGTCTTTACAGGTCACATCCTTGTAGCTCTAGTTTATTTGCCATCATTCGTAGAAACATAATTGTGTGACAGTGTATGGTTAAATGAATAATCATGTAACCTATACAATACAGCTCTTATTATCTATTGTACAATAACAAAAATGGTCATTATTATTATTATTATTGGATTTCACATAGTAATAGAGATACCATATATGTATGGATAGGCTGACATAGTCTAGATAAAGGGTTTAGGTAATCCAAGCCATCACCAGATCTAGTTTTCATTTCCAGAAAATATTGCTTGTACTACATCCACAGCCACCAGTCCATCCTCACCACTATTGAAAATATAACAAACACCACATTATTGAAATCACTCCGAACAGCCGTAGCTGGAGTCCATTAGCACTCAAGCCCACAGTCCCTCTCGTATCATCAGTTCCTCTCACCGTCTGCCCATCACTCTTTCACATGTAATTCAGGACAGTGCTGCTCTGCTCAGTTCTACATGTAAAAGCTCCTCTGGCCTCGAGCCACAGACAAAGACTTGATTAAAGCTGTCTTTGTCTTGTAATGGTTTAATTGCCAGTGCTAGTGGGATTACTTTGTTTCAGTAATTTTTTAACAAGCTTTAAAATTAAGGGGCTACTACTGGCCGGCTGTACAATATGTAAAATCAAGTGTCATGCAACTAAAACCATGTGCATACATCTGAGTAAATTAATCTGCTTAGAGAACATTAGATAAATGGTATGAACTGTGTAATGGGTAAATTAACTAAGTGTAGTTTAGCTGATTCGTGACCAGACAAGGAATACCCCTTGATATGAAGTTGGCAGAATATTAAATAAATTGAACATGGTATGTAGGGTTTTGTTGTATATATGTCAGCCAGTCAGAAAACACTATTCAGTACGACAATACAAAACAGTTGTACATTTGTTGAATATTGCAGTGAATTTCTACTTAAAGGTGAAATTTCTAAACACAGGCGACACTTCAGGTTGTTAGTGGCAGTTACTGCCTGCTTACATGTCCTCGTTGCGCGAGCTTGAAACACGCACATCAATAACCAGCACAGAGGGTGGCATTTCCTTACTAGTACACCCCGATGTGCTTAATCAGAACAAAAACAGGCAATCTCCTACATTGTTACAACTGAAGCAGTGTTTATTTATTTAAACATCGTCTTCTCCATGTTCAATGTATTTGCATGCAAGGCTATAGCACTCAGAAAGTGCTGCTTTGGGAATACATTAATGTAATTTGAGAAGACTTTGGGAACTAATTTATCACATTTCAAAAGAGTCAAGATCACAATGCAGTCATAATATTTACAGTACCATTTGAAATGTTTTTTGGCCGGCTATTCTAGCATCCGCATTTTGCTATAGCTTTATAGTTCTTAGCATTATATAACCAACACACATGAAATAGTGTACATTTCTTCACTTACCTCTTTAGTAAAAAAGTAGCCAAGGCATGGTTATTTTTTATACCTAACACAGATCTGAGCTGCCTCCACGGCTCAAATGCAAGACTCAAATTGACTCTTGTCCTTCGTCGACCAGATACTGACTTTGCTCTTTTGGTCGCACTTGATAATACTTGCTTGCGTTTTTTGTTTTGTTTGCAAGGCATGTCCGTGGGTGTTTGTGTTGTGCCAGAGGCTGGTTGCTTCTCGGCAGACGGCAGAATCCAGCTCAATTAACACTTCACAGGTGATTGTAGTTGCGGTGTTTAAATCCATCAAGCAGTATAAGCGCCACCTCCGCAGATTTTTTTGCGGGAAATTTGAACCCGTATGCCCAAATGAATTTGAGCATACCGGCTAAATAAGGCAATCACGCTGAACAGTAACTGTGTCTAATCTTTTAATGATATTGTAAAATGGTCAAATTTAGGATTTAGCGTTAATCAGACAATATTTTACAATGTTTAGACCTATTTTGATTTAGCAAGAGTCCAATTCTCTCTCTCTATATATTGAAAGAAATTGGCTTGTGGATTTAAGTTTAATTTACAGGGGTCAGGACCAACGTGCGTAGAATAAACTGCCTCCAACCAATCAGAGAAAAGAAACATTACACAAAACCCTCCTAAATAAACAGGTATGATTGGGCCAACAGTATTTTTACTGTGTGGAAATTTCTCTAAAAGAAAAGTAATTTTTCACATTCCATTTTTCCATCATACGGTGACAGGGTATGGCTGAAAACAATCAAGCCTGACTCCGTATAAAACAGTTTTTTAGCATGTTCCGGCTCTGCAGAACACACCGCAAATTCCAAGACAAGACCAGCACCACACAGACTCGCATAGACACAGGGAGAAGCAGCATTAGGAGGAAGCTTAGGAGGAAGCTATGGGGCCATCTCAATGGTCACAGCTATACATGTCCATTAGATGGGGAATAAAAGTATTTTTGAATAGTCTTTGTGATGTTATAGTTCTAATTATACTGTGGGATCTCATTCCAAGCTTTACTGAGCACATAAAAGAAAGTCTCTATCAAAAATCTCTTTTGTAGCAGATCTTGTAGAGCGCTCGGACCTTGATCTGAGTTTTGGTAACAAAGCAGCGAGTGCTGTGGAAGTGCGTCCATTTAATTTTGAAGGTACAATTTTAATCTTATGTCTTATTGTATAGTTCTGAAATGCCAAGACATTAGACATCGATAGCACAGAGCAGTGGTGTGTCCAACCAGGAAGTCTGTTGGATCTTGTAGGTTCTGTTATAGTCTTGCTATTGGTTCAAGGATTATTAATTCATTGTGCATTTTCTCAAAATCTTTTACAATAAATGTCCATTAAGTGTTTATCTGCAGACACTGGTAGATACTGGTTTAGTAAAATGTATGACATTATCACCCATACTTCAGCAGAGAAGGTAGAGGGCTGAATAGCTAAGGGAATGAGGCCAACGTTCAAACCAGTTCAAACCAGTGCTTTATGGACGGCTGTGAGCATTAAATGGAGTTGAGGTATAGACAGACCCTTCTCTTAATGCAGATTGCCTCAGTTTCCCCATTGAGAATCAATACCACACTGTTGTTTCTTTCCCTGTATAGCCCATGCATCAAACACTAACTACAGAACAGTCCGCTTAATTTGACTAATCAACCCTTGTGTTGTAAAAAAAAAACATTTTGGAGAGAAGTGTAATGTCTGTCACTAAAGTGATCTACGTTTGAACACACTTTAATCACTGAGCATCTTTACCTGAAAATAAATGTATTCACACAAGGCCAAAAAGTAGAAGAGCTAGTGCAACTTTGTTAGATTTATAAATACTATCTGTCTTCACTTGGCAAAGCAGCAGTAGCTTACATACTGCTTAAATGATGTGTGTTTTTAACGTTTAATGTGCACCCACACAGCTGCTGGTTTCTAATGAGCTTTTCCTATGTTGTATATCATCATTGGAAAGGCAGAACCATAAACAATACAATATGTCAAGGTTTTAAGTTGAATGGATTGTCCTGTAGCCAGAGTCTTATTACGGAAAATTGAATTGGAGGGTAGACAGAAATGGAGGTAACAATCTTAGATCCGAAGCCCACATTAGTAATTTACCTACCTCTGTTTTGATCCCTTCATGTTTCACTATAAACAAGTTACAATCTAACTTTAGTTAAGCTCTGAAACAGAAAGCGTTCTTTTAACTATCCCACAAGTATTTATAAATTTAAAAAAATTTAATAAAAAATTAGACATAATTGTCAAAGACCCCAATGTTTTAACTGTCAAACAACACCTATTTATAAAAGAAGTGTGCCATTTCTTTCAATGACAAATTTATGTTAAAGAATTGGTTTGTGGTAAGCTAGTGTAGCTTCTCCTTTTTATGTTGAAAACTGCAAAAGTTTGAAACCTCGTGAAGAATACACTCTTTCTGTCATAGATGCTAAAATGCAACAATGCTCTGGGCCATTGGAAATAAACATAGGCCCAGGGTGCATGAATGGAGGCAGAGTAGTTGGCACTAACCACAGCAAGAAGGTTGTGTGATCAGTCCTTGCACTGACAGCGGCCTTTCTGTTTGTTGTCTGCATGTCCTCCCTGTTCTTCCTCCAAAGACATGCATTTATTGCTGAATTTAAATTGCCCATATGATGTCCATGATTAGTTAAAGGGATATTTTTAAGATAAAGTGACTGAAGTTTTTATTTCACAACCAGCAATAACCAAAATTTACCATCGTGAGAACAGTTTAAATGGCCAAAGTGACAAGTTCCCCCTTTAACCAAATGTCTTCATCAATTCACATTCAGTTTGACCTTTCCATTTATCTTTTCTAATGCTTTTGTATCATGTCCTGTATCACTCGTTGAGTTGAAGTTTCCCGACAGTGTATGTGGAAAATCTACAACACAGAATGGTCTTACTTTTAAGGTATTACACCTCTGGTATTTTAGGATTTATTCTGCCTGAAAAGAGGGTCAAACTAATTAAAGATGGTGATTCTTTCTGAGGCTGAGCGATTTAGTCTCCTGTACGACGGCTCTAAGAAACCACCCCAGCCTCACTGCTGCTGTAATGATGTGGTCATACCACACTAACTCCAATTTAAATCCTAAATCCTAACCTCTAAACATTTAATGGGTTTGAGGGGGGAGTTGTTTGAAGACATTTTGTGGTTTGAATGTGCAATACTCATGGTCTAATGTTAACTTAGAACAACAAAACAAGCTTAATGAAACCCTCTGAGGCATTATTTCTAATTAGTCCACTCAAATGTTATTAGTTGTGACAGATATCCCTTGTCCACTTGAAGCATGTTTAAATTACACCTAACTAATGATGTCTAACGAAGTCCTCAGATATTAAAGATCCTATAGAGGACCTTAGTCTTTATAGGAATAGGCATAACATTTTTACACAAAAGCAAGTGGTATCTAGCTATCAAGTATGGCTTTATTGGCATTAAAAACCCTTTATCTGCATAACCACCTCAGCCACTATGGGGCAGTTGCTCCGGGGGTAGAGCAGGGCCAAAAGTTTGGCTTAAAGGCTGGTGGTTTGATTCACGCTCTCTATAGTTCATACTGTTGTTGTGTCTTTGGGCAAGACACTTCACTCACCTTGCATCTTGTTCCACAGCCCTGGTGTATGAATGTGTGTGATTGTGGGAGTGTGTTTGGTGGTGGTTGAAGTGGCTGTTGGCAGTCTACCCCAGGGCAGCAGTGGCTACAGAGGTACCTTTCCACCGCAGTGTGTGAGTGAATAAAGTAAATGGAAGCATGATGTAAAGTGCATTGGGTGCCCAAGAGGTGTACAAAAAGCAGTTTATAAAGCTATGCCATTTACTATTTACCACAGTAGCATCTACAGTGACCTAATGATTCATTGATATAATATTTATTAATATAGAAAGCATTGCATGGCCCATGGAAAACAATTTAAATAGTTCTTGTTTGCAATAACCTTGTGTGGGTAGAAACCTTGAGGCGTCTCATGATTTAATTTTGATTAAGAGGTAGTTCCTCCTGTTTGTTGTAATATTAATATTGTCTCCATTTTCAGTTTCATAAAATCCATAAAGCTTCCAGACATTAGCGTTTGGAAAGTAATATTTCAAAGATTGTTAAATGAAACGCTGCCAAACCAGACTACAAACGGCCATTTGTAGTCTGGTTTGGCAGCGTTTCATTTAACAATCTTTGAAATATTACTTTCCAAATTCTGACTATTTGCCTTTTGTATCAATTCAGCTTTTTATTTTAAGGAAACTGTAGATGCATTCAGAAGTATTTATACAAATTCTGTAATATATTGTGCAATCCCAATAACGGCAAGAGACCTGAGTTTTAGCCTTTACTACTTCAGAGATTTTGAGAAAATGCACTTCTTAACTCTTAGCGATATAGCTTTAGGCACCATATTCTTACAGAAGCACCCCAAACATGACAGAAAACTGATCTTTGTGCAGTTTCCTTCGCTCAGCCTCCTAACATGTTTTTTCACACTCTGGATTTCAAAGGTACTGACTGTATGAACCTGTTGAATCTCTCCGCAGCTGGTGGGCCTGTGTGTGCTTTGCGTGGGGGTGTATGCCGAGGTGGAAAGGCAAAAGAATCGAACACTGGAGGGCCTGTTCCTGGCCCCCGCTGTGGTGCTTATCCTACTGGGACTGGTGATGTTCACCGTATCCGTGGTGGGCATGGTGGGATCCCTCCGGGACAATAAGACCCTGCTGCACATGGTGAGGAGGAGGAGTGGGCACTGAGGGCTGAAGGCTTCTATTAATAAAGTCATTTGTACACAATATCAAAGTGTTTATATTGGGTAACGGTTCAGTCGAAGTTTGCTTCTCTCTTAATTATCTTTAAAAATAATGTATGTTAATTGATAACTATTGTTTTATATTAAAAGTAAAGGGAAATTAAAGCAAAATATTCTAATGTTGCAAAAAGTAAAAGGTGTAGTTCCATTAACTTTTCAAAAGCATATACACTGTGCGAGGCTTTAAGTGGATTTTACAAATGGCTGAGGAAAAATAGATATAGAGATGTTCATATTTTTTGGGGAAACTCATTTCATAGTCAAGCTTGTGGCTTGTGACTAAGGCCATTGAGAAATGTAGATAATATGCGCAGCACTTTTCACAGGTTTTATCAAATCATATACCTATTTTTACATTATACCCATAATTCAAATTATGTGTGTTCCTAGAAGTCAGTCAGTTTGACGTCTGCTTTGTATTGTCTTCAAGTTTGAAAAAAAAAAAAGAGAAACACTTCAAGAAAGCAAAAAAGCAAAAAGTAAAACTTTTTTCTTAAGTACTTTCAAAAATGCCATTTTAACCAGAATATACTGTAGAACCTACTACATTGTACATCACACATCTCACCCATAGTGGGTGAGTTAACATTTTAATATTTATGATGCCTAAGGTTAGTTATTAACCTACAGCATGCAACTAAATATTGGATAATTTTTATCAGAATGTTGTAAAATTGCCATTAAAAAAAAAAAACTAGCATAAAGACAATTGTTGCTGTGATTTGCCAAATAAGAACAGGCAAAAATAAAATGCTTTTAATAT
Organism: Neodontobutis hainanensis; assembly: GCA_024349245.1. Classification (NCBI taxonomy): domain Eukaryota; kingdom Metazoa; phylum Chordata; class Actinopteri; order Gobiiformes; family Odontobutidae; genus Neodontobutis; species Neodontobutis hainanensis. The sequence goes on along the minus strand of JALDNG010000083.1, from coordinate 1,120,142 downwards.
ATATAAATATAACACTGTCAAAAGAAAACGTAAATAAACATTTTTGACTGGCTACTGGCTGGTCAACTATTTGCTTTAAGGAATTGGATATGTTTTTATAATGTGAAAGAAAAAAAAGTTAGAGTTAGAAGAACTAAATTAGGATTATAAATACTATCTGGTGTTTAGAGACTTTTTGCATGATGTGTTTTTTATCCTCAAATGCAAAAGCCCAGCTGTTGGCTTATAATTATTTGCCTAAACAGTTTTACCATAATAAAAACTCAAAGGAGGATTATCCTTAAACTAATACAATACAGCCTGAATCTGTTTATGGGCAGGTCAAATTTGGGATTCTTCTTGTTGTTCAGTGCAGACACAAATGAATTGTGCCAGCCCACCACACCAGAAAGATAGTCTGAAAATGAATTCTGAGGTATATATGTGCAATCCACTCTCCTAATGCTGAATCCATGTATTTTCCTGTCTGTCCGCAGTTTCTCTGTGTTCTCTGTGTGCTCTTGCTTCTCCAGGCGATTGCCCTCACCACGGCGCTTATCTTTGAGAAAAAGGTAGACAATCCTGTATATTACCCATATCCGCCAGCCCCAATGTTCACAAGAGTAACTTGCTTCCTTTTGTAGACGTCCGCCTTGTTTCAGAGCAGTATACGAGAAGGCATCAAACACTACTATGATGATCTGGATTTCAAAAACATCTTGGATTACGTGCAGCAAAAGGTAGGCTGGACTTCCGATTGTTATTAAAAAATGTGACAGACTGATTAACTGAGAGGATAAAATTGATGTTACTGACTTTTTGTCGGCGAATCAATATTAAGCATCTCTTGGCATTTCGCTGCAGTATGTGGTTACCGTTTTGAATACATAGATCTGACAAGCCAAAACAGAAGTTATCTTGTTTTGTAATAGTTTTGCAGTTTGCATTATTTCATTCAACAGAGATGTTCAAGTTTATAAAAGAGTTTTATCTGCCGAGCCAGTGTGGTCTCTGGCAGCCAGCAGAGGTAATACGCAGCAGAGATAGAGGGCTATCACATTATTAAGGTTATGTCTCCAATACTTACTGTGAGGCTGTAAAATCAAGTTGTCAGTATAGCCATAACATATAAACTTGGCTTTGCAGCATTCTGTGCATGTGCCTTGTTGTAATTAAATATTCAAACTTCATCCATTTGCTTTAAAGGGGAATCACCTGCACATGTCCACTTATAAAGGTTGGCTAAATAAAGGTTAAATAAACAACCAAACTTAATGGTACAAGGTAAAGTTGGTACAGGTGTGTGTGTCATACATCTGAGATATAAATCATATTTGAAACACACTGTCAACACTTGAATACACTGTCCTCAGTTACTAAAAAAGAACAGAGTTAATCCTCCAGTGCTAGAGACAGAAGGTATTGCAGTATTCCTCTGCAATAAACAGCAGTAGACTTTGTTTCTGTTTTTTTTCCCAGCTTTCTGAACATGCAGTTCTGGATTTAATTCACAAAGCTGCGAGATGCTAATAAATGCCTCACCTTGTGCTACAGCTGGATTTGAAAGTTTACAAACTCATAAAAATCCATGGATTGAACTGCTCCAAGCAAAGTCCCAGTCGGACTGTGGCCTTACTGGTGGCATCTCGGACAGGTCTGAGCATGTTTTAGGTTTGAAGCTCTGCTCTGATTGGATAAAACTACAGTTAATAAATCCAATCATAGACCGGGTATTCATTTAAAGTACCTGCCCTTTCGCTTTCAACAGGAGCCCTCCCAGATGGTACTGAGGAACAGACTCTGTTCTGTGGGGCAGTGTCAGGTTAATCTATCCTAGCTTTGTTTTGAAAGAAAATGGAACATTGGCATTCTTATTGTTTCTTTTGTGTTTTTCCTTTTGCTTCTTATTTAAAGTGAGTGTTCTTTTAACAAAGGAAAGTGATCTAACTAAACAAAACTTAAAGCTGCATTACCCGAAAATCTCCCTTCCTTGATCTTTTTATAGTGCTGTCCTGCTGTGTAGGCAGACGCGCTGGGATAGACACTTTTTATTTAGGATTTTTGTCTTTCGGCATTGATTTTATATTGACAAGTCGAGTAGAACCAATGGGATTATCCCATATTCTAATGTGGTAGCGGAACCTAGTCTATGCGCATATGTGATTGGCCAAAGCTAATCTATTATTAGGCTGCAAATTCTATACTTTATTCTTGGAGAATGCTTTAATTAGCTTTCTGAGATGCACTTTGTAACTATTATGTCTGTATATTGTTTTTTCTCTTACAGTTTTCATGCTGTGGAGGCGACGAGTACAAAGACTGGGGAGTCAACCAATACCATTTCTGTAATGGCACCGGTCCATTGGCCTGTGGGGTTCCTTATACTTGTTGTGTTCGCCGCAGTGTGAGTGCCCTCTCTCCATAGCACATACTGACCGCTGCATGAACTCCGCTAAAACATGTACATTAGCTTTGTATGGTGCAGCTCCAGGAAGGACACACTGAAACGCCAAACAAACATGGTCAGTAGTATATGCTCTGTCCATTTCAGATAATTCTTTATAATGCAAATGTAATGGCATTGTACATGTCAGTCTCATGTCTCAATAAGTCGAAACAGCCAGCCTACAAGGTCAGACCTAATGACAGTCAGTTGGCCAAATATTATCAGATGAATAACCGGGATACAATAGAACAAAGTTATTTAAGATGCAGTCACTGTGAATGGTCTTGATTAACCTCTATCTTTGAGCAAATATATTTAGAGAAAACATTAACAAAAATTATACAGTAAATTATTACATTATTTGACTGATAGAAATCTTGACAATGACTTAAGTAAAAGGTAGAACATGGGTCACACAATTAAAATTAAATCAATAAAATAGCATGAGATGGAAATTGCACATAAACGTACATTATAAACCTTGACAGTGGATATACAAGACCAAGTATAATACAATGTGAGTGATTAGGCATGAGATAATAAGCCCTTAATAAAATATAAATCACGTTTTAGGATGTCACAATTATCAATGTATTAAAACCACTTGCAGTGTGACATACCAGGGCAAGACCAGAAGAGAAGACACAATTCATTTACACAACAGTTTTTCTATTCAACACAACTTCTTCAACCTTTTGTGTTATAAAATTACATTTACATTTAGACACTTAGCAGATGCTTTTATCCAAAGCGACTTACAAGTGAGGAAAACGATGGAAGCAATTTCAACAACACAAGGTAACATAAAGGAATCAATAGAAAAGAAGTAGAATTCAGTGTTTGTCAATCAGGTGTTGAAGGAAGATGTGTTTTCAGGTGTTTTTTAAAGATGGCTACAGAATCTGCTGATCTTGTAGCAGCAGTAGATCATTCCACCAATGTGGAACAGATCCAGAAATCCATCAAATTATTGATTAGAATTGCACATTAGGTGCTGGATTTCCTTTTACTGATGTTTTGTAGAAGACTGGGTGAGACTGTTCAGACACAGGAAACTGTGTGTCATCACTTGATTGACTAACTGGATAGGCCAGTAACCCCAGTGAAACCAGTAGAGTTCAAAACCCTGCCTTAAAGCACAGCATTCATTTGGCTATTTGTCACTTCTAACACTTTTAAACATGTGCATATGGCTAACTTACCTGGAAAATAAAAGCATTTAAAGTAAAAACAAGTAGTATCCTCAATGGTCATAGTTAAGGGTGTTCTGATCCAGTTAAATCTGGTAAAAAAAAAGTGATTTTTAAAAGCCGATCTCTGTTCACTGAAAAAAATTTAAGCCAATCACTCACCAATCACAAAGTTTAATGTATTAAATTACATGGTTTCTGTTGCGTTCGAGTGCATGGCAGTCACGTCAAAAGCCCTTCTTTAAGTTCTCCTGACCCTGCCTCTTCACAGTAGTCCATCAATAAAAACACAGGCAATAATTGAATATGTACTAAGACTATTTCATAATGTGTTTTATTTTACCACATTAAAACTGTTGCTGGTGTTCAGCACAATGCGTAGCATGCCCCTGCTGCACACTTCTCCACTCATTGCTCTCAGCTCACACACACGGACCACAGCAGAAGCATGGAGCTGTGCACGCTCACAGACAGAGAGACCCCGCGGAGCTGCACACACACGTGAGGTGATGTTTAGCTGTTGACCTTGTTTAACGGTTGTTCAGAAAGTAGCTTGTTGTTAGTGTAGTGTAAAGTGTAAACACTACACTAAAGTGTAGTTTGCAGTGGATCCAAGTCTGTGAGTAGTATAGTCTGCTGTGCCAACAAGTCACTTGCCGTCAATACTTGTGCATCTCTTTTCATTTCTTACTGTCCAACACAGAGCAGCATAAGTGACGTTTGAGCTGAGCCATACAGTCCTACTTGTCTCTGAGCTACCCCCTGATGTCATGAGGTTTGTGGAGTTGTGGAGCCTACTTATGTGGACACAAAGAGTGAACATGTTCCACATGTTGCGTTCATTTGATCGTTCCTGCTGCTTAGTTGTTTTAGCTGATCAATGATCACACTATTTTAGCAATTATCAGCCAATCATGATTGGCGGTTGATCCATCGGAGCGCTCTTAGTCATAGTAATTCTCATAATATTTTTCCTGGAGGTAAGATATCATCAGAATATTATACCATCCCATGCCTAGAAAATATTCCAAATCCAAGTTACAAACCCTACAAATTCAGTCTGATCTTTAAATTAAGATCAACAATGGAAGTTTTCATCCATTCACATGAATGCAGTAGACAAATCAGATGTGAATGCTGGTCGGTCTGCACTTGTGACCTGTATGTTTGAGACCAAGACGTAGAATAAGAAATATAGACTTAACTACCACAACATTAAGAAGTGACATTGAAACTGAACCCTGTAGACCAGGGGTCTTCAATTAAAATCAGCCGAGGTCCGCTTAGTTAACTTTCCTCAAGTGAGGGGTCCGTAAAATTTAAATAAAAGGATATGGGTTTGAATATAATTCTTAAAAGTAAAGTTTACACACCTACAGCCTCTTAAACAATACGGATATGAATGTCCACTGTATTCTGTATTTATCCTTTGTTTTCCCCGTGTGTAATTACCCCGTAATTAATCCTATATGCTGTAATAGCATTTAGGATTCGCACACAAACTGACACAACTTAAGGAAGACTTAACCTGTGTCACTCATCTCCAAACCCTTCTTTCACACCTTTTCAGTTTTTAATCACCCAAATGAACACGTGTTGGGTTCAAATAAACGCGAATAGCGTGAGCTATTACTACTACTACTATTACTACTACTACTACTACTACTACTATTACTACTACTACTACTACTATTACTACTACTATTACTACTAATGCGACAAACGAGTCAAGTACCTCACTTACAACACAATAGAGAAGATGACTGACAAATGTACAACTCACCACATTATTAGACGTCCTCACTTTCCTCTGAGTCTTTTTAATCCTGACATGAAAACTGTCCAGTCCTGGTTCAGTTCTGGATTCATTCTGATTATCACAGCAGCCTGGACTGGAGGATAAAGGGCTGTTGTTCAGCTTTGACTCTGACACGGAGCTTAGGAGATGAATAAACTAAAATAAACGTTCCCTCTCCGTCCATAACGGCAGTGAATCTTCGTAATGTTTTGCCAAGGTTCAACTTTTAGATTTTAGTCGTTTCTAACGCATTATCAGGCTACGCTAAACATGTTGAATTTGCCGCTGCTCTGTCTGTAACCATAATAACCTGAGGACCCGAGTGTTGACCTAGCTGCCCTAGAAGTGCCGGTTCAAAAATATGTTTTACACAATGCGCTTGTAATTATGAATAATGTCTTGCGGTCCAGATCAAAGTCTCTCGGGGTTCGGTTCCGGACCGCGGTGCGCCTATTGAGTACCCCTGCCATAGATGCTAGAAAAGCTGCGCGGGTTAAAATAGAAACACTCCGACAAAAGTCAATAATTCTAAATAATTTATGGGTTATTGGTCCGGGTCCGGATAGAACGGCGGCTGGGTCCGGATCCGGACCGCGGTCCGCCTATTAGTGACCTCTGCTGTAGACTTAGACTTAGTGCTAGTGCAAGACTCCGCTGGTATTCCTGCTGCAGACAAACTATACACATGTTGCTGGTTTGCCAGGTTTAGCAGAGCTTTTATATTTGCGGCCCTAATTGTTAAATTGACTGTGTGAGAACAGTTCCTCTCCCACCAAATGGAGGATGTGTTCCAAAGTAAAATGGGCTTTGAGAAGATTTCTCACTCAAAATGAAACAGAAGTCCCTTGTGGCCCCCTCCAGATTCATGGTATCATCTTCATCCCTCGACTCAGAGAGCTGATGAAGCTGCTGGAAGCAGTAGGAATAAATGGCACATCCATCTATTGCACACATACACCTCCGACAGATAGGGGACTTAGGGAAAAAAGGCAGAATTGGGTTGCTTGGTTTCTCCTGTTATCAGTCCCTACTTGTCACAGCAGCAGCCATTTGGTGCACACTTAAGTTTATGCTCCACTTGGCAAGAGACAGGTCTGGCGTCTGAAGAGGAGCAGCTTCCTCTTATGCCCACTCTCTGTATTCTCTGCTCATGTGAACTGTGTTTTACGTACCCACAGGTGGGAGAGGTCATCAACACACTCTGTGGCTACAGGACTCTGGATCAACAGGTGAGAGAACTCAATGTCATTTTTTGGGTTGGACTCACTCTGATCACTAGTATTTATAATTATGTTAATCATATTGTACTTAAACAGTTTACAATCTGCACAAGTCATCTTGAACTGCAATAAAAATCACATCGAGGCCACTGTATATTTTCCACATATTAAAAGTGGTGCCCTTTTTGTTTACCATGGAAAGTTGTATATTTACAGTTGGTGTAAAGCTTTTTTTGAAAATCATATTGATAATAATGTGTCCATATTGTGGACTTATCAGTTACAAGAAGCTGTTTTTCTCCAGGTTGCATCAGTAGCAGAGTCCTGTTGCTCCAAGTGAACCATTTTGACACTATTTTCTTTTACAACAGCAAGGAGTGGCATGAATCTGTTGTACTTTTGTTTTGTTTTTCCATCCAAGATTATTTTAAACTCTGTATATTGCACCTGTATTATGTTATTCAATGTTTATATTATAACAGATTAGGTCAAACTCATAGGTCAAACTCATATTGAACATTGTAATTTCATTTCACTTTTCTCATGACATTTTTTCAGCATTTATTTTAACTATCCTCTTTCCCAAGAAAACAAGCCCTGTTTGATTTTTCTCTCCTTTTCTCTTGTTTTGTGTGTTCATCAGCGTGAAACCCTGCACGACGTGATCCACGTTCGAGGCTGCATCCACGCTGTCAACCTTTGGATGGGTGACAACATTGGGATAACCATTGCTCTGTGCTGTGCCGTTGGGCTGCCACAGGTGAAATTTATTTAATTTTTTTTCTGCAGTTGCTATAAACTCACTAACCCTCCACAGCTTTTCTAGTTGCATGGACCTTGCAGTCAGTAGCCCATTTTAAGCTCTCTGCGCTCAGGTGCTCAGGTTCTGCAAAAGGAAAAAAGACAACATACAGTATCATTTTTGAAGGTGTTTCCGTGGTGTCTATGAAATACACACCACTAAAGGTCTTTACACTAGGAATAAACCATTCAAAATAGCTGTGATATCAAAACCTAAGTTAACTTAAACCAAAATTTGCATTCCTAAATTACCATAAATACATCTTACTGAATGCTACTACTTGCACACAAACTAAACTAGTGCTTTCCCCATCCCTGAGAAAACTCCTTTTCATAATCTGTCCAGACTGCATTTCTACGCTGTTAGTTACTACCGCCTTTTGTGGGATAATGGGCTACCATATTGAACCCACACATGCCGAAATTGTCCCCTTTTGGTAAATTTCTTGATAAAATGACAGAAAGTTCCTGCGATGAAGAGGCACTTTAGAAGAAACTAGTAATTTGCCTGCTTCTTCAGATTGTAATTTGTCTCCTAGCAACAAGATGGCATTTAAAACAAACAGGGCAGAAGTGTGAGCATCTAATTAACGTTATTGACTAAAATGAAAACTGGCTGGTTTTGTTTGACAGTTAAATTAGTTTGTAGCTTTCTGTGTCATGTGACTTGTGACAGGCGATAGCGAGCATTGGAGATTCTGCCGAAGTAAAAGGCTTCCCGTCTGCTGAAACCTGTGCTTGAATGTTCAAATAGCTTGCTAGTTAATTGGAAATGTGGATTGACTGAGCCTTACGGTCATTACCTTTCTTAAGAAGATATATTATGATATTAGAAGTCCTCAGTTCTATTGTTTAAAAGTTGAAGTTATTTGCTCCCAATAGTTGTCCCAATAAATCCTATTAACACTGTAGACTGGGAGCAGCTCTAGTTGTTGTTAGTCTGTGCTTTGAGCTTTATAAATGCATATTAATGTTCAGTTTACACTAAAGTGGTCAGACCTTCCTCTTCAGTTCTTTCACATTATAAACATGATAGATACACAGGGCCGTGGGTAGAGCGGTCGTCCTTCGACCAGCGGGTGGGCGGTTCGATCCCCGCTCCCCGCTCGAAACATCCAAAAAACATCATAACATCTCCGCGCTCCCCCGCATTGTCTTATAAACTAAGAATATATTTTAAATGTTTTGTTCAGTTTGGTTTCAGTTTGATTTTTATTTTAGTGACATACCCTCTAGTTCAGGATTCTTTAACTTGAAAGGAAAAAGGCCTGGTAAGTGAAACCCTCTCTTCAGTCACTTTTTAAATATAGCAGCACTGGGTTAGTCAAAAACTTATTTATTTGTTTTGTCCTATTTTTAAACCGGGTATGTCTATGATCATGTCAGTGCCACTTTATTCATAAAATAATTGTCTTTTTGGTGTCCCTTGCTCAAATACGCAAAAACACGGAGTAAAATGTGACCCAAATGACCCACCTGTCATTTGCCCATTGTCGTCCCTCTCTCGCCCTGTCTCCTCTCAGCCTACTGTCTGCTGTCAATAAAAACAGACTTGCAGTAGGTTTATGGCTAGGGGGTAATGTTATTAATGGTGACGTACATTTGTTGCTGTTTACACATTAAGTTTGATTGAGTAATTGATTATTATAAGCCTGAGTGTAGTGGTGCTTTATGTTTAACACTTTGTTTCTGTAGAAACATTGGTTCTATGTTGAGCTGTATTAGCTAAAATGTTGAAGGCTGCTGTCAAGAATGACACTTTAGTGACTGATTTTGCTTTGCTCTCTCCCTGTCTATCCACAACTTGCTTCTCACAAAAAACATGGCAGCGCTGCTTTTCTGGGGAGTTATGGCATTTACAAAAAAAAAGTATATTGCATTTCTCTGGCCAACATCCGCTATCACCCGCTCTGCAGCAGCTGCAATGGAGTCTGTGTGCCTTGTGCTTTTCACAGAGCAGTTAGAAACCTCACATAAAACAGGCCCAGGTTTATGGAGCAGACGCTTAACATATGATGGTAATTTACTATTTACATTATAATCTTTATTTTGAGCCTGTTATGCGGAACTGTGATTATTATAGTTGTGAAAAAAAGTACATGAATCTTGTTTTATTGCTATCACTAGTGGTCCAGAGTGACAAACCATGATGACAAATGCCTTCAACCTGCAACTTGATCTTAAAATGTGTCTCCTAACTTGAGCTCTGTCTGTGTCCAGCTGCTGGGCATCATCCTCAGCTGTGTTTTCTGGAATCTTCTGGTCGACATGAGCCAATCGGCCGACATGGTAGACTTCAAGAAGAAGAAGTCCGAGTTCCAGTACAGCGAGTTGGACCTGGCGGGCGCTGGCTGGTGTATGTGCCTACCCAGAGATGGTGGCTACCTGCCTGTCCCGGCCGCCGAACCCGAACTGGACCCCATCGACATTCACCTGCAGAAACTCAAGAAACAGCAGCCCCTTACCTACTCCCAGCTCCGTGAACTACAGCAGTCCAGATCAGCCTTGGGGCTCGACGAGGTGGACAAGGGTCGCAAGCAGAAACGGGAACACTAAGAAGTTATTTCCTCTTTATTTTGCCTTTTGGGTTTTTGCCTTTTTGTCACTGTAATCATTTGTTGAAGTTGTGTTGCACTACATATACAATGTTTGAGCCTGTGAACAAGACATAATTTGGTCAGCTGAAGGAATCAAGTGTGGAACTTTGTTTACAAGAGTTGTAAAACATTTGTTTTTTAGTGTTTATTTTGTCTTGTTTGTGATCGGTAAAGACGAATTTCTGACATTTTCTCACTTTTGTTTTAGATTTTTTATAGCAATTAAATTAAAGCTCATGCGTCTCATGTGCTAAAGCTTACCTCAGGCTGTTTTAATGGCCCATTAGTCAGAGGAGAGTTCTATTTGATGTATAAATTAAAAGTAGCTTGAAAAGAAGAATTTCAGTGTCAAAGATTAGGAATAGTCTTGTGACGGACATGTACAGTTTGTGTATTTATTTTTATTTAATTTATAAATATAATTTTGTTTAGGGATGCAACAATTCTTAATATTGAACAGGGCAGCCTTCGGGGCTCAATAAGTATGTGTTTTTTGAATAGGCTGTAATTAGTTTCTTTGTATTGCATTTCTCATCAGTTGAATCTGTTTTTCTCTTTGCCTGTCAGTCCATGCTCAGGGAATAGAAAAACCCCTTCTCGTGCGTGAACATCCAGTCACAGTTTTACAGCAGGCAGCAAAAGCAGCAAAAGCACCTTTGTGTTTGAAAGGCAGTGTGGACTTTTTGGTTTTGCGGTTCAGTAAAAGACCGAGAAAAGGGTAAACACAAAAAAAAGATGTATCAACACATGCTAATACCAGCTCAGAGTGCTATTTTTTCTTACGGGTTTGTTTTAAGCAAAATTGTGACCAAAAAAAAAACAAAATCCGTATTGAACCGAAGGCGTGCTGTATTGTTGCATCCCTCATTTTGTGCATACAGTGTACAATGTAAGACTGATAGTTGTGGAATAACATGGAATGCATGTTTTGTACTGTATATGAAGTAAGTTAACTTAAAAAAAAATTACTGAAGCTGAGTTTACTTGTTAGGCTGTTAATGGGAGAAAGGGGGGCTGGAGTCGACTTAATTTTCGATTTCAACTTTTTATTCCTTCCATCTTTTCAAGTGACAACTAAAGGGATTGACCCAGGCTGCCACTTTAGTGAACACTAAGCTATGATGGTTTTTGTACCTGAGTTATGCACCGTACGAGCTTCCCCCAGCTCCTGCCTTGTAACAACACTACCGTTCGTCAATAAAGCTGACTTTGTTTACGTATATATGTGTGCCTTGGTGGTTCTTAGTAGATCAACTCCAAACTCAAAGGAAATGTCAAGAATACAATGCAATACTAAAAGTTGTGGTAAATTATAAAGATTCATAGCCATGCACAATGTATTAAAATATTTGCCCATGTCTCAAAGTCTTCCACAGTACTTATTAGATGAGGATAATTGAATTAGAAAATATAGTCATCTTAGAACCGCACAGCAGATTAGATAAAAGTCAACAATTTCATTCATACAGAAAAAAGTGGGTCTAAAGCATTTTAAATGTTGTATATATGCCTAGAATTGCATTTTATTGCCATAAAAATAGTAATAGACGAATATTTGCTGAGTTGGAGAACCACTGCTACAGGAACATTTACAGCAAAAGCTCTTTTTTGTGGCTTATTTAAGTTTTTTTGACTAGTGCTGCCATATTGTGGACCAATGAATCAACAAATATTTAGACCCTGGCCACAAGGTTGGAGCCAATTACAATTCTTCAGGTATTACCCCATTATGAATGCTTTCAGAAAGAAGTCACTAGATATGGCAAGACCCGGGGTTAAAGGGATTTAAAGTGCAGTTGTCTGCAAGACCAAGTTTGGTCATGGTTCGGACATGTATACTTTGTCTGGAGCAGTTCAAGAGGAATTTTTGTGAGCTTTGCAAACTTACAAATCTCGCAATCAAGCTGCAGCACAAGGTTATTTAACTTTTATTTAACTAACTTATATAAGTCTTGGTCATGACTCAAGTTCCTAAAAACAGGAACCAAAAGTCTGTACCTGGATGAGAGTGTAGTACTGTGGTCTTGATTTCAGCACCAAAAAAAGGGAAAAAGGACTATCATGAACTTTTGAAAAGCAAAATACACGCATTATTCATTTTAAGTCTTTAGAAATGCATTTTTTTTTCTTTTTTCCAGTAACCTATATACGTGTATATGGGCCATGTTGCCTGTTTAAGGGTTTGTGCTGCCTCCTCAAAGCCCTCTCCTCTGATACCCCACAACAGCATTAACTCGCTGGAGGAGCAGTGTATAAATGCAAATGACCACTTCACCGATGCAGGTCAGCTTCACTCGTTCACTTCCTGGCCCTCACTGCGGCTGATGATGATCGTCGACAAGGAGAGGCAAAATAATTACTGAAAAGGGCTGAAATGCGTCAGCTGAAAAACATCCCCTTAGTGGCCTGAGTACAGGATGTGCGCACATCCAGACAAGCTGTGATTATAACACTGCCAAGCACCAGGACACATGGAGCCTCTGTTCATTAGGATCAGTCACAGAACGCCACGCTGTGTATCAGAAACACAACTCTGGTAATAATATACAATTTTCAAGATTGTTGGGAAAATAGCTAAAATTAGGCCCCAGATCAAAAACTGCCACACAAACAGCTGTATGACAAAAAGAGAGGTCCAATCCCAGCATAAGGTTTTGTTTTGGTCATTATAGTGAAATAGAACCAGTGCCTGGAGGGTATAGTACAATGACACTTATAATCAAAGTACCACAACATAAAAGTATGTCATTGGAGTTCAATTATACTGCAACAATGACACTAATGTTAGGCCGCTAGTGCTTGGAAGTATATCCTGGATCATTAGATTTTCTGATAAGTACTTCATGGGAGCAATTAAAAAGCTAAACTTTCTGTTTTTTGTTTGTTATATTTGAATGTTTACTGCCATCTATAGATATTGTATTTGTTTACCTGGAATCTCAGAGCTTGCTTGGAAAACTTTGTTACCAAGGCCTCTGGCAAAAAAAATAAATAAAAATAAACACAAGAACAGAGACTGCACTTACTCCACTTTGAATTTAATTGTAACTAAAAATCTGACATTAATCTTCCCAACCAGATAACAAGAGTACAATAAAGTCAGTGATCAAACATTTACAAAAACATGTTCTTGTTACCAAGACAAACTTGCTGTGTTGGATTTAGTACAGAGTGTAATAACAGTTACCAAAGTGCTGGGGTGTGGTCACTGGGTGTGGTGTGTGAGTCAGAGAGGTTTGATCAATGGGAGCCCAAAGTCACACCTTCCATGACTGAACTAAAGAAGTCTCCTAGCAACAACACTGCTAAGCTATCTCCTAGAAAAGGAACTGCTATGCCAGACATGCCCAAAGTCCGGCCCGGGGGCCAAATGGGGTCCGCATTCATATTTCCACTGGCCCGAAACCTCTGTCATAAAATGAATAATATATGGTCCGGTTCCAAGAGATTCGAACATTTGTTAAGAAAATGTTGAGCTTTTCTGGCTTGGCAACATGTGCAAGAAGACATTCTCAGTTATGAATACGAATAAGAACCGTGTGAGAACAAGACAAAGCGACTTCCACCTGTGTGACATTTTGCGCATTAAAATCACAGTTTTTGAGCCAGAACTGCCCAGTTTACTGCAGTCAAGATCTCAGAATCACAAATTTTATAAAAAACTTGCATTCAATTTATTTTTTTAACCTACATTTATCCAGGTCAGGCAGTTATCAGATCTACCTAGCAGCAGAAAGAATAGTAAAACAAAGCAAAATAAAATTAAATACAAAAAAGCACCCCCCCCCCATCAGTGGCAGTTTGGGCACCCCTGTGCTTCGCTAATCTAAGCTTAACTCCAACCCAATTATATACAATCAATCTCAGACCAGACTTTTTTCTAATTCTTCATAAATTCAATTCATAAAAGAGATAACATTTTCTATAAATTTATATAAATCATAATTTTGTAATATTTATTTTCATGTTAAAGCTAGATCACAATCTGAGCTTACTCATGCTAACCATTTGTTGCAGTTTAGCTTAGCTAGCTATTTTTTTTCTCCAGTTGGCCTAATATGTGCCACTGTTTTAGTAACTTCCCAAACGATTAATTTCCTCTAAATAAGAAGTGTTTACTCTTTCTAATTTAATTCCGGTTTCAGGCTGAAGTAGAGGCAATGCTGAGGAAGGTCCAGAGCCAGATGGGAGTCCAGGGAGTCATTATTGCCAACTCAGATGGTCATTTTCCATTACTTTTCCATTACTTTTCCCCCTCAACATACACTTATCCATTATAGCCAGTGTTTTCTGCCAATTATTGTGGTAGACCTCTTAAATGTCTTTAACCTTTATTTTCAGGAGTTGCCATCAGGACTACAGTAGACGACTCTACAACGGTGCACTACTTGGGGCTGATCCATCCGCTGCTGATAATGACCAGAAGCACTTTGCAAGACATGGGGCCAATTTCACAAGCAAGGTTAGGTTTAAAATTGATTTTTAATTTTATAAAGGTTTCGAGACAGCATTCAGTTTTTAGTTGCACGTATACCCATTATTAGTATATATGTATAGACATGTAGTGTATTATTCACTCAATTTACTTAACTGAGTAAATTAATAATTTCTTCTATTCATGTTTGCTTTTGTAAATCTTAACATCATTTACTTTCAATATTTTGATAATATAGCTAAACTACAGCTTCCCTAAAACAAATATCTTCCTCTTCATCATTCAGGCTGACAACATAACTGCCTCATGCCAAACTTCACTTTGTACTGCATGCACACTGTTGAGTTTTTCTTTTCCCAGCACCAGTGGAACAACACAGGCCTCTGTTGCGGACCAGGAAGAGGACGACCTTATGATGCTGCGGCTCCGCACAGAAAATAATGAAATCATAATTACTCCAGGTGAATGAAGATACAAACACACAAAAAAATCGAATGAATTGCAAGTGAACCCTGTTATGAAATCTGTAAAGTCCAAGGCCAGGATTAGACCCAGTACAAACCAGCCTATGTTTGAGATAGATTTAAGTAATATGACTTATACACAACACCTTGAAAAAGTGATGTTAAGGGTGTGTATTCTTTATATAAATAAATTTTTCAAAGAATTTGAATGATAACACAAAATCCTTTTTTCCGCTCATATTATTGGTTGGGTGAAGCCATTTGTTGTCAGACAACTGTGTTTACTCTTTATAAATCATAATGACAACAGAAACTACCCAAATGACCCTGGTCAAAAGTTTACATTCTCCAGTTCTTAAAACTGTGCATTACCACCTTTAACGTCAATGACAGCTTGAAGTCTTTTGTGGTAGTTGTGGAGGTTCTTTATTTTCTCAGATGATAAAGCCGTTTTTTCTTTTTGGCGAAAAGCCTCCAGTTCCTGTAAATTCTTGGGCTGTCTTACATGAACTGCACATTTGAGCTCTCCCCAGAGTGGCTCAATGATACTGAGGTCAGTCCAGAACCTTCACTTTTTGCTGCTGTAGCCAATGAGAGGTCGACTTGGCCTTTTGCTTTGGATCTTTGTCATGTTGGAACGTCCAAGTATGTCCCATGTGCAGCTTTCGGGCTGAGTGCAAATTTTTCCCCCAGTATTTTCTGATAACATTTTTTATTCATCTTGCCATCAATTTTGACCAAGTTTTCTGTGCCTTTGTAGCTCACACATCCCCAAAACATCAGCTCCACCTCCATGTTTCACAGTAGGAATGGTGTATCTTTCATCATAGGCCTTGTTGACTCCTCTCCAAATGTAGCGTTTATGTTTGTGGCCAAAAAGTTCACTATTGGTCTCAGCACTCCAAATGACTTTGTTCCAGAAGTTTTGATGTTTGGCGTATTGTAAGCTTTTTATTTTATTGTATGCTTTGTGGCATTTGTGTAGTAAGGGCTTTCTTCTGGCGACTCAACCATGCAGCCCATTTTTCTTCAAGTGCCTCCTTATTGTGCATCTTGAAACTGCCACACTACTTTTTTCAGAAAGTCTCGTATTTCAGTTATTTCTGGGTTTTTCTGTGCAATTTTTCCAGCAGTGGTGGTTAAAGTTTTTGTTGGTCTACCTGACCTTGGTTTGGTCTCAACAGAATCTCTTATTTTGCACTTCTTATTTAGAGTTTGAATTATAACACATACACTTTTCTTTCACTAAGAGTTAGTGGTTGGGTGAAGTCATTCATTGTACAAATCCAATTCCAAAAATGTTGGGACACTGTACAAATCGTGAATAAAAACAGAATGCACTGATGGGAACTTTTCAAATTTCAATATTTTATTCAGGATACAACATAGATGTCACATCAAATGTTTAAACTGAGAAAATGTATAATTTTAAGGGTAAAATAAGTTGATTTTAAATTAATGACATCAACACATCTCTAAAAAGTTTGGACAAGGCCATGTTTATCTCTGTGTGGCATCGCCTCTTCTTTTTATGACAGTCTGCAAACGTCTGGGACCGAGGACACAAGCTGCTCAAGTTTAGAAAAATGAATGTTGTTTCATTCTTGTCTAATACAAGCTAATACATTGCTCAACTTCCTCTTTATGATGCGCTAAATGTTTTCTATGGATGAAAGATCTGTTCATTTCAGAACCGGATCCTTCTTCTTTGCAGCCATGATGCTGTAACTGATGCAGGATGTGTCTGACATTGTCCTGTTGGAAAATGCAAGGTCTTCCCTGAAAGAGACGACGTCTGGATGGGAGCATATGTTGTTCTAGAACTTGGATATACCTTTTAGCATTGATGGTGCCTTTCCCGATGTGTAAGCTGCCCATGCCACATGCACTCATGCCCCCATCCCATCAGAGAAGCAGGCTTCTGAACTGAGCTCATAACAACTTGGGTTGTCCTTGTCCTCTTTAGTGCTGTCTAAGGGCCCGAAGATCACGGGCATCCAGTCTGGTTTTCCCCACTTGACCCTTACGCACAGACATTGTTCCAGATTCTCTGAATCTTTGGATGATATTATCCACTGTTATCCAAACTCTTTGCAATTTTCCTCTGAGAAACTCTATCTTTTGCTGCAGCATTGGTGGAATGCATACCTTGACTTCTGAGAGACACTGCCACTCTGAAATGCTCTTTTTATACCCAAGCATGTTTTTAATTGACCTAATAAGTGGCAAATTGGTCCTCCAGCTGTTTCTTATATGAACATTTAACTTTTCTGATCTCTTATTGTTAGTAAAACAATTGTATTAACTTTTTAAAAATCCTAATGACAACAAAAACTACTGGTGATTTTGGCCTAATAACATGCACACAAAAGGTTTAAATGACTACTAAAGGTAACCATCCTCACCTGCAATCTGTTTGCATGTAATCAGTGTGCGTGTGTATAAAAATGTTCAGGGAGTTGACAGACCCTTGCATCTCTCATCCAGTGTTACACTGACATTTCTGTATTCTTAGTCATGGGAAAAGCAAAATAATTGTCAAAGGATCTGCGGGAGAAAAGGTAATAATGAACTGTTTAAAACAGGAAAGGAATATAAAAAGATATCCAAGGAACTGAAATGGCATTGTGTTCAAACTGTAATTATGAAGTGGAAAAGGAGGGATTCTGTTTGAAACTAACTCTACAGGTAGACCAACAAATATTTCAGTCACAACTACCAGAAAAATTGTTAAGGATGCAAAGAAAACCCCACAAATAACTTTATCTGAAATACAGGACTTTCTGAGAAAAAGTAGTGTGGCACAATAAGAAGGCAATTGAAGAAAAATGGCCTGGTTGCATTACTATGCAAATTCCACAAAGCATTCTGCTTACAAGGCAAGCCTCAAAACTTCTGGAACAATCAAGTCCAAGTCGACCTGTCATTGGCTACAGCAGCATAAAGTGAAGGTTCTGGACTGGCCTCAGTCTCCTGGCCTCAGTATTATTGATCTAGGGAGAGCTCAAATGTGCAGTTCATGACAGCCCAAGAATTTACAGGAACTGGAGGCTTTTTGCCAAAAAGAATGGGCAGCTTTACCATCTGAGAAAATAAAGAGCCTCGTCCACAACTACTACAAAAGACTTCAAGCTGTAGTAAGTGTAAGTGTTATCACAGTTGTTTGACAATTAATAGCTTAACTCAACCACTAACTAACTAACTAACTTTTTGTGTTATCATTTATATTCTCTGGAAACCCTATGAGCACAATTGTATCTTATCTTATCAGGAGGAGAAAAAACTACAATCCCATAAAAAAACAAACTTATAGCGGCGCTATTTCAAATACAAGTGTTGCTGCTCCAACACATGGTGCTTTGGCTTAAAAACAATGTCACTGATGTAGGAAGTCTCACAACACAGGTTAGTCCTTCCAAATGTTTCCTCAAATTCAATCCCTCAAGGACATTTTTTTTGTGTCTGGCCACGTGAGATTTGATCACTGTTTAGATTTTTTGTTCCAGTCTAAAGGGGGGCATAAATTCCCACTATACACAAACCACAGTGCATCCTAAACATCAAAGTAATGCATGTGACAATAACAGGCCTCTTAGGCAACATTACACTTTAGCATTAGGTCAGATGAATGTCCCTAACTGTCCTCAGCCTTTATTGAATTACTCCAGGATCAGTTTAGTTACAGGAGCAGCAGTCTTCAGTCAATTTCACACTAAATGCTCCATGCACTTTCCAGCTAAAGATAGAGTTTACCGTTTTGAAGATGCCTCTCTATCACTGCTGCACATTGCATGGTTACACATGGCTTGCGCCTCATCTGATTTAACCTCTTTATATCCAGCCTCACTCCATTAGCTTGCATTAATAGCCTATTTCCAGATGTCTACACATTATGAGTTTTTACAAAGTGAGGGGAGGCAGCACCTAAATAAGAAAAAAAAAACAGTCAACTGAGCACTAGTATTTTGGTGACATTTGTCATTTAGGAAACTAAATGTTTTCCTTGTCAACTCCACAGCACACCTCTCTACTTTGTTTTGTGAGATTGGGAAGCTACCGTGAGATGAAGTGGTGTAATTAGTTTTCTTCTTCAATCTATCACTATTGTAATGACAGATATTTTCTGTGAGGTTGTCTCAAGAGAAACAGATGGGGAAATGTGGCTTTCACTTAACGATGACAATATGATCACATCAAAAGTCATAACAACAAAACATGGCAAAATCATTACCATACATGTGGAAAGTTTTGTTTAAATGAAACATGTGTCATCTTGCTGCATGTACCTACAGAATGCAATAGTGGTGACAAGAGACAATTCATTTACAAGCCATTAAGGGCATCGTGTGGATGACTTAGGACAGACTGTTTTAATCTTCCCAGCAGAAATCAGAGTGAAAGCAAAAAACTAATTTTCTACATGTCGTGTGTGTTTGAAGCAGCTACATAGCCAGCATTTGTATTACTTTGGTGTTGTGCCGGTTTGCTTGTGCAGCAGTAATTACTTTTGGTTGTTGCAGTGTTAGGGTGACAATATTTCCAGCCCCCCCTTACACCTAATTTAAACAATTCCAATGATTTAAAACACAGAAAAAATGTTCTCGAACCCTATTAAATGTGAGCAAAACTGTTTATAATAGCTTATATACAGTACTGTAGATGACACATTTATACGTTAGCCATAAAAATTCTATGTTACCCAACACAGCGGTACAGTCTCAGCAAGAAGGCCCAGGGTTTGACTCCCGGATCATGGGGGACCTTTCTGGGTAAAGTTTGCATTTTCTCCAGGTACTCCAGTTTCCCCCATTTACATCAAAAACATGCTAGGCGCCCCCTGGTGTGGCTGCCGAGTAGGAATAAAAAATAAAAAAAATAACCATAGGTTGTAAAAGGCTTGGTTTATTGTTTTCTCACTGCTGTTGACTACAAACCTTTAAACACCTTGCTCATTAGATTACATGAATTTCAGGAGGAATCATTTTAAATTCAAGTTAAAGACATTACTGAGACTGAAAGTGGAAAGTAGTGCCACAACACAGTTTTATTGCATTGTTCATTCATCCCCATGCCTCATTTTTTCTTATTACCGGTTAATGGATTTGTTGAGCTATTTGGTTGTAGGCAGTGCTTTATTTGTACCTTATACAAGGTAATATATTCCCCCACCTCCTAAATTGGGACCAGGATCTAAGTTTCTTCAAGTAAAAGTTTATGTGGTCTATTTTAACATATTTTCAACTCTGATTTATAACCCAACCTAGAAAAAAAATTGCCCAATAATTAGTTTAAATATTCTCTCTGCGTTCCCCCACCTCTAGCTTCACAAATTAAGCACTGCTCATAAGCTAAGTAGTAGCCCAAGTTGCTTAACCTCAGCTTCATAAGCCAGCTTTAGGGAGGATGCATTCAGGACTTTAACGATGTCGCCACAGCCTTGTGAAGACAGGAAACAGTCAGCTTTGGACGGGAGAGCGGGCTCTGCAAAGATTTTGGCAAGCCTCTGCGTGGGATGGAGGTTTAACGCCACAAGGGGCTCCACAGGAGGCAGTTGGGAGAAACCCAGGCCCCAGGCCAGCCCAGTCTAGTGTTGACCCTCACCTTTGAGGTTCTTAGCAATGAATGGATTGCTTCGTGAAGCAGCGCAGTATATATGACACGACTGTGGTGGGTCTTATTAGCAACAAAGATGAGACAGACTACAGGAGCGAGGTGAGCCGCCTGTCCAGGTGGTGCAGTGAAAACAATCTCTCTCTGAACGTGGAAAAGACCAAGGAGATTGTTGTTGACTTCAGGAGAGCACTCAACACGTTCCTCTGACCATCAACGGTGCGACTGTGGAGAGAGTGAACAGCACCAAGTTCCTGGGTGTGCACATCGCAGAGGACGTCTCCTGGACTGAAAACACAGCAGCACTCGCCAAGAAATCACAACAGCGTCTCTACTTCCTCTGCAAACTGAGGAGAGCCAGAGCCCCACCCCCACCATGTACACCTTCTACTGAGGCACCATCGAGAGCATCTTGTCGAGCTGCATCATGTGGTACGGCGTCTGCAACGCGTCCTGCCGAAAGACTCTGCAATGCATAGTGAGAGCAGCTGAGAAGATGGTGTCTCTCTCCCCTCCCTCCAGCAAATTTACAGAACACGTCTCACCTGCAAAGCCCTCTGCATTGCACGTGATCCCACCCACCCATCACACAGCTTCTCCAGCCTGCTGCCATCAGGGAGGAGAGGACCAGCAGACTGAAGGACAGCTTCATAAACCAGGCTTTTCTGGCCCAGGCACCACTGAACTATGACCTATGATAAGCTTTTGTTTTTGCACTAAAAATACCTTTTATCTGCACTGTTGTTCACTTCATTGATTTGCACTCATCCTTTTGCTTTGCGCTGCTTTATTTAACTTTATTATTTTTATTATTATGCTTTTATTTTTATTTTTATTATTATGCCTTTTTTAACATTCCCTTAGTGTATAAATGTACAGTTGTAACTACATTTTATATTTTATATTTTGATCTAGATTTTTTAGGCTTTTATGTTAATGTTAATGTGTGCACCTGGGTCTGAGAGTAATGCAATTTAGCTTCTCTGTAAGTATGTACTGTTCATGTAGAAGAATTGACAATAAAGCAGATTTGACACTTGAAACTATAAGGTAGCGGTTGGCGGCTGAGTGGTTAGCTCGCCCTATGAACAGTTAAGCTAGACTGTTAACCACACTCACCATCTGAGAGTAAGCTTCAGAAAACTAGGTAATTAAGTGTGGGTAAATTCATCCTAGTGGTAACGTTAGCTATCATAGTGAATACCTGTACCCCTTTATTATCCTCTAAAATGAAATAATAAATGGATGTTGTAAAGTGTGTTTGGTAAAGAGTAGTAAAAGCTGTGAAGTAATTATGTGTACTTATTTTGTTGTTTAATCTAAGTGAACAATGGAAATAAAAGCATTCCATTAAGTCATTTTAAATGTGTTAATTTACTCTAGAGGGAAACATGTTTGCAATGATTTTGATTTACCTGGAAAATCTGTTCTGTTTTGTGACAGAAATATTTGCTCAGAGGAGAGACACGATGGGAGATAGCATTCAGGAGGAAGGGAAATAGGTTTTAGGCTTTTTAGAGTTGTCAATTATACAAAATGGAAAAAAATCACTCATAAATAGACTAGTTATTCATCAAAACAGTGACATTTCTCTTTGGCTTACCAAAAACATACAATCTTCAAACAGCAGAAAAACACAGACAGGTAAACAGTAGACTGAATAGTTTGCACCACTGGAGTTTCCAATGTTTATATTATTAAAAGTTAACTCTAAAACCATTTGGGAGAGCGCTTTTCTATTTTTCTTCATTGTCGTCAGTTCCCACTATTTTTAATAGTTCTTTTCCCCTTAATAAATTACAAAAAACAATAATTATTGTCAGTTCAGTCCAATCCAGCTCTTGAAATGATTTTTTTTACTTACAGCCGTATTGCTATATGTGTTTTTAAATGCATTATAAATGTATTAATAAATAAAACACCATAAGATGTCAGCTCAGAATACTCACAGCTTTCCTTCGTGCTATATGTGTACACAGTTGGCTCAGGGGCTTTTGCAGTCTTTAATTTAATTTGCTATCGACAAATCCGGAGAGGTTATTTTTAGATCTGCATTGGTGATTGTACCATGCAGCGGGGGGAAAGTTAAAACAAGGCCATTGTTAGAGCAATTGTATAAGTCAAAACCTTTATACAATCTGTACTAGTTATAATGTGTGTATATGTTTTTATTTACTTTAATTATCATTTGTTATCAGTAGGCCCTTCCATAAGAAAATCATTAAGAAGATACAAGCACATCAGGACAACATTTTCCCTTAATGTAGGCTGGTGTAGCCTATATGCTTATATAAATAGAGCAGATTAATACACAATATGTCTCTACCCACACACTAACAGCATACACACAGATTTATTTAGTTGCCATTTGCTCCAACATTGTAATTTATCTAATTATACATTTCTTACTTTTACATATATTTAAAAAAAAAAAGAAAAATTCAGCTCAGTGGAAGCAATGGTTTGTAATCACAAATCTAAAATCCCACCAGTCTTAGAATAGCCCTATTTCTGTCCTAAGAAAAGCCTTTACTATACATAGCATTACAAAGAAGCTTACATAATAGCGTATGCACCAGGTTGATATAATTACTTGGACATATATCACAAGTGCCACAAAATACAATTATGCAATTTTGATTGGATTACTTTATAGTTGTCCCATTATGCTTAAAATTGTTATTATTATTAGTT
The DNA here is from genome assembly GCA_024349245.1 of Neodontobutis hainanensis. Classification (NCBI taxonomy): domain Eukaryota; kingdom Metazoa; phylum Chordata; class Actinopteri; order Gobiiformes; family Odontobutidae; genus Neodontobutis; species Neodontobutis hainanensis. Next base: position 1,096,908 of record JALDNG010000083.1, on the reverse strand, counting down.
ATTTTGTCTCTTTATTACATAATCTGTCATCATTATCTTACATAATTGTACTATATGTACCCTGTGACCCAAAAAAGCCTGCCTATACATGAACAGAGTGCCTGTGAGTGCCAGCTGTACAGATCATAAACACTGTCCTATTACCTCCTATTTCTTTTGCCACAGAGCCATTTATTGACTTACTGCTGCAATATATAGAGAGAAGTTTTCTATCCGCGCTTGGTGTTGACCATATTTTGAAACTACTTCCTGCCAGGAGCCCTATGTGGAGTCCTAGTTTGTCCTGGTATTGAACCAATTTGTGAGAGAGGGAAAGCTGAACAGTCAGGCAGACAGAACTATACAGATGAGCTCTTCTGTTTGCAGAGTTTGGACCGGTTTCTGGTTTGGCAAAGCTTTACTGGCATGTTTTTGTAGAGGCGACGCTACAAGAAGCACGGGCCTTTTTCTCTGTGACTTTCTCAAGCTGAAAACTAATCCAGGTAGGTCTGCTCTCTGCTGAAACTTCACCTAGGGGTTTTTCTGTTTTCCTTCCTTAATCTTTTGTGTTGTTTTAGGCGCTCTGTTTTAATGTTCAGCTGAATTAATCTGTGGCTGAATTGCCTTGACAGTTTTGCAAAATGTAGGCAAATTCAAGGCTTTATATTGAAGCAAACTCTCATTTGAAATACATTTGAAGCTTCTATTCAATCTAATTGAGGCAATAAACAGCTGGATTCATATTTTATTTTTAAATATACCTAAATACAAGATCTACTGTAACCAATCCTTGAGGAGTTTTACTACAGTTTATTAAAAAAACAATGTACCATTTTATCAGGCCTCCTAATATATCACACAATCAGCTTTGTAACCAATAATTTTATCATTATATCATTAAACTAATCAACAATAAGTCAGTTGGAGCTGTGAAGCAGCAAGAAATCTTAATTAATCTTAATTATAATTCTGTGGGTAACGGTCTTTGTTTTTTCATGAATGTTCTGCTTCAGACTAAAGCCAGTTAAACAGCTGTGACAACCCTTTTTCTTTAGGAACATTTAGACCAATTTAAAGCCTCTAAAGCAGCCGGTTGTTTCAGATGGAACAGATAATGATAATGATAATGAGCACACTTTATCCAAACACCTCGGTTTTATGGCTTTGAGTATGTTGGCATTTGTTCCTATGATTTACATGTGTGTTCAATATGAAGAATCTGTCCCTGAGTGTCACAAAAGCAACTAGGTAACAAAGGTGGTTTAAACACCAATGCCAGTCCAGTTAAGTCCAGGTAAGTCTGCTCTGGCTCTTAGGAAGAACACCTTTTAAAACAGATTTATTAGAACAAGCACACTCAAGGCACTCAAGCACACTTTAATTTAATAAGAAGTAAAGCTGTGCTATTTTGAAAAGCATGCAATTTTTGATATGGTTGTTCAATATGACTAGCCAAATGCTTCAAAATGACTTGCATATTTGCCTTTCCACTTGAGCAAGAGTTGGTTAGAGTCTTGAATTGTATCAAGAACTTTCACTCTTTACACTTTTTTAAAGGATTATTCCTGTAGAATCCTATACTATGATTTCAGTAAAAGCAGTTTTTAATGGATATTGTCCAGGTTTTGATGGATGAAGGTTTGATTTGTATATCTTATCCACCATCTGAATTTTCCCATAGCTGTGGGAACATTTGTATCGACCGTCACATGAGGACATTTCCCGTGTGCTGCACGTGTGTGTTGTTCTTGTGAGTGCATGTTTCTGTGGTACTGTAGGGAGGAAGGGAGTGGGGGGGTGAGGGGTCTCTCTGTGAGTGAGACCAGCTGATCAATTTCCCGCGAAGAGCGCAGCCTGCAGCCCTCGCTTCATCTGCCTACTGGGTGTGAAGGACACTGATGTGACAGCACTAATTACAGCAACAGGAAGCCTGCGCTGCTCCACTCTGCAGCAGGATAAACTCCTCCCTCGGGTGCTTAACCGCTCTGGGATGGACAAGTGTTGTATTCAAGATCACACTAACCAAGACCAAGCCATGACCAAAACTTTTAGGGACTAATACTAATACTAATACTGAATCAGGACCAATATGACAAATTGGATACCAGAGGAACAAAACTTGGCCTATAGAACTGTTTTAAGGAGTATTGCCCAATATATCACAGATGTTGTGTTTCAACTGAAACCTTCAGCTCTGAGTTTAGAGTTTCAGAGTGATCCCACAGTTACCTCTGCCTCTGTTTCTCAGTGTAAGATTAGATGAAGCCGGTGCTGGAATGCACACTTTGTTTTATTGGTGTTGTAGAAAACTGCTGACTACCTCTATGGAGCCGATTGGATTTGAGACAAAGATAGACTGAAAGACAACACAATCTGTGTGACTGAGAGCAAAAGAGGTTTAATCACCAACAAGACTGGCCTGAAGACACAAACACTCATGCTTCAACATGCTTCTGGAACAATATGGTAAATGTAGCTACGTATTGTGTCATTGATTAGAGAATTCTGTTTTAACCTTTGTGTTAAACACAGACAGAGCTACAGACATATATACAGTATATACTGTAGTCACAGCTTCAGTGCAGAGGGGCCTCTGACCAAAACACACATTTCTTAAAGAGATAGTCACAGATTAACGTACAGATCTTAAATTGGGTTAATGACATTATGAATAATTTCCCAACAATTGGCAGTGATTAATTCAGTGTTGCCATGCTGATGTAGACCAACAGCCAGAGTCCCTCATTTGAGAGCCACAATGTGATTGGCCAAAGCTTCTGGTATGTGATAATCTCCAATTTATTAAAATCTTAATAACTCAATTTTAAAGACCTTTGAGGAAGTGGAGATCTATCACAGGTCCAATTGTAATTGCACTATTTAATAATTGTATGTCAGATTGTGTGTCTGTTCATCCTCTACATGCTACCTTTTGGACTCATCCTTCACCATCACAAACTACAGTTTCACACTTATACCAATGATACACACATTTACCTCTTCACCAAATCCATCACCCACTCTTACTCTTACTGCCTCTCTGCAGTAAAACCCTGGATGTCCAGCAACTTCCTCAAACTACAATAAATCAGAAATACTCCTCATTGGTCCCAAATCCCTCCCGCACTCTTCACAAGATCTCCCTCTCTCCATCGATGATCACACGGTCACCCCCTCCCCGCACATCAAAAACATTGACTTCATCTTTGACCCCACCCTCTCATTCAGACCCTACATCAGACACATCACCAAAAAAGCACGCTCTCCATCCACGCTGCTGAAACCCTGGTGCATGCCTTCATCTCCTCCAGACTTGACTACTGCAATAGCCTACTCTTCAGCTTCCTCATGCTGACCTACAAAAACTGCAATACGTACGAAACTGTGCTCCCCTGCTCCTCCCCCGCACCATACTGACCTCCTACTGCAACACCGCCCCTCCCGTCGCCTCAGGGCATCTGACTTCAAACTCCTCACCCCCTCAGTCAAAAACAAGCACAGTACCTTGGGGGACCGAGCAGTCGCCCTCCACATCAGAAACTCAGACTCACTACAAACCTTCAAAAAAATGCTTAAAACCCACCTCTTCAAGACTGCATAAACCTCAAATAATTCCTGTTTTCCTTTTCTGTGTAGTTGTATAAATGTAAAGCCTCTTTAAGTATTCTTAAAAGCGCTTTATAAATCTAATGTATTATTAAATATTATTATTATTAAGTGATTGGATGATTTAGGAGTTATCTGTGTCCTTTGTAACTCGTTGTCATTAACCTTATTTGTTATTCTTAATATGTTTACCACCATGGGCAGCACACATGATTATAATGACAGAATGTAGGTAATAAAATGTTCCAAGGGGAGGGATTTGAAACAGGAGTTTGAAATGCATGCTTCACAATAATCCAACAGAAAATGGAAGATTAAAAATGCATGAATTCATTTAAATATGTGTGATTCTATCGTTAATCTAATGTTAAAGGGCTGTGTGGGGTTAGATTTAAAACATTTGCCTACAGTTTAATTAAGAAATGAGTTAAAAACTGCTCCACAGAGCCTTTTGTTGAAGAGTTCAATACTTCTGCCAAGAAGGTTATGAAATTGAATGCATTTGTTTCACTCTGCTGGAGACAGAAAAAATATTTAGTTTGAGGCAAATTTAGACTATCCTCTTAACTATTCTCCTGACAGCATTACTTTGTGATTATTATTTTTGAAGCAGAAGACTTCAGTTCATACAAATGATGGGACCATGGGACATGAGAAATGATTTTTGATTGTTATAATCTTTGTTTTTCTTTTGTTACTATTGTGTTTAGAAAACCATGATATATTATATTTTCTACTCAGTGTTGACATAGGAGAAAGATGTCACAGCCCATGTGATGCAGGAGGGCAGGTTCCAGCTCCAAAGGCCTGTCTGTTGTATATGGCTGTTTACAGAAGTGAAAACTATGTCCAGACAGCTTTCTGATAAAGATACATATAAATAATATTTTAACTGGAAGCTAAAAAAAAGAACAAAAAATAAAACACATTGTCAAAGCTGAACTGTGCAGACAAACAAATACAAACTAAAATACCAGAAAATAAAGTAAAACACAAAAACACAAAAATGAAGCACCAGACTGCATTGAAAGTCAGATATACATCTTAGCCTTAAACCTGGCAACATAGGTCAAGTAAATGTTGCTTCTTTCACTGCCAGTAAAAGGGTAGTTTGAGGGATGTTTGTATAAGACTCTTACATCAAAGGTAAATATAGAAGATTTGTTCCATGTCACGTTTTGTCTACCTTTGGATTCAAATAAACCCTCCTGTTATCCAGATGTCTGAGGCTAATTTTACACCTCTCAAATAATAATATAAAAAAAACTTCAAAAGATGGACCCCACTTTCACTGTCATTATTGGGCAACGCACTTCCAAATGTTCCCTTTGTTACGTTGTTTCTTTTGGTCCCTTGAACTGTACTGGGCTGTATTTGTTTGTTCACTTTTTTATGCTCTGTTCATGTGTTGTTGTTTGTTTGTTTTTTCTCTTTCCTTGTTTAAAAAATGTTTTTATTAAAAATATATTGAGAAAATTGATATCTCATTTCTCAGAAGTTTTTTCTTTTAAAGGTATCTTAATAAGATCCTAGCTCTTCTCTGGGAAGGTCTTGAGCCTTGAGCTTGAAATTGAATGTCTCCATTGAAAGAGTGACCGTAACATTGTGAGGGGTTTTGACCTTAATAATAGATTTTAAATGACTGGTGCTTGGCCTTGAGAGTAGTCTATTCTTACTAAATTGGTTCATTTGACCTTGAGTCATCTCTAGGGGCGAATAACTACTTGAAAAAGAATGGTGGCTATTTAAAGTATAAAAACTCAAAAATGCCTAACCTCTGTGGACTGCCTTGTGAAGTGTTGGTCAAATTTCCAAACCTTCTGGTTGACAAACCTTCTAGGTTGGTTCCAGTGGTGGCTTTTATTTTTGCTGGTGCCATTCAGTGTGTCAGTGCTGGCAACATGCAATAGGTTACATCCTCACATTTGTTTTAATTATGCACACTTCCACTGAGTCGCCCCCTTTAATTATTTTCTCATTGATTTGTGAGCCTACACGCAGGTCAGTGCCCCAGTGAGGCTGGTGCCGCTGCCGAGCAATGACAGAGACAGGCACAGTACATACTGATAACAAATAATGTCAAAAACTGGAATTATATTTACGATGTGTACTTAAAGATATGGTGAAATGTGCAAAGTCAGGAAATAAACAAATAATATAAAATACAGCAACAGTAGTTTAAGTTCTCTAGAAAGTACTGTAAAAATGTCTAAAATGTTCCCCCCAAAAAAGTAAAAGTATACATACAGGTTACTACTTATGCCTGACAGTGTTTTACTTTAGTAGCATGGAGTACTGTGTTAGCAGGTGATTGTGTAACTAAATAAAAGGAACAATATAACCATGTCGAAATGTTGTCTGCAATTGTTTGAAATCCTTAAAACCACTCAGATTTAGTTTTGTTTTCAAGTTATGATAAATACTTAGACTACACCTACAAATGTAAGTGTATATAACAGTGTTTCTTTTACAACTACTAAATAAGTCATAAAGGTGAGGTATTCTTGGCAAATGTGCAGACTTACCCTTCTTTTTAGAGCATGTGCTATGGTAGCCCTGCAGGGACATGCTGTTGTCTGTGAACAAACCCAGTGAAATACAGCCTGATGATGATTTTAAAAAAAAAAAAGGGTTTTAAACAAAAGTCATTTAGTTCATGAATGCCCTTGTGTGGCAGGATAAGGAGGATGGACTCAATAAACACAACTCGTGGAAATTCAGTCCAGGATTTATTTACAAATCAGGCTAAGGTTTCCACAATCCAAAAATCTTGGAGTCTTAAAGCAGAATCCAGATCAAAATGAACAAAAGCTACACAAGTGAAGCTTATTTGGCAAGAATATGGCTACACTGGGGACAATAGAGGGGTATATATGCTCAAGGGTGGGGTAACAATTAGAAAAACAGGTGAAACACATCAGAGTCAGGTGATCACACAAGGTGGAAAGACAAACAAAGGCAGACCTGAAATAAGAAAAGTTTTATGTGCTCAAAAAATAATGTTTCCCCCACCAACATCAAAAATCATGCCGGGGGCCCACTTGGGGTGGCTGTAGACAAGGAATTTTGAATGAGTGTGCTCTTTGTCCGCTTGAGCAAGTTGTAGAAACAGGAGCAGGAAGTAATGGGTCCTTGCATTAAAATGTCTCATCATTTCAAACATATACTGTAGATTATGAATAGATATGTAAATGGCCACAGCTGTAAATTTCTGGAAAAGATGTAAAACAACCCCCTGAAAGGATTAATAATGTGTCCCTTAAACTCAAAATTCTATTATCACCTGCTTACGTTTTAGTTCAAGTGAGAAACAATCCCTTATCTTGGCTCTTTTTAAGTTTAACTAAGACACACCTGTCATACAGCTGTTTCTCTTTAGCAGGATGGACCATGGAGACCGAGGGACGGGCCTCTCACATCTTCGCTATGAGGAAGAGGAGGGTGAGTATGCCCAATCAAAAATACTATCATCCGTTGTGAAGCCTAACTTTGTCCTTTTTTAATGCTGTGTGGCATTATTATTCACACACATCATTTAGTCTAATTTGTCCCGTGTTTGGAGAGTTTGCATGGATGCGTCCTCTTAATGAGATCTAAATTACGGAGGGAAATTGGTGTAAAAGCATTTGTGTAGGAGCGTTTTAATAGATGGATGTTGTGTATGCTTCGCACTTAGCAGCAGGTAAGTGGCTTCTGTTTTGTCAAGCGTCCAATATTGGTTTGTATCTCCCTGTTGTTTTGTGATACCAAAGGGAGTTTTGGGTGCAATTAGTTTTACAGCCCTGTCTTAATTGTCTGCAGATGATCATCCAGCTTTGTTGTGATACTGAAATGATAAAACCTAGAGAAGAGAAACACTGCTGGACTGGTCTGTTTCTGAAAGGACTTGGCTTTATTCATCATGGCACCAGCAAACACCCTGCTGGTGTTAATAAGCAGATGTGAGCTGAAAGATTATTCAGCGTTTGCTTTAACATTCATGAAAACACTCCTTTGTGAATCAACTTAATAAGAAATCTCAGACAGTGTTTATTTTATTTTGCTTTTATTTTATCAGATAAACCCATTGAGATCACAGATCTCTTTTTTAAGAGAGACCTGGCCAAGGAGCTACAGCACAGAGTTAAACAACATACACATAAACATAATTTATAATTTATGTTACTTAAAGCACATACACAAAGACAATCTGGAATCAATTGACGTCCCCAAAGACTCAAAACTGTTCAGTGAAACAATATTCTAAATCTTCAAATAATTTTGAAGATAGTTTCATGCAGAGGGGACAGAAAACCTAAAAGCATTTTTTTTTGTTCAGTCTGTACTTTGGGCACAGCAAACTGCAGAAAACAGAGGCTGTGATGTCTGAGCTCCAGGGTTAACAAAGAAGTACTCAGAGAGTTTGCCTAATAATGCTTTGTAAATAAAAACATACCAGTGAGAAATTTGGTGAACCTGTAAAGAAGACCAGTTTACTTAAGAATAGAGCAAACAATGTGCAGCCGACAGTTTGTTATAAAGCTCAAGGCACCATGATACACACTGTCCAACATGTTTAGACATCGCGCTGGAGCATTCATGTACAACACATCTCCATAATCAATAACAGACAACCTCTGTTTTACAGGTAAAGAAAAGAACAGTTTATTTCTATGGTAAAATCCTAATAAAAAGATTTATATATTTTTTTTTTCATCACATGCTGGATGTGCAACTTAAAAGACAATTTATCATCAATTAGAAAACCTAAATACTAAAAACGATACCAACACAAATTTATGTTTTTTGTTGTTCAGACAGGTTTTTGCGTTCAGGACAAGCTGCAGGTGACAGAGCATCTCTTGTATTTTGTCAAAAGTCAGCTGAAGGAACTTAAAGGCATTTGCAGGGGTCGATGCAGAGCAATTAATTACTGTATCGTCAGCATAAAAATTATATTCTGTGTTTTGAATATTTTGTCCTAATATATTTGCACATAATCTTTTATAAACTCAACTGAGTTTTTCTTCTGAGGCTGCTGTGGATGAAGTGGATTTTAAACCAAAGCAGAGAAGAATAATCTGAATAATTCCAGTTGATTAGTAAACATGAACCCTGCTTATTTAAAAAAATAAGGAATAAAACTCCAAATTAATTTAAATTAATGCCTTGAATTGTTATTTAAAAGTCTTAAATATGTTTAAAATTAACCCTGATCTAAATTTTTACTCATGTCAGACTAAAAGGGTATTTGGTGAAAAAAACTATAAACAAAGCACTGGGGCAAACTTAGAATTCCCACAGTTGTTTAAAATTCTGATACTGAATTGAAATGTATTCATGAAGACACTCCTTTGTGTACTGAGCAGTAAAGAGAAATCTCAGACCATCTGCCACTGTCAGTCAACAGTTTCAGGGCCAAACATTCACATAAATCATTTGTTTTGGAGAAAACTAGTGTTAAATAAGTATATGTAACAAATACAGACTAATGAAATAATTGTAATACATTTCCACAGACCATCAGTCCATCTACATTGGCGTCCCGGTGCCGCGCGGGTACAGGAGAAAACGCAGGCGAAGACGTTCAAGTCGAGAAGGTTCCTCAGACATGGACCAGGACCGACGCCACAGTCACCACAGACAACAAGAGCAAGAGCGCTACCAAGACCTGGACTTAGAGGAGGGTCTCTTAGACTCGAACAATCAGAGCCTCGCAGACATCAGCCACACAAGTAAGCCACAGACAATCAAGGTTATGCAAGGAATAGATTCATAGTTTTGGGAACACATGGTGGTGGAAAATGACTTGAGGCATAATTTAGAATAACAAAAGTTTTCCGGGTGGGATGGTAAGAAATCTTTAATTCTATTGAAAATGATCGGTCTTATTGTTAGCTGTCCTAATGTGGAAGTTAAAATAGGTTATACATTTTTGTTTTACACATGCGCAGATGTAAAAGAATGAAACAAAACCGATTAACAGGTATACACAAAGATATTGGGGAGATATTGGTTAAGCCCATTTCATAAATTGCTGTTATCTGACAAACCATATATCTTTATGCAGTTTATATGATCAGTTGAATAATCTGAAACTCCAGAAATCAGATAATGATCAGATTTTTATTATGCATGTAAATTTATTGTCACTGAGCTTGTTTACATGCCCATAATAATCCAATAAATGGGAGTAATCAGATAATTGTAATAATCAGATCTGACGCGTTTACATGCACTTTTGGATAAAAGTATCAGCTAAATAAATAAATATAAATGTAAAATCAAATCAATGGGAATATATGGATGAAGATTTTAGAATATTGGGGAGAAATCTAAGTGTGTTAATTTTATTTCTCATAATCTGACTACTGCCATTATCAGATTATACTGTTTACATAATCACTTGAATAAACTGATGTCTCCAGCAATCAGATAATGATTGTATTTTTAGTTTATGTTTAAATGTTAATAAAATTCAGGAGCACTATCAGGACAGGGTCCACAGGATCATTCAGGTCTGCAGATAGTCTAGGTGGTTTTACTGGGTAGAGGGTATATAATCGGGGTATGACACTTAAAGCTAAAACTCCTTATTTATAGCTAAATGTTGGCAAATAAAAAAGTTGACATCTTTGCAGCAATAGTGTTAAATTTGATAATATCGTTAGAATGCTTATGTTTGACAAATCCCTTAAGTGTTAAGTAAGGTACAAGCCACAAAGAGTATGGGAGTTTGCATTTGGCCCACTCCACTAACAAGGTCACACAATATAATAAACACCTCAACATGCATCATACCGGCGCTCCTCTTGAGGCTCTATTGACATCATTCATAACACCCATCAGGAGCTTATACTCGCCTGCAGGTAAAATAAATGTGTATTGCTTTCACACACGCATGCGTTTACTCTGTGAAGTCAGGATAAATAATGGATAGTGCATAGGGGTGTATTGTGTCTGCGCATGTCCAACAACGGCCTTTTTCCTTATCTCTCCCATGACACTTCCTCCATCCAAAGACCTTTATTTATCTATGTAATAGGGACAAAGTATATTAATGAACATCTGTAAAAGTTAGTTGTAAAAATGCCATGATTATTGCAGAAGTGCTAGTTTCCATCTGTAGTCCCCAGGCAGGTAACAAAGAAAGACAAAACACATCAACAATACAAATACAAAGACATAACACCAAAACAGTAAAGGACTAAAGCTAAAAGTGGTGACATACTGTACATCTAAAGGTGAATAGGTGGATCCAAAGAGTGAATAAATGTGAGAGTAAATGGTTGTCTGTCTGTGTCTTGTCTCTCCAACGCACTCACGCCCAGAGCAGCCCTGTGATCTGTGAAGGATATACTGAAGAAAATGATATCAAAAGCAACAAAATAAAACTTTTGCTGGCATCTTGCATTATTAAGCTAGTCTTGCTACGAATTAGCTTCTCAAACTGCAGTTTACCGGTATCATTTATAACAATGTTTCAGGTATGTTTTATAGAATATGTCTTTAATGTTTTAGCTGAAAAAAAATAAGGATGTGGAACAAGGTTCTTCACAAACTGTTAAATAGTGTGCTGCTCGAATATGCTCAGTCTGAAATGGTCTGAATAGAGTCTGTCTCATGCAGCTGCTTATTAGTGTTTTTGTGTGCCCCTAATTATGACTATGAATAACATTATGTAACATTACTATTGTGTTGAGCTATTTTAAGAATCTCTTATAAAATGTCATTGTTTTGTTCAGTTATAAAGCAGTACAAGCTGAATTAAGGGGAATATTTTATGCTATAAGACAGTGCAACCCTACTCTGTTACGTTATTGGCCATTAAATACTTTTAGATAAAAAGTGTGGAATCTGTGGGCAGCTGTCAGTTTAGTTCATCAATACAACTGATCCACAATGGCGTTAAAAGGCACACTCTATACATTAGCGGTATGCTGGGCCCGCTGAGGTTATTGCCGCGCAGCAGAGAGCTATATATGTCTATGACAAATTCCATTCAACTTGAATTGTTGACACATTACACATAACTGAGCACTATATTGTAATAGTATCAGAAAAATACTAAAATTTACAGTTTGGCCATAAAATGTTTTTTTTAACCTTTAACCTGGTTCGATTACCAGATCAGAACAGATTGATTAGTCATTCAAAAGGCATACACATTCCTAAAGTCTGGTGGAGCAGTTTTCCCATTAAGATTGGGATTTTGTAATGTCACAAATTACACCCGGCCCTCTTAATTCAACTGGCTCATGTTTGAACTCACCTATAAAATCAGCTAAATTGGGAAATATAGTATAAAATGTAAACCCTTTAAGCAGACTTAAAAAAACTAATTATATAGATGTATGGATAAGAGCATAAATGGTGATCTTTCAACTAATAACACAGGCCAAAGCTTACATAAAGAGTGCTTTTCTCATTTTTCAATAAAAATGTAAAACATTGCTATATATTTTAAATTGTCGATAGTTCTATTTCTGTTTCCTGCATTGGACCATTATTATTCATCGCATGTGAAACCATTAAAGTTGACTGCCTTCCGGTGCTTTCTTTAATATTCAACTCAATATGCTGCATGTGATAACTTGATTGTTTTAAATCCTGTCATGCTTTTTCTATGTGCCTCAGGGCTCAATTGTAGTTCCTAACACTGCTGCGGCGCTCACATGTACTCTCTTGGATTTATCCAAACTCATTAAACATAAATGAAATGTAAGTAGCCTATAGTGCAGACTGAGCAGTGTGAGAGTAGCTCAGAGGGAGACCTGATCTGTGAACAGTGAGCTCTGAGCAGTAACACATGCAACAGCCTTCCTAACGCCAAATCATTGATGCATCTATAAAATAATGTAGAGTCACTACTCACCGAGGAATAAGCTACAATTTCAAAAATGATGTTTCTGCTGGTACCTGTTCAGAAAATAAAACTGATTCATAAATGCATGTGCACTTGCTGTTGCTCAGAAGGTGTCTGTTATAATGTTCTGATGGTGGCTCTGGATTACCAATAACTTGTTTTTCTAAAACAAACTAGATAAAAGGTTAATTCTCTGGCAGTGGCAGCTTTGGTTTAATAATAAATTTTATTACATTAATGTTTAAGTTGAGATGTACCTTATTTGTGGCTGCAAACCACATGTTCTTGTACTTTTGTTTATATACTATGTATGTTTGTTGTTTGTTTATAGAACAATATAGCAGGAGAAGTTTATTAAAGTAAAGGTAATGTGGCCTGTTTTTAAACATGTTTAACTCTGATTTATAACCCAGACTGTAGAAATTGCCCATTAGTTTGTAAAAATGGCATCATTTAGAAACAAAAACCTATAGTGCAGTCTTCATAACAACATATGTTCCTTTACCTTTTTGCTGGAGCAATACTTCCCCTAAATATTCTGTGTAATCCCATTTCCAGCTTTACAAATTAAGTACTGATACTTTTTTATACCCAGGGGAATGAATGTGTGTGATTGTGGAGTTCGTGGGTTGGAGAAGGCATGAGTGCCATGTATATGCCTGACCCTCGTGTGTTAATGGGGTAAATGGAATCATGTACAGCGCTTTGGGTGCCTGAAAAGGGTACAAAAAAGCACTTTATACATGCACACCATTTACCATTTACCCATTATGGAAATAAGCGTTAGTTGGAGCCCTAGTTCCACCAACACAACGAGCCAAAGCACATGGCCTCAGTCTCCTGAACTCAGTATCATTGAGCCACTCTGGAGAGATCTCTGTTCATGCAACTCTTACACATATTAATTAAAAGCGCATTAAAAATTGAATTGTTTTCTCTATCCAGTGTCTCCAGCGGCGGAGCGGCTACGGTACATACTAAGTGAAGACGATGACCTGCCCACGCCCACGCTTTTCACCGAAATGGACACTTTACAGCGAGAAGGAGATGAACTGGAGTGGAAGGAGTCAGCCAGGTTATTACACATGACACGGAGTTAGGCCTGGTCACACTCACACGACTCACAGTGCAGTTACAACAGCATTAAGTCCTCGTCATGTAGTTCCTTAATGTCAGCACACTTCATGTGTATGTTTAACAACATACATTTACATATTTTGCCTTACTGTTGTTGAATTATTTTGTTGAACATTGTCAAGTTTTGAAAAGTTATGTTCAGCTCCTGCTCAAACTTAAAATGGCTGGCTTCACGACGCAGTTTTTTCAGTTTATTTGTTTTAATTTCTTGTTGTGAGTTGAGTTCAGATTAATTTCACTTCACATTGAAACAGAAGAATCAGGGGCAGGCGTGAGTGGTACCATGAATAGGGTTAGTTGAGACATAAATAATATACAATGAATACATTAAGGTCACCAAAGGTCAGAGGTAGCGAATAACCATGAGAAAGCTGAAAATTGAGTCACATATGTGACATTTCCAGTCTATTTACTCAAACTTGCTTTCAACAAGTTGTTGTTGCAAACATGGCCATGAGCGTGTGGATGTTGATGTTGAGGAAGTCTCATCCTCATTCAAGTCAGAGTTCTGGCAGCATAAATAAGTCCACTTTAGCAAAAGGCGTTCATTCGCTCACAGTCTGTGTCTCTCCTGCTGCACAGACCGGTCCCGGGCCAAATTGGCTCCACACGGACTTATCAAGCACACAACAAAAACAAGTCGGTTCTGAGGCTGAGCTTCACTCTCTCAAAAACAAAGAAAAAGTCACGTAAATGTCCCGTCATCGGTGGAGGACAGAGAGAATGTGGGCAGTAATCTGTGTTAGCAAAGAGGCTCACCTGTAAACGAAGTCTGAACCATTTCTGAGCTATAAGTTATTATTTCATAACACAGTCAGTGTTTGCTTGTTTGAGGCCCTTGTCAGAGAGATGTAATAATGTTCTGGTGGATCAAGTGCTGCCTTCTTTGAGTCTCTGCTGCAGCCACTGAGTAAAGAGCAGGGGTCGCCAACTTAAGGTACGTGGACAAAATCCGGTCCTTTGTAAAGTACTGCTGGTCCTCACATTAATTATTACTTTTGATACATTTTTTTTTTATTATTAATAAATAACAGGTGAAAATGCATAAAACAATAACAGTTACATAAGAGTTGATTTGATAAAGTTCTACTGTTTTAGGGAAACACATGAGACCAGAGTTTATTATTGGGTTTGATCTAAAGTGGCTTTAGGTCTCAGCTTAAGTTAATAAGAACTAATTATTGAACACAAAATAATTAACCAGGTCTAAATCCATCAGAGGCAGATTTATTGGGGATTTTAAGTTACTTTGTTAATATCCACTTATTTAAATTGTATTTAGATTTAGATTTTAATATCCACTTATTCAAAGTACCTAGCCTTATAATGTAAATGCAAGCAGAATTTAATTTTACTATTATTTGATAAATGTTTGTTTATTAACTTACAAACGGACAAATATCAGCCTATATTTGAAATAAATACAGGGACAGTTGACATTTACTTAGGGACTGTTGGAACTGGCTTTCGGGACGATACTGGGACAGTGATGAAAAGGTTAGTCTGGAGCCCTGATTTGTAAAATAATAAAAAGCGACTTGTTCACTTTTAATTTGTCTCAACTCGTTTCTTAAAAGAAAATCATGACAAAATCTAATTGTGAGATCAGAATTGTGAACATGAGTTGAGTGAATAGTTATATTCCTAGTAAGAGGCCAAGTAAATTAATTTTAACCGTGCTTGTTTTGCTTCTGGGTGCATCCCAGCTGAGCAGGAGTTTGTTCTTTGTATTTTGTGAATAACTTATTCAAAATGTCAGAGCTTGCTGCGACGCAGGCCTGGAGGTGATCAAGACAGTGGTATATTTGCTATCTTGTCCCCTCCTCAGTCCTCCTCAGAGCAGCGTTAAGAGCTTTGAGACAGCACTAAAGATGGGACACGGAGAATAACTTCCGGTGCCATTAAGGAGTTAAGGCATCAAGGAGGCACATTTAGAGAAATGAGATGCACCCTATGTTCTTCAAAGCCCATTGCAGGTGAACAGGTGCATGACCATGGTCTGATGCAGACATCATTAAATTAAATTAGGAAGTTATTGCTACGCACATCTGTATTATTATTGTGCACATGCTCTGGTATAAAAATAGAAAATATATTTTTTATTAAATTGCTAATTGCTAATTATTAAAAACTATTTTTGATTTAATTTATTTAAAATAAATAAGTAATAAATAATATAATTTTAAATATTCTCTAAATATTTAGTTTTTATATCCTTAAACATTACTAACAAAGCAAAAACAATCATCATGCTACAGCCAGGACAGCACATGTCTAAATAAAAATATACACATTATGATTGTGGCGGAGAAAAAGTAAACATTTAGCTCAAACAAGGTGAAAGTGGCGCTTTACTGTCTCTCTGCTGCTGTTCAAAACCTGTCACAGCGGATCCTCTGACAGTTTTGGTTTATGTTTTGGTTTTGGTTCAAACTTTAGCAGTATTAAAAGTTTAAACACAGATGCCAGACTTCACATAAGAAATATGACTTTCTGTGCTTCGTCTCCTGTCGTGCTCTGTTTGTTCGAACAGCAACATGAAGTCATGGCTCCACTGGATTGTTTGGAGCTTTAAATTTAAATATTTATGGACATAAGCAGCTTTTTTTTATGTGTTATACAGTATTAAAAACACATAACATAACGGCTCTTCAATCTATGAGAACTAAAATGTTTACAAATACCTTTCTAAACTTCTCTAAATATTTATTTATTTTCAAAAAAAATAAAGAAGAATACATTTTTTATTTTAGTGTAATGTCACTGAGTCCAACTTTTCTAAATTTAAAAATCAAAGAAAACCAGACAAAGCATGACTCATTTGGGAAAGGTCCTGTCTGCCAGACCGTCCCCAATGTTTTCACACAGCTTAATTTGACAATGGATACAAAGAGTCATTTTTTACAAGGAGCTGCTGACATGACTTTCAGTTGAGTTAAAGCCCAGACGCACCCAGGAGAAGACAAGTGTTGAAGACAAGACAAATATAATAATTACTTTTGGAGCCTTGTGCCTCAAGTGAACTTGGGAAAGTGCTCCCTTTAAAACAGCCACAGACAAAGACTGGCAGCTTAGATCCATACAAAAAGACTCCCTTGACACAATATAAAGACAAAACAGATCTCAGCGTAAAATTGAACTGCTTTTCAGAATGATATTAAACTTCTCTTTCTGTCATTCAGAAAGCTGACAGATCTGCACTCAAGGCAGTAGCTGCAGTTATTCCTCACCTGTTCTCGCTCCTTGTCTGTGTTTATGCCTTCAGATGGGTGAAGTTTGAGGAGAAAGTGGAAGAAGGCGGCGAGCGGTGGAGTAAACCACATGTGTCCACACTGTCCCTGCATAGTCTTTTTGAACTACGGACGTGTCTCCAAACGGGAACAGTGCTGCTGGACCTTGAAGGATACTCGTTACCTCAGATAATTGGTGAGATGCTCTGGGATGACTACATATATTCAGGATGTTCAGTGCATTAAAAAGATGATGAGCAGCGGAGTATAGCATTTCCAAAGTTCAAAAACAAACTTTTGAATGACCCGCCAGACCCCAATTGCCATTGTCACCCAAGCGTTTCCCTTTAATTTTTCACATGAATGTCTCTGTGCTAGTAAATTATTTTTGGAGCTATATTTTGGGAGCCACATTAACAGAGACCTCTATTATTTATAACTTTAAATTTATCTTGTGTGTCCTAATTAGCTCTGCTGAAATCAATGAAGGATTGTCCTGAATGAATTAACTTTATAAACTGCAGTTATCGTGACGCTACTGTGACCAATGACAGTTTAAACTTGCCGTAAACAAGTTAAAAACTTGAAAATGATGTGTGTGTGTGTCCCAGTAACTCTTTTTATTTGTGTTGCTGAATGATGCACACATTAACACCCCATAAGTGTCACTCGAACAAAAAGGGAAACTGAACGAGTATTAGTCAGTAGTCAAAGAATCAATGTGGTAGTCAGCGGTAAACAAGTGTTACAGCTTTATCTACTGAGCTGCACACACGTTTTGATGTTTACTGTGACTCTGCTGCAGGCCCAAGCATGAGATGGCCTTGAGGTTCTCATTCAGGCTTAATGCAAGAAATATCCCTCTAGCTCTGCTTACTTTACCAAACACTAACCCATCTATGAGGTTGGACTTGGAACCTAATATAAATGTGAAACTAAACGCTTTGCAATAATGCCTGCAGTTTTGTCTTTTCTTTCCAGATGACATCACTGAGCGACAGATTATAGAAGGAATGATATCTCCAGATCTTAGGGAAAAGATTAGTTTTGTTTTGCTGCGGAAACACCGACACCAAACCAAGAAGCCAATGCATCGCTCGCTGGTGGACATAGGCAAGTCCGGCTCTTCAACCAGTAAGTGACCTTTTCCAAAGCCACTGTGCAAAAACCGACTGTGTATTAAATAATAGATCAGGTCACTTATATTGTATGTCCCCACTGCCTTTTCAGCACCTCACAATCTTAGTGAGTCAATATGACCTGAAAAGATTACTGGTTGAAGACATGCTTTTTTCTTGTATTGTGCGCATTAATAAAGTCAGTGTGAAATTTATTACACATACATTTTGGAGTCAAAAGGGCAAGTATGCATCGAGCCTCATTATTGTTTGACGACTTTATTACTGCTGTAGCATTTCCCCAGGCACCATCACCTATTCGATAAATCACAATGCATCACCTTTGACCACACTGCTCTCATTTGTTCCTGTCCTTTCGTTCCTGTCCAGGCCGGGCTGCGGGGCCTCGAGGCGGAGTGGGAGCCGGAGTTGGTCTTGGGCCTGCTCCGAGCTTTAATCGATCCACAGAAGACCTGATGAAGCTGCAGCCCGACAACTACGGACGTCTGCGTGAGTGATTTGTAGTAGTCATGTGTAACAGACTTTTAGACTATTAGGGTGTTACAGCACTTATACAACTTCACAATAGATCATGAAGCACAAGAGAATGCCTTTCATTTTTAAAGGCTTTTTTACGCTCATGTTAGACTGTAAATGAGACTTAGGCTTACGCTGTCAGTAGCTTTAAGAAGCCTTGAAATAAAGATAGCACACTTTGCACAATGTTATTGTTAGTAATTGTTTTATCTTTCCAGGTCACGCCCAGAGTCGGAGCATGAATGACATTGCAGAAACTCCCAGCACAGATCAGGTAACACTGTAGTCATATAAAAATTACAAGCATTTTGATTAAAATGGTTCCATTACAGCAAAAAGCCTAAACACCCTTGTTAAAATGCAATCTATATTAAGCATTTTAGAACTTTTTTTTTTTTTTACGTTAAATATGATCTTTAACCTTCTTAAATCAATAAATAAAATACACAACGCAAAAAATAAATCTCCAAAGCCTAAAAATAAACACTAAGCTGCAGGTAAGTAGACCTTGAATCTGGTTTCAATTTAAAGTGCTTATAAATTCTTGAATTACGTTGAAGGAGGTACAAAGCCTGTATATATTTGTAAAAATACAAACTCTCATCTGCACTGAGCCTGTACTAGTGCCCTCCCTTTCGCTGTTTCTCATTATGGGCTAGATTACTGCGCTCATGCCGCGGTGCAGTGTTGGGTGTTGATTCGAGGCTTTGCTGGAGTGGTTGAGCCCGCTTTTTTTGTTAAGTGTCATCAATCTTTCAGTGTGTTTGCCGGCCAAGGTGACAGCCACAGAGCGGGAGGTGTGCATGCACATAACTCAATATAATAAAAGTGGCTTAACCCCAGTGACACATGCCACTACAGCGTTCTCCTTTTGTTGTTCGGATTAGGTTTTAAAACGTTAAGTTTACATTGTTACATTCACTTTGGTAAGTTAAAGTAACATTTTGAGTAAATTTTACAGTATTAACTTAATATGTATTTTTGACTATAATTGGATCAGCTTTGTTTCTCACCCATCTATATTTTCAGTGCATCTTTCAGTTTCTTATGTAAGAGGTTTTATATAGAGGAACATTGCTCTGTCTCATGATTCAAAGGTGGCCTGTAGCACAGAGCATCCCGACAGTTCCAGATTAGTCTAGACTGTATTTCTTTATGCCTTAAAGCAAATGCAACTCAATTCTTGTATTTTCTCTAAATACTTATACTTAAATATGCAACAACTGAAGAATAGACAATAATTGGTACTATTAGTTACACAAAAAGAAAGAAAACTATACTTTCTATCTTTCTGCGCCACAAATTTCATTCATTCATCTTTTTCTGTTTAGTCCCGTTAGTGTCAGGGACACACATTTTCAGGAACTGCAGAAGGACTCTCGATGCAGACCCCACGAACACAGAAGGTTCAAAGGGTTTATTGAACACAGGCAGAAGTACAAAGTCCAAAATCCAAGAGATGAGATCAAAACACAAGGCTATGGTCATAAACACTAGGAGACAGAGACAGATACACGAAAAACACGAGGAATCACATGAATGCTCACACACGCGTAAGGCTACAAACTTGAGGGTACAATCCAGCCCCGGACAGGGGAAAACACACAGATTATAAAGGGAACACAATGAGACACAGGTGGAGCACATTAGGGGCGGAGCAGGCAATCACAAAGGAGGGAAAGACACAAGGGCAGGAAGTCAATCTGACATAACACAGGGGCAAGACACTTCACAATAAGACACAGGCAGTTAAATAAGCATATACAACAGACACGAGGCTGGGACATGACAGTTTTGGGCCTGGACAATGGCCAGTTAGTCGCAGGACTAATTTCAGACCCAACCCATGGATAGCGGTCACAATTTTTATTTACAAGACGTTTAAGATGGCAAGTTTGGAAGAAAGAACAAACCTTCTGAAACAGTGGGTTCATTTAAGCCTATTTTGTACAAATAAGGCTCTTGGTGGCTTTTACACTGCGTTAGAGCCCAAGATCAAGACTTCAGTATCCTTTTATTAAGCATTTAGTATGCCTTCAAAGAGCTGCTCAGTGTATTTTGATTCATTACAGAACGGCTAAAAGCCTACTACTGCCCCAGGATGTGTTATTTAGTTTGTCCATGTTCCTTTACCCTGTTCTTGAAGTGAACACCTTGTGAACAAAGGGGTCACATGTGAACAGCTATGGTAGCCCTGCAGGGACATGCTCATTTTTATGTTCTTCTCCTCCAGCAGTGCTTCGTTTTTTACCCTCTGGACAGTTATATGTATATGTATAAATATGTATATACTGTATGTACATGTGTATATACTGTATATTTAAAGTTATTTTAAATATACAGTATATAGATAAAACCCCTTTGACCAACATATTTTGTTTTGTTAAACTGTCTACTAGAAAGGACAACATTTTACACAATGCACCTTAAAGTAAATTTAAAGTACACTTTTTAGCTACTCCGCTCCCTTCTTGTTAAGTGTCATTGACAACACTCTAATGAAAAAGAAGGATGTTATTAGCTTTGTTAGCGCCACTATGAGAACAGTTTGTCCATTTCCATGTAGCCTAGTTATGAGTGGCTGGCTCGATGCTCTGTTCATATTTACGTGATTACAGTCGGTCACATGCAACAATGGACAAGTTGTACTGTTCCCATAGTGTTCGTTGGGCTGAGTGCGCAATATTGTTTGTGTCAATATCGAGTTGGCACGAGGCAAACATGTATCTGATTGTACAGGCCACGTGTTCTGCCCTCACATGCGGCCACAGACTCTGAGGGATGAGGCTATTGGTGGTGCGCTCTGTTATTGATTGTCATTGTGCAGTTGTCCAATTTCCTCACTCACCTTTACACGCAATCATCAGACAGGTCAGGTAAGCCTGGCGACACTATTTAATTGCACAACAGATCCATCAGTCTACCTTACTGAGGCTTAGTCCTCACTTAGTGCTGTAATCCTCCAAATGCCAACAACATCCAATTTGACACTGCATAAAGTCTGGTTTGAGTCAAAGTCAAAAGGTCATGCATATCATTAGGACTGTTCACGTCCAAGGCCATGTTCGAACGTGCCTGGAGATAAAGTTTAATTTAGGCTATAGACCTTGCTAGAGCTGCAGTATTATTCATCACAAAATTTTTATTTTCTTCTTGGTCGATTAAAGGTTCATCTATATTTTTAAATAAAGAAATGAGTATGTCACCATGTCAGTATGACACCAGTTTCTGCTTGTGAAGCGTTAAAAAGATGGAAAATCTTTCCAAAGCCAGAGCTAAGTTGTCTTGACAATTTAGAGTTGTGTTTTCTCATTAGGAGTCTAATAATTTAAAACAGACATTTTTTTCTCACCATTTTTCTTTATTTTATAGCACTTTTCAATTATTCTGATTCTGAAAATTTATGATTTAAGTTTTAAACTTTACTGCACAAATAACGGCAGCCAACTTAATCCCTTAAAACCCTTGGTGGCCCAGAAGGGACAAATTCCCCCAAATTTTAATTATACTAGATAAATTTTATTAATTATTAATTTAATAAAGGGAAATTACACTTATTTTTCACTCACTCTAAAAGTAATGTTAGAAAAATCTTGTGCATTTTTATTTTTGTGTTGTTGTGAGCCATCTGAGCTACCATACTTACAGTATGTAAGATAATAAATGTGGTGTTGCATTGTTTAGCTAAAGTTTCAAACAAAATCTTAAAAAGGCCCCCAAAAAATTTCAGTGTGGACAAGTTGTTGTATGCGCTGTTATTGTATGTTTTGTATATTTTCTTTACACGTTGTTGTGTTGTTGTTATTTTCATGTCATATTGTCTATTGTATGTGGTATGGATCACTTGAAGCATTGTTAAAAGTGACTCCAAATAAACCTTTAATAAACCTTTGATTTCTGCAGCTTAAAAACAAATTCATGAAGAAGATCCCCAGAGATGCAGAGGCCTCCAACGTTTTAGTGGGCGAAGTGGATTTCCTCACCAAACCTTTTGTGGCTTTTGTACGATTGGCCCAAGCCACCACACTGGGAGGTCTGACCGAAGTCCCAGTGCCCACCAGGTGAATTAACTCAAACAGCACCGTTTCACAAAACACCTGCTGCCCATCGACATTCCTTACATTTCTCTTTCTCTTCAGATTCCTGTTTATTCTTTTGGGACCCCAGGGAAAGGCCAAGTCATACAATGAGATTGGACGAGCCATAGCAACCCTAATGGTGGACGATGTAAGTGAAAAGCAATGTGGCATTTTAAATGAACACTCATTCAAAAAGGTGTTCATTGTTAAACTCAGTGGCGAGTTTGCGTAACAAAACGGGTAATCTTCTTGTTATAACAATTTATCACTTCCACGTCTCCATAGACAAATTAGTCTTTTATATTTATTTATTCTCTTTTTTAAAAGTACATTACAGAAGATTTTGTTGTAAAAAAATGTATAATAATTTCTAACCTATACATGCATCAGTAACAACCTAATGTGCAGAATAAATTTGGCATAGTTGCCTGTACAGTCAGTTAAATAAAAGGTTGCAGGATCAAAACTCCTGCGCTGATTCAACAAACGTGGTGTAACGCACGTGCTCCTTTACATGGTTATCACTTCCTGATTTGACGCCATAACTAAACTAAGCAACGCTAGCGGCAAAGTTGAAAATGAATCCTGTGAACACAGGGACAAGACAGGTCCTGGTACTGTTAGGATTTGGTTTTTGTTTTCGGTCGTGGAACACTGGACCAGCTCTATACCCTCTCCAGGGTGCTGGAGGGTTTATGGGAGTTTGCCCAACCAGTCCACATGTGTTTTGTGGATCTGGAGAAAGCATTTGACTGTGTCCCTTGTGACGCCCTGTGGGGGGTGCTCTGGGAGTATGGGGTCCGGGGCCCTTTGCTAAGGGCTGTCCGGTCCCTGTACGACCAGAGCAGGAGCTTGGTTCGCATTGCCGGCAGTAAGTCAGACCTGTTCACAGTGCATGTTGGACTCCAGCAGGGCTGCCCTTTGTCACCGGTCCTGTTCATTATCTTTATGGACAGGATTTCTAGGCGCAGCCAGGGGCTGGAGGGAGTCTGGACCACAGGATCTCATCTCTGCTTTTTGCAGATGATGTTGTCCTGTTGGCTCCATCAAGCCAGGACCTTCAATGTTCACTGGGACGGTTTGCAGCCGATTGTGAAGCGGCTGGGATGAGGATCAGCACCTCCAAGTCTGAGACCATGGTTCTCAGTCGGAAAAAGCTGGCTTGTCTCCTTCAGGTTGGTGGAGAGCTCCTGCCTCAAGTAGAGGAGTTTAAGTATCTTGGCGACCTGGCCCCGAGTCAGAT
Organism: Neodontobutis hainanensis; assembly: GCA_024349245.1. NCBI lineage: Eukaryota > Metazoa > Chordata > Actinopteri > Gobiiformes > Odontobutidae > Neodontobutis > Neodontobutis hainanensis. The sequence continues at coordinate 1,073,134 of JALDNG010000083.1, read as the reverse complement.
AAAGCCCCAGTCTCTGTAAATCACGCTCTCTTTTAGCGCCGCTTTAGCCCCAACCTGGAACACATCTACAAGTTTAAGTCTTGTCTTAAAGAGGCATCTCATCTCATCCAACAGTGGCGGAACTACTGTATACATACAAGTTTCGATGTAGCAATGTTAAGCTAAAAAAGGTTAATGGCAAAAGCATCTGGAGTTTGTAAGGTGAAAACGTTTCGTCTCTAAATTCAATTCAATCAATTCTGAGATAAAGTTATTCAACACATATCTAACAAACACTAAATTCTACTTCATTTTTATCTCTTCCTTTTTTTTATTAAAAAAAAAAATTTAAATTCCTAGCCTTAGCTTGCTGGGTTTTTGGTGCACTTATGCTTTTTGCTACGTTGTGTTGGTAAAATTGCTTCCACAGTTTTCCTCATTTGTAAGTCGCTTTGGATAAAAGTGTCTGTGCTAAATAACTAAATGTATTGTAAATATAAAATGTAAAGAGTTCAAATGTAAGAGAGCTGAGCTTTATCTCTAAAGGGAGGAGTTTGACCTGAAACCAAACTTGATGGACCAGGCTGTTTTGGTCTCATAGTCGTTGGCCATGAAAGGAAGTGTGACTCCTGATGTGAGAGTCGTTAAGGCTCAGGAGAGTTGTTAGTGACACTGTTCCATTCAGTTGTGGTTGTTCTTGTTTATAATAATAATAATCCACAACAAGAGCTGTCATATTAAAAGAGTCAAGCTAGCCATAATGCAGGCCATAAACTATAACTTTGCAAATCCAAGCTTCATCATTATAAACATCACTTATCTGTGCTTCAGACGCAGTTATTAGAGAACTGAGGCAATTCCATAGTTTTGTAGTTATAAATTTACTCATCATATAGCAGCTAAAATCTTCATGAATTCATTTAAAATGCACCAGAATATAGGTAATTACATCTACTTTACTAAGAAAAACAATTGAACTGAATTTTAAGACAAAGAAAAAGTCAAATTCAAAGCCGCAGCAGATGCCAACAGCTCTGGTATAAGATGAATTGTCACAGGTCAAAATCAAGTGAGACTGTTTGTGTGGGAGCAGAAAGATCAATGAATGTTGCTTTTGTGACTCTGGGGAAAGCCTTTGTTTATTCTCAAGGCTGTGGATACCTGCAATCTTCAATCTTTTTTAAAAGTTTTACCTACCTACAGTTTAAGACCTGGGCAGGGGTAATTTATAAAACTAACACTGGACCATTACCCAAGCCTCTTCCAATTAGATCCTCCCCTTTGATTTTCTCTGTGTAGTTCTAGACTAGCCTCACAGTGTTCTAAGATTAGGTACTGTCTTGGCCATCAGCAGGATTGTACACACAATCCTGCTATCACTCTAATCATCACACAGTGCTTTAATCACCATCTTATCTCTTATCTGCTCCTAGCTCTTCAGTGACGTGGCGTACAAGGCCAGAGACCGAGAGGACCTCATTGCGGGCATAGATGAGTTTTTAGATGAGGTGATTGTGCTTCCTCCTGGAGAATGGGATCCCAAAATCCGCATTGAGCCACCCAAGAAAGTCCCCTCAGCTGACAAAAGGTAGAGTTCTTGTTCAAATTGTTGTTCAAATTGCATTCATGTGGTCCCAAAACATTTCCTCTTTAAAAAAAATACTTGTCTTCTTAAATTAGAAGGACAATATGAAAACTCCTTAACATTTAGTGCTCAGCTTTCTACTTGAAGTCATATGTATGCTGTAGGATGCTTTGGTGTGTCATCTGCTGAGTTTTCATCCTCATCTAAACAGTGTTAAGAGCTTTGTGACAGTGTTGCATGGCGTGTCATTTCTGATTAAAGTGAGAAACGCGGATCAGGGAAACAAAAATAAAAGTAATGAAAAGTAGCCACTGAATTCAGAAAAACATCCTCCCAGCGGAGAAACTGGCACCAACTTAAGAACACATAAATGCATCTTACTTTATAAACACAAGTGTGTGTCACTCTCTGTGGCATGATGTTTAGTTTTGCAGCATTTGGTTTTTATACACAGAACTGAATAAAATTCATCTTAGACCAGATAAGTACAAGGTAATGAATTGTTTATGTCTTTGCAGGAAGTCTGTGTTTTCTCTGAATGAACTGGGACAAATGAACGGATCAGCCGGAGGAGCGACAGCCCTGTCTGAGGACGAGGAGATGCCAGAACAACACGAGCTCGGAGAGGAGTTGGCGTTCACTGGACGGTACGACGGCCAAGTCGTTTGGCAAAGTGGAGGACTTAACTGTAACTTTACTTTGGCAGTGGAGAGGAAATCTGAACTTAAGCACTCGGCAAATGTCTTCTACTGAGAAATTCAGCGACAGAATCATCCTTAGTCACTTTTGTTAGTCTTAGAGTCAACTGTAGATAATACCAGTTAAATCTGTAAACAAGGATACTCCCACATCTTCTTTTGTTTGATTTATGGTCCATCTGGGCACTTTACTTTCTGCACCCAGCATTAATACTTTAGTTCATTTTACGTTTAATAGGGTCTAATTAAGCAGGTTTTGACAATAGGAAAAGGAATAACTCATCTTACTGGACAGGCTCACAAATCAAAAAGCCTAATATTTACATTACATAACACTGAATAGTAACTAAAAGCATTACAATTGTTCACTGTAGAGTTCATGACATTATTGCATCTCAAACCCAACCTGTCTACTTTAGTAAAGGTTTGTTTCTGCCTGCTCTGTAGCTTCTGTGGAGGCCTGTACCTGGACATTAAACGTAAACTGCCCTGGCTGCTCAGTGATATCTACGAGGGTTTCCACATCCAGTCCATTTCTGCCGTTCTCTTCATTTACTTGGGTTGCATCACCAACGCCATTACCTTCGGTGGTCTTCTGGGCGACGCCACTGACAACTACCAGGTGGGACAGCCACAAATTGATTAATATACGGTATACAATATCAGTTTATGCACTTCAGCCTTAGAGGGTAGTATTCAGTCCCACACTTGTAATTACAGGGTCACGAGCGAAGATACGTTTTTTTTTTTTGCAAAGTGAATCTATCAACACCCATAGACAATATTAATGATGAGATTAATGATGAGATCTGCCCCCTACAATTCTTGGATGTTTTGTCAATCAGAGCCTAAAACAGGGAGTACAGCCACATTCAGAATGTAACGTCTGTTTGTCATTCTTGCATCTGACGAATCCTGATTAGCCCAAAAAAAACTGTATGTTTCTATCTTACATCCACATCCAGAATTGGAATATATAGAGTGTATGTATACTATTTTAATCTAACTTAATTGAACTCTGCTGTAGTATTAGACAAAGTGTAGTGTTTCTGTTGGATCGGCTCCAAAATGTGATGGCTTTGACCTTGAGGCATGTCATTTCTGTAAATCAATGTATTTTTTGTAGCCCTGCTGAGATACAGGCCTAAAACAAAGAATGAACACACCATATGTTTAGCAGATATCTGTACAACTTTGAGGTCACACCAGTTTGTAGACCATTAGACTGGACTGGGAGCCTTGCCAAAAAGTCCATCCACCTCAGATTAAGACTGTACAGTGAAACGAGAGCGGAAATAGACCACAAGCAGCATGCATTAGATTGAAATGCTGTCAGCGCAGGAAGTCCAGTTGTAATTTGTGTGTCATTTTAATCCATTTACATCAAATATATGTACAGTCTTTATCTTAGCAGGGCCTGTTAGTCACACACAAGTGAGTCGCTCTTTAATTTATTTTGTTCATAACGGTTACATACAAAGAATGTGTCCTGTCAGTTCTCTGAAAAAAATAAGAGGGAAAATAAGAGGACATCTTGTGTAATTGAGTTTGACTTCTCATCCATAAAGACACAATGTCCTGTATTTTCAAAGATGGATTACATACAGTCTGAGTGTGAGCCGCTTCATAAATAAGCTCTACTCAGAGGATTGTCGTCACATAAAATGACATTAGCTCTGTCAGAGGTCCAGTGTTTCCTGGAAGACCTGAAATTCTGTTCTGTACATTTAAGGAATAGTCTGGGAAAATTGTTTTGTAATTACAGTGCTCTTATCTTTTTTTCTCTTCGACAATCAGTAGCTTGGCACAAACACTAACTTGCAAATACTCTCAACACTGAAAGTATTTCAGATAAGTGCTCTGACTGGCAGCCATTCATTTGACTTGTCAAGTTGAAATACAGCGCCTTGACCATTTGTCTGATGCTCTCACACTGAAGCTGCTCTATCCAACAGAACCTCTCTGTTTGGCTCTTTTCTCTGCCATCATGCTGTGTGTCTATTTAACGCCTCTGTTTCTTGCTTCAGGGCGTAATGGAGAGTTTCCTGGGCACCGCTTTGGCCGGTACTGTTTTCTGCCTCTTCAGCGGACAACCCCTCATCATCCTCAGCTCCACTGGACCCATTCTCATCTTTGAAAAACTCCTCTTTGAATTCAGCAAGTGAGCTTTACAGACAAATGTGGATAAATGTTTATCTTTAAGTCACTTGGACAGTAATTTAATACAATTTAAATACTTTGAATTACTCTAGCTAAGAAAACAATAGGTTCTAGTTTTTTTTTTTGTAGTTAAAAAGGTATAAATCAAATTCCTGCTCCACCCTTTACCAGTTCTTTTTTTTTTATTAGTGGCTTGTTTTGTTGTTTGTAGTTACTCATAGAAAATCTTTAAAAAAAAGTTTATGTACAAGAAGGCATATTACATGAACTCCTTAAAGCTGTCTTGATTCAGTTTAGCTCAGTCTGTTTGTTCTTATGTTATAGCCACATGCAGTTAAATCTTATACTGTTCACACCAATTTGAACAAAGGAGCAACTTCTCTGTCTGTAAAAGTTTCTTGTGTTCTAGTTCTGATGTGAGCCAGGACATTAGCCTGAGGTTGCATAGAGTGAACCAAAAACTTGAAATAATATAACATCAAGGGAAATTACTTTGTTACAGAGGCCCCTAACACACAAAACATCAATAGTTTAGATGACAACAGAGATGAATGAAATACAATAATACAAAAACAAAAAACAGATTCATATTGTCTCAGTAGAAAACATAGGACATTATCTTTGCTATACCTGCAACAACTGCCTCTCACACTGAGACATCTTGGAACGAAAAAAGGGGAACCCGGGTAGAATGGGGGGGGGGTCTTGCCTCAAAAAAGTCAAATCTTTTCATCGAAAAAGAAAAGAAAGAAAGGAGATGGAGAGAAGGTGTAATGAGGGAAAGCAGCTACTGACACATTTTTTTTAAAAGAGCTGAGCTCCAAAACTGGACTAGCAAAGTTTAAATTGTTAGCTAGTATCAATACCAAAGGGAAAAGGGGAGACAATAGTTCTGTGCAGTAATAGTTCTGCATAGACTGTTGCTCTAATCAAGTCATTTGTCTTTTTGTGGGTTGTTTATGTTGTTTTTGTGAAATTAATTATACAACTTAACCTCGTGCTGTACAGGCTGGGTCGTGAACAATATTTAATTGAAAAAGGCCTTTTGTGTACATAGAAAAAGTCTTAGAGCTTTGAGTTCAGCTCATGAAATATAGTGGCAAAAACAAAAGTGTTATGTATTATATTTTTGTTCGGTATAATAAGCATGCAATAAACACTATAATCACTATAGAATGCAGAGTTCTGAAAATAGGCTGAAAGTGCAATGAGTAAATCAGTGTTATATACCAGTCAGTGCAAGCTCTAAACCAGCAGGGTAATAAAATTAAAATAGTGATAAATAAACTAGACTGTAAAAACTTACAGGGATAAATTTGCTTAAGGTTACAGATACACAACATGTTATAAGGACCCACCAATATGGTTTGTACCCAGGGCCCAGAATGTTGTGCTACGCCCCTGTATAATCCAGTGATCCTCAACTGGAACCAGAACTCAAACTATTAATTCCTGCATTATCAAAATAAAAAAAATATTTTATGTCATTAAAGAAAAACAAGAGAAGATATTTAACAGTGACTAAATCTATTAAAATTTTAAAAAAGCAAAGGCATGTATTTATTTATAAATTTTAGTTTGAAAGTCTGGCCCCCTGCAGCACCATGAAGAAAGAAGCTGATGACCCCTGGTATAAATGAGCTACATCTGTTTAGGCATCTGTCTTCAAACTAGGCCATGTGAAATATTAGGGAACTGTTTTTAAAGTTTGTTCAATTGTTTAAAGTTTTTAAAGCATGGCTATTACTGTCTATTACGGGCAAAAAAGTATAATGTCACAAATGAATTAATCAAATATGTTAATGTTTACCATTTATGGGCTTCGGTGCAGCAAATGTTGGACATTTCTTTTAAACAGTGTAGTAAAACTAATACCTGGTTTAAGATAGTGTCACCAAAAGTACCAAACTACGATAACAGTGCTGACTATGCGAGTGTCTACAGCACACCTTATCTAAGACTTCTCTGAAACAATTCATTAAAAGTTTCCTTACCAGCCTGTTCTGACGTCTACAGGAACAACGATATCGATTACATGGAGCTGCGTCTGTGGATCGGCATCCACTCGTGCCTGCAGTGTTTTATCCTGGTGGCCACTGACGCCAGCTACATCATTAAGTACATGACACGTTTCACAGAGGAGGGCTTCTCCAGCCTCATCTCTTTCATTTTCATCTCTGATGCCATCAAGAAGATGGTGGGCTCCTTCAAATATTACCCCATCAACACCGACTTCAAGCCCGACTATGTGACCACCTACAAGTGCGAGTGCCTGGCCCCAGATCCGAGTGAGTAGACCCCTTGTCTCAGGAGGGGATTCATTTGGAGGAGACGATGCATTTCCAAATGGCTCTTTAAAAAAATCGGTCAGTAGACTGACGTCAAGAGCAGATAAATATCACACAACATTTACTGCTGAGTTTTAAACACTTATTGCCCCCTTCCCCCAAAAATGCAGAGGCACATAGAGGTTCTCATATTTTGTTGTTATTTTTAATGTAATGTTGTGTTTATTCTTTTCAAGGCACAGTGGTTAAGGTGAGGATGAATATGAATTAAAAAAACAGTAAAATCAATATGAGTTCATAAGAATGTAATATCTGCATCTCAATACACTATGATAATGATGCTGTGTAGGCACAGTAATCCATCACAGACAATGATGTGTGCACCTGCAAGCAAAACCTTTCTGCTGTAAATTCTTCCAAATCTGTGAATTATGCAACTGGCAGCAGACCATATGCTATAAATAACACTGGCGCAAATAATCATGCAGATACTCTCAGGATTAATGTGGCTACTTTAATATGAGGCTTTTCCGTAGACAATGATTTCTGTAACTGATTTGTGTCTTGTTTGTTTTTGCCATGCTCTAACAATGTGGCTGCTGTCTTTTACAAGTGAGTACCTCTGTTGTGTTCCAAAGACTTTTTATTTGTTCGGTTGTTTGGTGTTGTGCCAAGCTGTTTTCCTTCTCCAGAATTGTTTTCCTCTGTTGAAGAAGCAAGAGATGTGACTGTTCTGTGATCAGTTGTAAGGTGTAACTAAGGTCTGTATGGAGAAATTCTGCTGGTCTTTCCACTGTAACAGGCGATATGGGACGATTAACTGGAAAATTGGCAGTTTAATTCCCACTTTTTCCTTTTTCAAGACACTTGTTCGGCCACGGCTCTGATGTGTGAATGTGTGATTGTAGACGTGAGTTTGGTGGTGGCTCGGAGAAGGCCGTGTATGTCAGCCCCTCTCACTGTCTGCCCCAGGTGTGAATGGGGTGAATGGAAGCATGATTTAAAGCGAAGGATACATAAAAATGTGTCTCTGTATATAGTTTCATTGTGTTATTTTTAGACACATTTTTACATGTTCAAATAAATCTTCACACTCTTCCTTTCTCGAGTATGTAAATACTTACAGTAGCCCAGCGGGGACATGCTGTTATTTAATTCAAATTAAATTTTATTTATATAGCCCAGTATCACAACGATTGCCTTAAAGGGCTTTACAGACTGTACAAGACAACACCAACTGTCCTTAGTTGAAAATACCCAGCCATGGGGAAAAAACATTGTCAGGAAAAAATGCAGAAGGAAGGGTCCACTCCCAGGATGGAAAGCTCTAGCATGAACAATTAAATAGATATCTTTAAAACACTATTTGGAAAGAGGTCAATTAATGAGTTCACTTGAAAAAAATGTAGAATCAAAGTAAATTTTAGCTCCTTTGGGTTATATAAAGCTTTAGATGTTTGTTTTGGTCCAGAAATAAGTAAATTGTTATTTTGAGAAAACATTAACTTTGACACATCTATTTCATTGTGTTCATCTGTTCACTTCCAATGCACCTTTAAATGATAATCATTTATTAGATCGGGACAGTGCATGTTAATGAAAAAACACGAGACATAATTAAATAATTGTAAACACGTCGGACTGTAGCCTTTGGCTCTTATGAAACATTTTGTTTAACATTTGCACCTTTGCTGCCCTCGCAGCAGGAGATTCACATTGTGTATTATTTCTGATTTGCTTTTAATTTTGTCTCACTTTTTGTTTTGGCTGTTTTTCTTTTGACATTTTTATTCAGTGGCTACAATGATCTTCAATGTTTAGTCCCAGTGCCAGATAACACCTCTAGTGTTCCTGGGGTAAGTGCTTGTTTTCAATGTAATTTCTAATGCAATTAAGCTTTTCTAACAGTAATTAACTTTTTTTTTAAAACCATTAAATTGTACCTTCTCTGAATATTGCTTTGTGTTTGTCCTTTCTCTCTTTTTGTCTCGCATTATCACGTCTTCTCAGTTGAATCTGACAGGTTTGGACTGGAGCCAGCTCAGTAAAAAGGACTGTGTGACATACGGAGGTTCATTGGTTGGAAAATCCTGCAAATACATTCCGGACCTGGCCCTTATGTCTTTTATCCTCTTCTTTGGGACGTACTCCATGACAGTCACCCTCAAAAAGTTTAAGTTCAGCCGCTACTTCCCCACCAAGGTGATCAGGACACTATTTAATTTGGTAGCTCTCTGCATAACATTTTAAGACATAAACATAAAACCCCTATAAATAAAACAAATAAGTGAGTAGAACAAGTAAAAACATAAGCATAGCAGCAAGTAGTAGATGTCATAACTAAACAGCAACATAGGGCCTGATGTGTGTGTGTGTGTGTGTGTGTGTTTATGTGTGTGTGTGTGTGTGTGTTTATGTCTGTGTCTGTGTGTGTGTGTGTGTGTTTATGTCTGTGTGTGTGTGTGTGTGTGTTAATGTCTGTGTGTGTGTGTGTGTGTGTGTGTGTGTGTGTGTATATGTGTGTGTGTGTGTGTGTGTTAATGTCTGTGTGTGTGTGTGTGTGTGTATGTGTGTGTGTGTGTGTCTATGTCTGTGTCTGTGTGTGTGTGTGTATATGTGTGTGTGTGTGTGTGTTTATGTCTGTCTGTCTGTGTGTGTGTGTGTATATGTGTGTGTGTGTGTGTGTGTGTTTATGTCTGTGTCTGTGTGTGTGTGTATATATGTGTGTGTGTGTGTGTGTGTGTGTGTGTGTGTGTGTGTGTGTGTGTGTGTGTGTGTGTGTGTGTGTGTTCTTGTACGAGTTCGATGGTCTATGTACATCTGTGGGAATGAGGTGTGTGTATGTGCAAGAAGGAGATTGAGTTCACAGCCCTGGGAAAGAAACTGTTTCTCAGTCTGTTGGTTTTTGGCTGTTGTTTCTGTACCTTTTCAGCAACTCACTTCTGTCCTGTGCAGCTCCTATCCCACACTGTGACACTGAGACAGAGAATGCCCTCTTTGTGGTCATATAGAGGTTTGTGAACAGCTGTACCATAAGCATTAGGATGCTCCAGGTGGGACAGGGCTGTGAAGTGCTACTGAGACAACATCGTCTGTTGATCGGTTCTCTCTGTAGGGAAACTGTTGGCTGTCCAGACCAGCAGGAATAATGTCCTTCCTAAGCGCTTGATGATTATAGGAGTCAGAGAACCAGGGCAGTGAGGAAGGTAACAGCTAATTTCTTAGCCACAGGCCCAATGATGGAGGCTTTGAGGCAGACAGGAACTGTAGCAAGCTGCAGGAACAGGTTAAAAATATCCAGGAAAACTTCTGGCAGTTGTTCAGCACAGGAATTCAGTCCGACCTGATACTTTATCTAGTCCTGCAGTCTCTACTGCCAGATGTATCAAAGCATGCAAACAATCTGTTCAAGGTGTCAGGGAGAGTGAGATTATTGCTGACCCGCTGGTCACTGCGCTTGTATTTGGTTATAGTCCTAAAACTTGTCAGCTACAGGTCAGCTAAATACCTGACCAGTAGGCAGCATCTCAGACTTTGGGCAGAGACCACATTGTACTTTCTAGCCATGGTTTCTGATTTAGAAAAACCCTGATGGACTTTGTGGGTAGGACAGCATCAGTACAGAACTTTACATACCTTTCCCTAGCCTCCAGGTCTGAGCCCTTCCTTGAACACTCCCCAGTCAGTGTACTCAAAACAATCCTGTGATGCTGAACAAGTCTCCACAGAGGGGCCAGGCTAAAAAGAGAAAGGTTACCAAGGCTCTAAAATACTTTGTCTTTGAACATTAGCAATAAGTTACGCATTGTTTTGGCTTAAACTTAGTTGCAGCCTGAAACTCATAAAACCAATGTTTTTCAATTTTAAAAGTTTTATCATTTCTCTTTGCAGTTACGGAAACTCATCAGTGACTTCTCCATTTTCATGTCCATCATGACCTTTGTGGGGCTTGACATGTTGGTGGGCCTCAAAACTCCCAAGCTGATTGTCCCAACAGAGTTCAAGGTATGACAAAACATTACCCCGATTCTAATAATGGTTTTAGTTTCTTTCTTTCATGTATTTGAAATATATCTTCTGTGCAACCAGCCGACCCGACCAGGCCGTGGCTGGATTGTAATGCCTTTTGGTAAAAATCCCTGGTGGATATATTTAGCCAGCTTCATCCCTGCCCTCCTCGTCACCATTCTCATCTTCATGGACCAGCAAATCAGTGCTGTTATTGTCAACCGTAAAGAGAACAAACTCAAAGTTAGTGCTGTAGACAACTTCACTTTGACTTTTGACTCATGAACATTATTTAACTCGGTCTATGTTGTTGTATTTGACAGAAAGGCTGTGGCTATCACCTTGATCTGCTGTGGGTCGGGGTCCTAATGGCCGCCTGCTCCTTCATGGGGCTGCCGTGGTATGTGGCAGCTACAGTCATATCCATCGCTCACATTGACTCTCTCAAGATGGAGAGCGAGTCCAGTGCGCCCGGAGAGCAGCCTCAGTTCCTCGGAGTCAGGTTGGTTCACCAATAACAACAGCTTTATCTGACACAGGTTTTTCAGGGCTGCCAACACCAATACTGTAATGTTCAGTGATGAGTCAGGGTTTCCACATATCGAATACCTGGTTAGAGATAAATACTGGTTTCTCAATGCATAGAAATCTCTTGCCAAACTCTAGGGCAGGGGTCTCAAACTCGCGGCCCGGGGGCCAGCTGCGGCCCCTCAAAACGATATTTTGTGGCCCGCAGGACGATATGAAAGTTTAATGTAAGTGTGCCCTGCGAGTTTTATATGAATGGCACGTTACCACATAGCTTGTGGAAGGTTCCTTTTTGTGCAAGCTGGAACTGAACCAACCTACCATCACAGTGGAGTATATGGCCCCTGGGGGCGGGCCATCGGCTTGGCTTGATGCAGGCAGAGAAACATTTAACAACTATGGAGGAGCCCGTGTAACATCACATAGCTGTCATAAAATTACTGCTTCTTACTGTGTTTGAAATGAGCATAGAGCTGGACAAATTCAGTGTTACTGGCATTGGATTTGGCAACATGCGGATTGTATTTTGTTTTCCCATCATTTGAAATGGGCTGATTTGTTTGAAAGTTGATGACAATTTGACCACTATCCATGCAGATTTATTATCATGACTAATCTTTAAATTAACGCAGATGTTATGTTGACAATATCACGAGGGGAGTGGACATTCCATGGGGTCACTCAGCCAGCTCATTCATGTTCTTCAATATTCCATTTAAAGATAGCTTAGGTTCAGAAGAACCCACTGAAGTTAAAGAACTGCTAGTAATGACGTTTGAGAGGATTTAACAAAGCTTTTTTTGAGGAATACCTGGTCCGGCCCAGCGTCACCCAGACTCTGCCTCCTGCGGCCCCCAAGTAATTTGAGTTTGAGCCCCCTAGTCTAGAGCAATGTTTCCTCTGTCTATATTGTACAAAGTACTCTTGTGTTTGTTTGTTGGTATTTTATCACGGATATGGTCCTAAAAATTAGCTGAAAATCATTGTTGAACTATTATGAATTGCCTGTTTGATACTTGAAATATACTTAATAATCTGTACAACCTTAACCACTTTTGTCTTGTGTGTCTTTCATCTCTTTTCGACCAACAGGGAACAGAGAGTGACAGGGATTTTGGTGTTTGTCCTCACTGGAGTCTCTATTTTTCTTGCTCCGATCCTAAAGGTATCACACACTACATCAACACTTCATTCTCATGCTGTACACTGCTGCCATTGCTTAATGAGCATTATAATTAGGATTATAAAAACACTCATTTATATTCAAACAGTGGCTATGTCTAGTATTGTCTTTTGATTATGGTCGTAGTTATTTTTCTATCACATTATAGCCAATCGAAAGCCTAAAAACTTTTGTGTCGTCTTTTTCCCCACAGTTCATCCCCATGCCTGTGCTGTATGGTGTCTTCCTTTACATGGGTGTGGCTTCACTCAGTGGGATACAGGTATAAAATCCACCAGGTGTCAGTTATCAACTAGACTTCAGGCATTATGACTGGACATCTGTCTTACTGATTTGCTGAGTGTCTGTGGTGTGTTAAAGCCATTCAATCAGTCATTCACTCTTTTATCTGCATTGTCACAACTGTGGAAAAAAAAGCATTCTACAAAGAAGCTTTTAGGAAAAGTGAGGTTAAGGAAATTACAAAACACAATATAGTCATGTAAATATGCACATTGTTTGTACAGCAAAAATAGTGTAATGGTAACATTTCATCAAATGAGAGGACATATTTTGTTAAAGCAGCAACAGGAATTTGGAAGAAAAAACATTAGGGTTTGATTATATTTACATATTTAGTTTATTATATTAAATTATAAAATATTTAAAATGTTGAACAAACAACAACAAAAAAGTACTCTGTTTAGACATAATACTATAATAATAATAATGGATTAACTTTATACCCCGCTTTTCTCTCAAGGGACTCAAAGCAATCACAGGACATTATTCATTCACTCCACAGTCACACACTGGTGGTAAATTAAGTCTGTCTGAGATGGTGCAGCATTTTGTGCCTACGGACTCTCCGACCACCACAGAACATTTTCACACATTCATACACCAGTGCCACAGACACTGGAGGCAAGGAGTGATAAGGAGTGTTACGTGTTCAAGGACACAACGACAGCATGAACTGGGCAGAGCTGTAATGGAACCTTCTGGTTACAGGACAAGTGCTCTCCCACCTGAACCACTGCTTCCCGTAAAATGGCCCTTATTTGGATTTTATTGACACATTGCATAATACAAGGGTCTGACCTTAAGTGACTTTAGTGCCAGGAGACAGAGCTACAATTTACTTAGATTTTTTACTTTTTAGACCCTAGGAGCCAAAGTACGTAAGTACGTCTTTTCTTTATTCAAAATATGTTTGAGATTTCCTTCACGCTCTGGCTCCTCATTTACTCTTTTTCTTTAACGTTCTGCCTCCTAGACCAACTCCAGTCTGACTACGCTGTACAAGCAGTATTAGCTCATCCAAAAACTGCATCAAAGCATCATGGTAGCTTGAATAAAACAAATTAGCAGACTGAAAGTGTTTAATGTGTTTTATAAGTTGTTGGCCTATAGTGATCTATAGTATACACAATGTAGATGCCTTTTTCTTTTTCCATTCATCGAAGTGAATGTGTTATTAGCGCTGAAGTTTAGCAAGAGTCCTGTTTTTTCTCCAGTCTCTCTCTGTCTTTGTCTCCACAGTTCTGGGATCGGATTAAGCTGTACCTGATGCCTTCCAAACACCAGCCGGATTACACCTACCTGCGGCATGTTCCTCTGAGGAAAGTCCACCTGTTCACTCTGATACAGATCACATGCCTCGCTGTGCTCTGGATCCTCAAATCCACTTTCCTGGCCATCATTTTTCCTGTGATGGTAATGTCTTCTGCAGTCCCTCCTGAGACCTAATACATGACGCTGCATTTGAAAAGTAAATGTCAGAGTGGAAAATGGAAATATTAGATTCACAATGTTATCAGGGTTCCCACATGTTCTGAATATATATATATATATATATATATATATATATATATATACACACATATAATCTGTTCATTTCTCTTGGGAAATAGGAGAAACTGAAACTTTTTTAGACATCAGGTTAAACCACTCCCTATGAGGGAGATCTGATTTTCTCTCAATTTATTTTAGAGCTTGACCAGAACTAATCCTTGACTTAACCAGGATGAAAAGTGGTTGTAAATCAAGGCTTAAGAACTAAACCAGAACTAAATTTAAAAATATTCCTAATACTGCAACTTTATTAAACCATGTTTGTCCCTTATTTACAAAAACAAAACTCTGTTCATTTTAAAAAGCTATAACTTTGATTCAGAAAACAAAGCTCAAACTAGGCTAAAACACTTCTAAACAATGACTACACAAGAACTAAACCAGTAATAAACCAGGACTAAATTAGCGACTACCCCTAAGTCTAGATTTAGGTCTAGACTAGGGTAAATACCAAAACAAAACTCTTGACTACACCAGGACTAAGTCAAGAACAAAAGCAGTACTACACTATGGCTTTACCAACAAAGCACATTAGGTGAATAAGCATTTCATTGTGTCTAGTGGTTCATAGTACTTTTGGTGCTAATCAATAGCACCAAAAGTACTATGAACCACTAGACACAATGAAAATAGTTTTTTCTCATTTGGTTTCTTTTCCTGAAATTATCTGACACTGGTCCAACTCCAGTCTGACTACGCCTTATACTAAAAATACTAAAAGGACTAAAATAAGGAACAAACCTAAGACTGAACTAGGTCCAAAAGCAGATTGTAATTCAGGATCAAACCAGGACTTTGGACCTTGACTGAGAATTGTGGTCCTTTTCACTTTAGACCATGTCTTGGAAAAGTCAGTGGTCTTGAAAGATATGTGGCAAATCTGTGTTTCATGTTGTTTCTCTTTGTAAATAAACCCTTCAGATCCTGGGTTTAATGGTTGTCCGAAAGATGCTCGATGTGGTTTTCTCACAACACGACCTGGCCTGGCTTGACGACCTGCTGCCCGAGAAAGAGAAGAAGAAAGGCGATGATAAGAAGAAGGGGAAAGACAAGGACAAGAAGAAATCTAAATCAGAGGACAGTGAGGAAGAGGTGATGATGATGGGTCTATTGTGCCCCCTGCTGGAAAGACAGGACAGCATACATCAGTGGTTCTCAACTGGATTCCCTTTGGGACCTATGCTGTTCATAGCTTAAATAAAACAAGAATTTACCACAAAACTATATGACAAGAGCCACAGTCCATTTGAAAGTCTGAATAAAGTTTGATTTGACTATGATTTTATTTAAAAACTTCATATGTTTGTTTCAGGAAAAGTACCGCTCCTACTCCAACCACTCGCCCAGCTCCGAGTCGGACTTGGATCGCAGGTATTGTGTCCTCAAACTGCACATCCCCTACAGAGATCTGGTCTACCCAAACATGAGTCAGTCTCACTGGGGAGCGTACTGCCAGCCCTCTGCCAGAAGCCCTGTTTAGTCTGTAGTGTTCAGTGCAAACAGTCTGCTGTAGTCAGTAACTTGCATTAGTCTTGATTTATATGAAATAGATTGTAATATTGTTATAGGCTGATATATCTGAACCATTAACAATGCAGTAGCAAGTATTTTGCTTTCATTCTAACACAGTTTTAAATATTGTTTGCACATTTAGATAATTTTGACAATGCGGGCCTGTATTAACTGATTGTGTCTGGTTTCATTAGTATGTGACGCTCATCCATATTAAATTGTAATATATGGTAATAATTTATAGGTGTGGGAGAAATATTCCACACAGATGTTGTTATTGGTTTCCTCACTAAAATATTTTGAGACTGGTGCCAAAGGTCTCTGTGAGCTTTGAGGCAATGCAGATCCTTTTAGACTCATTTGCTGTGTAACCTTTGCCTTTATTGTTTCTATGTAATACTTCAATATCTGTAATGCATTATTAATATCTGAAGCATGTTGTGAAAGTGCTTTAAGGTGTGAGGGTTAGAATGCGTGCTGTTTAAACTGATGATAATATTCTCATAAATAAATAATAGATGTAATATAATAAATAATGTATGTAGTACATAATGTATCTGAGCAGGAGACAGAGGAGGATGATGCTTCTTCATCCACATTCAACAAGCATCAAGGTTTTGGTTGTTTCTTTTTCCTCTGTGTGCTCAATCCCTGCATGTGAAAATACAGAAGGGTCAAAGGACATGCAGCATCAACGTCAAAGCTCTTTTCTTTTTTGTTTTTCCCTTTACCCATTCACATTGTCTATTGTGTCTGCATTGCCTCAGAGAGGCATGGTTTGGAAATGACAGAGTAATTTTGTGCAATCTGCAATTCATTAGTTCCATACATGTTTTACCATTGTAGGCTGTGGGTAAGACTGGCAGAATAGAAGCATCTAAGTATGTCCAAAGTTAGTGGCGTTTGAATTTGAGGTAAATAAAATGTTAAAAGTTTGATTATAGTATAACTGGGTCACTCAGTATATGTTCTACAATCTCCAACAGACAAGCCACTAATCTGCCTCAGCGTTAAATCTATAATCATCTCTAATGTAAATGTCTAGTCACTGATTCCTATTAGTATTGTACTTTAATATATCTGGAACACTTGCCTTAGTCTTGGTGTCTCCAAAGTAGCATTTCCTGGCCGTTTATGCAACTTAATGAGCAAAAGCTGAGGTTATGCTGTAGGTTTTCAGGTTTTGCTAGTTTGGGCTGTCAGCTCGTCTCAACATGCTTGCTGTGTGTTTGGTAACTGGACATTGCCCTTCCTCAGCATAACACTCCACCTGAAGATTTCCTGCCCCTCGTCTCCGGCTGTGCCTCTGGGCCGAGGGATCGCCTGCCCTGTGCCCCAGGTCAAGATCGAGATGGAGTCGGACTACGACTCGGACATCGACCACCACCGGCCCCGGGACATGAGCAGTGAGACCACACTGTGACACTAAGACAGGACGACTTGTGCTCAGGACAGCTTTCACAGTGCAGGCTGTGAATGGGATGCAGAGCATTAGACTGATTGCCAAACAGTGGCTGCCATGACAACCATCATGTGACTAAAACCTTTGATCGGAGTCCCTTGTAAGACTGCCTCAAAAACTATATTCACACAAATATTAATTACATGTAAAGAAAGTATAGCACATTATATTTGATGTAAAATATTTTTTACAAATATATATATAGAAATAATTATTTTTCCTCCACACAGCAGTACACTATAGCTTTAAAAGTGGCCCATATTTGATCATGAGCTTTTTGATGTTACTTCCACATGTTCATCTCTGATCTGAATATTTATTTTACTGTAAAATCTATAAAGAATTTGCTTTAAAATGGTATAACATAAATAAAATGTATTGTTTTAGGGCCACTAATGTATTATATGTTTCCTCAACATTTCAGAAACAAGATGTGTTCACATTGGATCAGACTTAGTAAAATATTGTTTACAAATATCTGAGCCACTGTATAAATATTTGTGTGTAGCATCTCTTTCCCTTTGACCCAAACCAAAAAGAAACAACCAAAAGTTGTGGTGTGTGAATGTTGCCAAAGGATGGATTTATTCAACTCAAAAGAAATCCTTGAATTTACTGATGTTTTTAATTAAAAGGTTACTTATTTATCACGCTTTGTTTGATTTACTGTTGCGCAGACAATGTACATAATACATTGTGGAGGGCTCACTGTGGTACTTCTTAAATATTTATTAGTAAATAAAAAAAATATTTTTGACTCTACAGTGGCTTAAGTGACTCTTGCTCAGGCAATTGGGCCCTCTTCAAACTGGTGTCTGAAACCCAGGCAGAATGATAGGACGTATTGTGACCCACTATTAACCCTTTTTACCTTGAGACACTTTTTTGGAGACAATTTTTTGGAGAATTTTCAAGACAGTATTTTCTGACTAAAAGCATTTTATTTTTTTAAAGGAAAACCTGGGCTAACAGAATATGTGGGTAGTTGCCTAAAAAAAACAGGCGACGTGCTGTGTGAAAATATCTGAGATCAAATAAACAGGAGTCATTGTCATAGCAGCCAGTGAGCACATAACATGTCCTTTATATGTAGCAGCTGGTCATTTGGGACTGGGTATAGTGTCAACAGTCTGCAAAGCATACAGGCAACATACAGGCTGGGTGCTTGACATCAAAGAGTGAAGACAATCTTAATATGGACAAAAACACAATGTGATGTGGGAATGTGAGAGCTAACTGAATGCAGCTCAGGTGTCGATACTTCTTTTTTGAGTTGCCCACATGTCTTCAGATATAAAGAGCACCCAAGGTCTGAAGGGGGCACACATACAAAAGGTACATTTATAGGCGCAGTGAACTTTTTCAAAAGGCTGTGGGCTACAGTCAAAGTCATCCAAGTGTTATTAAACTAATGCTAATTTTTACATTTGCCACAGCTTTTGCCATTAATCAAAGCAGTAACTATTATACCTCAGTGGTAAAATACGGTCCAATGAAGTTAATCACTGACAACCAACAGAGTCAACTACATTCCTCTGAAAATTAAGTAGCTGATTTCTCTCTTCTGATTGAATAACAGGAGATGATATACCAGACCATTATTCTAGTTTGTTTCAAAGCAAAGGAACTGGGACAGAAAAATTACACACTTATTTAACCAAAATATATCAGTTACTTGTCCTTTCATGGCTTTTATAAAAACAGTTTGTCTAAATACAACCACACAGTGCATAGAGAAAGCTGCAATAGGTGGCCAATAACTGATACATTATATTGAAGCGTAATAAACGATACACAATTTAGTAAAATGTGGTGCCTTATGAAAATACAGGGCTCTGTATATTTGCATTGTTGTGATAAATTATTTAATTACAGTCATTGGTCTGTCTCTTGCTATGCGACATTTGGCATCCAGTCCCATCTCCACACGTGAAGCATGTGATCGTAGAAAGAGCAGCTGGCAATCAAACAGGACACTGAGGGGGTGTCGGGATTGGGGCTCAGATCTAGGGCTGGGATAGGGGTCGGGGTTTCAATGCTCTCTGGGATGTATCGTCCTGCATCATCTTCCAGAGAGGTGTCAAAGCTGGAGGTGGGAGACTCGTATTGGATCCTGAGGTGGCCCACGGACTCTGCCAGGGTCTGCTTTGGTTGTGCGGTCAGAGGGGAACAGGGGGCGGGCTCGTCCAGAGAGAGATGGGACCAGTCCGCGCCGTATGCCAGAGAGTTATGGAGAATGTAAGAGGCAACAGTGGGACAGGCTCCTCCGCTGCTCTCTGTAGTATAAAATTAACACACCAAATAAGAGACTGGTTATTTAATTTAGTTACACCAACTTTTGATACTTTTTTTTAAAACTTGCCTAAAGCTTGCTGGCAGTGCAGAATGTGAAAGTCGTTGTGCATGCAGGCGGCCAGCAGGAGGTGCTCGTGAGTGGGATGCCACTTGAGTCTCCACACTCCTCCACCCATGGGACTGTCACTCAGAGGCTGCCGCATGTTCCTGCTGTCCCACAAAAGGACATGCTCATCGTAGCTGAGAAAGGACGAGAATAACACATAAATACCTGTCAAAACTGAAGTGTGTGCAAGCTCAAAATAGTTCAATACAAATGACAAACTAATCCTGGGTCTGTCTATATGTAATAAATGGCTGTGTCAGGATCCTCACCTGCCTGTGGCGAGGATGTGTTCCCGGTGTGGACTGCTGTGAATACTGCAAACACCCATTGAATGCCTTTAACAGAAGAAAGAATACACTTGATCTAATCCACACCAAAATGAGGATTCTAAAATAAAAACAAAAAAATTAATCAGCCATTTCTTACTGTTTACTGGTAAAAGATGGGCAGGAAGGGCTCATTCTAAGATCCCAGCCTTTGAGTTTACAGTCATCACCACCTGGTAAAACAGTGTAGAGATCTAGTTTTATAAAATAATACTTATATAGTTTAATTTTGGCAGTGATGTTTAAAGAACAGAAAGAGTGTTACCAGAATAAATCAACTGTGTGTCCCAATAGGAAAAGGCTGAGATCCAAGCCTCAAAGTCATGTGCTTTCCACTGGGACTGAACCATTAGAGCGCCCTCCCCCAGCGACGCCACACTGATGCAGCCGGTGGAGTCACTGCAGACCACACGAACATCACTGCTGCTGCCAAACAAGGAGAAAAAAAATAGATGGATTGATTTGTTTTCAATTATTAATTAATTAAATTAATTATAGATATAATATATATTCAACTAATTTCTAACTCTTGAGCTCGGGTCCTCTACCAGAGGCCTGGGAGCTTGAGGGTTCTGTGCAGTTTCTTTGTTGTTCCTCGTACTGCACTTTTCTGGACCAAGATGTCTGATGTTCTTCCAGGGATCTGCTGTAGCCACTCTTCCAGTTTGGGGGTCACTGCCCAGAGTGCTCCAGTGACCACGGGCACCACTGTCATCTTCACCTTCGAAGTCTTTTCCAGCTCTTCTCTGAGCCCTTGGTATTTCTCTAGTTTCTCATGTTCCTTTTTCCTGATGTTGCAATCACTTGGTATTGCCACATCAACCCCAACGTCTTTCCTCTGCTGTTTGTCCACCACCACGATGTCTGGTTGGTTCGCCATTACCATTCTGTCAGTCTGAATCTGGAAGTCCCACAGGAAATTGGCTCGGTCATGCTCTACCACCTTTGGAGGTGTTTCCCACTTTGACCTCAGGGTTTCCAGTCTGTACTCAGTGCAGATGTTCCTGTACACTATGCCAGCCACTTGGTTATGGCACTCCATGTATGCTTTTCATGCCAGCATCTTACACTCTGCAGTTAAGTGGATTGTCTCAGGGGCCTGTTTGCACAGCCTACACCTTGGGTCTTGTCTGGTGTGGTAGATCTGGGCCTCTATTGCTTTGGTGCTCAGGGCCTGCTCCTGTGCAGCCATGAAGAGTGCCTCTCCAGCCATTGGTAGGATTTCTTGATATCAGCCACTTCAGTTATGTTCCGGTGGTACATCCCATGTAGGGGTTTGTCCTCCCATGATGCTCCCTCCTTCAGCTCCTCTTATGCTGTTCCCCATTGCCTGAAACATTCACTAAGCACGTCATCTGTTGGGGCCTTATCTTTGATGTACTTGGATAGGGGCTCTCACACTCACTAGTCCACGGCCACCTTTCCTACGACTAGCGTACAGTCTCAGGGTGCTTGGTGAGGAGCTTTCGTGTCTGAACGTCTGTGGTCTGCATCTCTTCCTTTGGCCACCTTATTATTCCTGCAGGGTATCTGATCACTGGCAGGGCGTAGCTGTTTATTGCCCGTGCCTTGTTCTTGCCATTGAGCTGACTTAGGACTTGTCTTACTCGTTGGAGGTATTTGGCAGTTGCTGTTTTCCTTGTTACCTCTTCAAGGTTGCCATTTGCCTGTGGTATTCCAAGGTACTTGTAACCATCCTCAATGTCTGCTATTGTCCCTTCTGGTAGTGAGACCCCTTCTGTGTGGGCTACCTTCCCTCTCTTTGTTACCATTCGACTACACTTCTCAAGCCCGAATGACATCCCAATGTCAGAGCTGCCTATCCTGGTGGTGTGGATTAGTGAGTCAATGTCCCACTCGCTCTTAGTGTATAGCTTGATGTCATCCATGTAGAGGAGGTGACTGATGGTGGCCCCATTCCTGAGTCGGTATCCATAGCCAGTCTTGTTGATTATTTGGCTGAGGGGATTTGATGGATACTTGTGCAAGTGGCTTGCCATTGGCATCAAGGGTGGTTTTTCACAGCCTCATCGAGTTTGCAATGAAGTCTCTTAGAGTCCTGTTGATGTTGTACATCTCCAAGTATTCAGTGATCCATTTGTCTCTCCTCATTTTTTTATGAGGCAGTAGCTTGGCAGTAGCACGAAGGGTCTTGCCTAAGGACCCACACTGCATAGGTCATATTCATAGGATTCAAATCTTTGTCCCCCGTGTGAAAAGTCCTGTCCTTACCAGCTGAGCTATCCACTGAGGCTTTATCAAAATGTATTGTCATACCTGTCCAGTCTGCCAGTGGACCAGTCTAAAGACAGCACCAGTCGCTCTGGTCCCACCTCCAAACTGCTCAAGGTCTGCAGTTTGTGGCCGCTCTCCTACTGAAAACAAAGGGAGACGAGTGTCAATTCCACTTTTATTTGACCTAATGATTTACTGTTGCACTTATAAAAATATGTGAAACTTTCCACAGGGTACATGGTGGCAGAGTGGTGAGATTTTACAACAAGAAGGTTGTGAGTTCAAACCCCGGTCGACTCAAACATCCTCGGCCAACTCCGGCCTTTCTGTGAGAAGTCTGCATGTCCAGTATAGGACAATTGGCAACTCTAAAGTGTCCCTGTGAACAAATGTGAGATGTTTATTTCTAAATGTCAGCTCTGCAACTAACTGGCCACTATCCAGTGTGCAAGGGTACAAGCACATTGTGAAAAATATATTTTTGAACCGACACTTCTAGGACAGCTATGTGTAAATGTTTGCGCTGCGATGGCAAAACATTGTGGACATTCACTGACGTTATGAACAGAGGGGGAACGTTTATTTTAATTAGAAAAATACAGCTCCTAAGCTCCGTGTCAAAGTTGAATGACACCATTTTATCCTCCCGGCTGTTTTAATCACAGAATGAATCCAGAACAGAACCAACAATGGACCTTGATCCTGTCAGGATTAAAAGACTGTAGCTCAGAGGAAGTGAGTGTGTCTAGCATTTTTCTGCTAACATCTTTATAAGTAAGTAACTTGACTTGTTTGTCTCGCATTATTGACCTTATTTAAGCTCACAAATGATGCGAGTAATTAGCTCACGCCATTCATGTTCATTTCATAATGTAGATGATTAAAAATCTGAAAATGTATCAGAGTATTTGGAGTTGCGTGACAAATAAGTATTCCTAACTGTCAGTTTCAGTGGGACTCTTAAATGCTCTTACAGAAGTAATCATAAGCATGTTATGCCATATGGTGAAAAAAAAGGAAATACATCTTTGTGATAGAGCGGTCGTCCTTCAACTGGAAGGTAGGGGGTTCGATTCCCACTCTCACCATAGTTCATACTGTCGTTGTGTCCTTGGGCAAGACACATAACCCACCTTGCCACCAGTGACACAGCTCTGGTATTTGAATGTGTGTGATTGTTGCTCTGGTGGATGGTGTTGGGAAATGAATGAATGTTGGGAAAACGGATGGAAATTAGTTCACGGCTACAATCTACCATGTTTACATTTTGGTGGCTGTGTTTCATAAATTACACTGTCCCAATCAATTATGACGAATTATGATGAATTTATCACGTTTCATATTTCTTTAACAAACAACTATGTATTTAAAATGTTCACACATTTATAAATCAGAATTGGGGGGTGGGGTGGGTGGGTTAAAGCTTTCATTACAAACTCTTCTGATGCCACATTCCTCACCTTACTGTCCTTCAGTGCATACAGCTGCAGATCTCCTGTAGCAGCTGCGAGTCCCAGCACAGGCTTCTCCGAGACTGGCACATGGCACCTGCAGAACCACCAAGAAGAAACAGTGATAATACATTCAGATCAGATCAAATCCGATCCAGTACTCGAGTATGAGTTAGCTTACCACTTTAAATCTAAAATAGCAGCTGTGTCCATGCGCTGGAGCTCGGTCAGAGGCGGGCTCATTGGTCCTTCTTGACGAAACTCGAAAAGGTACAAGCGACCGGTCCGACTTGGAGCAGCATCATCTTCCCCGGTCTACAACAGCAAAGTTTAAAATGAGCTCGATTCACATTTGATTTGGACAAATAGACACCACTAAACAGTCTGACAAAATATTATTTGCAGATAACCGTGAAAAGTGGGTAAAATCTAAATCCAGCAGAATTTAAATAAAGTTTCTGGGTATACACTAACTGGCCACTTCATTGGGTACACCTGTTCAATTGCTTGGAAAAACAAATTGCTAAACAGCCAATCACATGGCAGCAACTCAATGCATTTATGCCTCTAGATGTGGTGTAGTTGACTTGCTGAAGTTCGAACCGAGCATCAGAATGGGGAAGAAAGAGGATTTAACTGACTTTGAACGTGAAATGATTGTTGGTGCAGAGGGGCTGGTCTGAGAATTTCAAAAACTGCTGATCTATTGGGATTTTAACACACAACCATCTCTAGGGTTTACAGAGAATAGTCTGAAACATAAATACACGATTATACAGTGAGCGACAGTTGTATGGACAAACATCCCTTGTTGATCTCAGAGGAGAATGGGCAGACAGGTTAGGGATGATAAAAAGGCAACGGTAACTTAAATAACCACTTGTTACAACCACAGTCTGCAGAATACCATTTCTGAACACACAACTCATCGAACCCTGAAGCAGGTGGGCTTCAGCAGCAGAAGACCACACCAGGTGCTGCTAAGAACAAGAAACACAGGCTACAATTTACACAGGCTCACCAAAATTGTACAATAGTGGTTGCCTGGTCTGATGAGTATCAATTTCTGCTGCGACATTCAGATGGCAGGGTCAGAATTTGGTGTAAAGAGTAATAAAGCATGGATCCATCCTGCCTTGTCTCAACGGTTCAGGCTGGTGGTGGTGCTGTAATGGTGTGGGGGTTATTTTCTCTGCACACTTTGGGCCCCTTAGTACCAATTGAGCATTGTTTAAACGTCACAGCCTACCTGAGTATTGTTGCTGACCATGTTCATCCCTTTAAGACTATAGTGTACCCATTTTCTGATGGTACTTCCAGCAGGATAATGCATCATGTCACAAAGCTCAAATCATCTCAGACTGGTTTCTTGAACCTGACAATGAGTTCACTAAAATGACCTCCAGCTCTCAATTCAAAAGAGCACCTTTGTGATGTGGGAGAAAGGGAGATTCACATCATGGACCAAAATCCGTTTTGAATCTATGTCACAAAAAATTAATGCAGTTCTGAGGCAAAAGGGGGTCCAACCCAGTACTAGCAAGGTGTACCTAATAAAATGGTCTGTGAGTATACACTCACCTAAAGGATTATTAGGGACACCGTACTAATACCGTGTTACCTTTCGCCTTCAGAACTGCCTTAATTCTATGTTGCATTGATTCAACAAGGTGCTGAAAGCATTCATTAGAAATGTAGGTCCATATTGATAGGATAGCATCTTGCAGTTGATGGAGATTTGTGGGATGCACATCCAGGGCACGAAGCTCCCGTTCCACCACATCCCAAAGTTGAGATCTGGTGACTGTGGGGGACATTTTAGTAAAGTGAACTCATGTTCAAGAAACCAATTTGAAATGATACCTAAATCAAAAGATTTTCACTCTAGAACAACAACAACACCTGAATGGCGCAGTGCCACTAACGACTCATCTGAAACTTTAACGACTCACATCAGGAGTCACACTGTCCTGTCATAGCTAACTATGAGACCAGATCAGCCTGGTCCCGTCAGGTTTAGTTTCAGGTCAAACACTTTCCTCTAGAGATATAAGCTCAGCTCTCTTACCAGTTGATGTTAGAAATGAAAAAGTATATTGGAATTCAGAGATTAAACGTCTTCATCTTAAAACCTGAGTCCAGAAGCTTTACCCTTTTCAACATTCGTGTTGTTTTTCCCAGTTATAAAATTATACTTATGTTTACTTTATTGAGTGTAACATGGCAGATATGATTTTAAATACCCCTTTTTGTAACTGATAAGTCCCGCAGACCAGGATGTTGTGGAAGGAGGAAACGGGACACCACTCCACTGTGTCAGCGCTCAGTTCCGTATCAAACACCTGTAGACTGCGTGTCCTCGACTTCCAAGCCATGACCACCTGCTGTGCATTCCGTCAATTCTCCTGTAAGACAAAAGCTACAAAACAAGACACTTGGACGGTTATCAGTTGCATAAACAAATGTGAAGTGTGACAATAGTAACAAACTGCACTTTGCTTGGTTAGCTTGGGTAATAATTAGTTTGCAGCTAGCTAGTAAGAGACACTGTTCCGTCCCCGCAGTGTACGTTGTTAGACATACCACACGAATGGCTGACATTTAGGTACGTAACCTAATCGTAAAAGCTAAACTGACTATTGTTTAAGAGCTAAAATTTTATGGTAAACATTTTATCAACCAAACTCACACATGGGCCAGTGTGCTTCGACGTCCTGTGCGTGCTTACGTCATCGTGTCGTTGTACGGCTGTTGGGTTCACGAACCACAGTAAAAGAAAAATAATGTAATCATTTGTGATAAAATGTTGTTTTAGGTGATAAACGATACCCTAAGAAAACTATGAGAGCCAATGTATTGTATAAAAGCTAAATATCGTTTGAAAAAAAATAAGAAGGTCATATATCAGTAATCTAATTCATAAAGTAGTGGACCGTTGCAGCTAGTCACGTGACTTGTGCGTGCCTTACGTCTGTCATCAGGAGGAGTCAGGAGTCTGCAGCTTCGAAAAACATCACCAGCAACAGAATCATCAAAATGGACTTTAACGTAAAAAAAATAGCTTCTGGAGCTGGACAATTTTTCACAAGAGCTGTCCAGGTAATTTAACATTTTGCCAGGCAGTGCTTCGGCTCTGACTTTTCTTTAAATTAGCTAGTTTGTTGCTACTATTTTGAAACGTTTAACGTTGTTGTTTGCACTGCATTTGACTTTACTCTAGTTTCCAGTATTAACACTATTCCTTTATAATAAATCGAGCCTTTTTTAGCTAAAACGACTTTACATTTGGCTGCGTCTACGCTTTAATAATAAATGGGTTGTTCATTTGCTGTCGTTAGCTTTGCCATTAGCTGTTGATGCAGCGCTTTGAAATTTTATCCTTGTGACTCGCAGTATTCATTAGTTTAGGGTCTAGATAAAAATGTTATATAAATTAAACATATTGGCTTGTTTTACTTTGAACATACAAAAGATGAGACCAGACAGCTTTTATTTAATTTTATATCTTCCATGTTACGAGGCCAAAGAAAAGTGACTATGCTGCATTCAATGGAGGCTGTCAAACCAGTCAACCCTCATTCCCCTCACTCGAGTGTAACGCAGCGCTGTCACTAAATATTTGATTAAACTTAACTTTTATATATATCACTAATATAATGTTATATATTTGACTCCTTGCTTTTTCCCCTCCATATATTTAGTTAATTATAATTAATTGAAAAATGTTGCACTTCTTAAACAAAAGCTTTTTAATGTGTGTGTGTGTGTGTGTGTGTGTCTGTGTGTGTGTGTGTGTGGTGGGGGGCGGTAATTGTCATATTAATATTGTTTTATAGTGGAAGTTGTACGCCTCAAATGTACTTCCTCTTAAACTAAAAGGTTTGAATAAAAGTAAAATGTCCAGATAAAAAGAGACCTAGATAAATACTGGTATACGTAATTTATTTTTCCAAGATGTGTTGTTTATAGACATCCAGGACTGTGTTATGTCTGGGGGTTTATCGCAAAGTTTGTCAATGTTTCAAGTCCTGATCAAGACAACATTATTGGGCAAAGTCCAATGAGCCTAAGGTAGAGTAGCTCAAAATAGAAAGGCAATATGCAATAGTTAGAAAATGCCTGTTACTTTAACATGCCTTATGTTGGAACCTGTGCCAACCTTGAGCCAATAAGTACTCAGCTTTTTATAATGCCTATGTTTAAATCCCAGTCAACTTTTAGTATAACACATGTTTGTTTTGCTGTTTTCTGCTCTTGCGCAGTACACCGAGGAGAAACTAGGTTCGGCCGAGAAGACCGAGTTAGATGCTAACTTTGAAAACCTAATGAGCCGCGCCGACAGCACCAAAAACTGGACCGAGAAAATCTTCCGACAAACCGAAGTTCTGCTGCAACCCAACCCAAGTATGACATCACATCTGTGTCAATCTACCAGTTCTCACTTTAATGGTAATCGGAGAAGCCTTTCAAAGAGCAAAACAGGGAAAGAACTTGACCAAACATAGTGCAGACTTTTTATAAAATGTCACTGCTCAATATTAAGACTGTGGCATGTGCCTCACATAATTAATTTGGGCATATCACTATAATTATTTTATGCAGTAATATAAACCTCTTGTAAAAGGTGTTTCAAGTTATGAAACATATATTCAGTAGGCAACACGTCCAAAATGAAAAATACAAGATGTAAGGGGTGCACGTGGCAGAGTGGTTAGCACTCCTGCCTCACAGCAAGAAGGTCGTGAGTTCAAAAACTCGGCCGACGTAAACCAAGACTCAGGTCTTTCTGTGAGGAGTCTGCATGTCCTCCACGTCTTACCGTGGGTTCTCTCCGGGTACTCCGGCTTCCTCCCACCGTCCAAACACATGCATGTATAGGTCGATGGCAGCTCTAAAGTGTCCCTGGTGAATGAGGACCCCCTCGAAAACGAGATGATTCATCTCAAGATTATTCCTCATGTAAAAAATCTGACTAAATAAATCCTTTGGAGGAAAATGTTTTCAATACATTTATCCATGTTTTGAAAGACCGGGTGGCAACAGGACATCACATATTGGCAAATTAGTCCAGCAAGTAAAGACAGGATATTACTTGGCAACAGCAACAATGAAGGAAAGAAATGAGAGAAAATTAGGAATAATAGTAGGGAACTCTAACATGTGACTTTCTGATTCCCCATGCTACAGTCGACCACACTGGTAAGTACTGTGTGTCTGTATTTCACTGTGCTCTATACTTTATTATTTGGTCACACCACAAATTAGATCTCAATATAATTGGACTGCAGAAGGCTGAAAGCAACATTATTGTTGTCCAAACTATCTTAAACATTAATGGGACTGTTACATATCAATTTAATAACAACCCTGAGAGAATTATTTTGACCTTGGTCATGACCAGCAGCATTGTGTAACGGAAGGGTCAATGCTATTTTGGCACCACTAATAGTGACTCAGCTGAATGAGCAGCCTGTGCCAAATAAAGAGTGCAGTCCTGTTTGTCCTTTACCATGAGCTTCAACTTCAACTAACAAAGGCTGTGTTATTGCTTCTAAGATCAGTTTCAGATAAACATAGGCATCTGTAAATTATCATATATTTGAGTTTGAGAGCTCTGTTTTCCAAAGGGCTCTCAACATGTTTTTAACATTTGTGCAGTGTGCAGTTTTCCTTTATTGTTCATAGTTGTTTTACATCCTCTTGGATTTGTGACATGTAGTGCGTTTTGATGTTTGTGTGAATACTAGAGTCATTTCTGTGAAGGTTCTTCTCAGTCATCCAGGTCATCATGCAGAAAAGCTTAATGCAAAGGCATCTGGATTAGGTTTTCAAGGTGAAGACGTTTTGTCTCTTATTAAATCTGAAGTCAACTGGTGAGAGAGCTGAGCTTTGTCTCTAGGCAGAGGGTTTTGACCTATAACTAACTCTGATCGGACCAGGCTTCATAAGGAAGGAACTCCACTACGACAGAATCAGCCACTTAAAATGTAGCCAAACAAAATGCCATAGATGGTCTTATTAGACTGTGTAGTGGTTATTTGTGAGGACAGAACACTCCAAGTAGAAGTTAATAGGAAGATAACGGACACGGATCGATATTTGCTGTTTGAGTCCCACCACAATGCAGAACAAGCTGGGAGTCATCAGGACTCTTCAACACAGACCACAGAAGCCTCAATGAGCACACAACCTCAGAAGGTAAACGAAAAGAACAACAACACATCTGTAAAGCACTGAGAGACTGTGGATACCCCAGATGGACTTTTAACAAAACCAAGAGGACACAGAAACCAAACAGACAGGAACCAGGGATAAAAGGGAAGGGTGTAGTTATCCCTTATGTGTCTGGTTTGTCTGAAAAACCTAAAAGGATTTTCTACAAACACAACATTCCAGTCCACTTTTAACCTGGGAACACATAAACTGATCCAACCTAAAGACAAGACCCCCCACAAACAGAGTAATATAGTTTATGCACTACAGTGAAGACTGCAGTGACAGTTATGTTGGAGAAACAAAACGGCTTCACAAGAGGATGCATCAGCACAGAAGAGCCAATCCTAGAGGACCTGAGTCTGCAGTTCATCTCCACCTCAAAGAGAAAGGACATTCCTTTGAGGACAGCAATATCCACAAAAAAAAACCTGAATGGAACAGTGACACTAACAACTCACCTGAGCCTTTAACAACTCTTACATCAGGAGTAACACTGCCTTTTCAAGATAACAACTTGAGACCAGAACAGCCTGGTCCAATCAGTTAGTTTTAGGTAGTGATGGTCACAAATATTACTGACCAAGACCTGTGATTGTACCTATAATGAGTTCTCTTTGTCATAGACCTTGGTCTTAATAGTGTTGTTGCCAGTGCCACGTTCATCACACACTGTGCGTAGGGCTACATAAGATGAGACCAGAGTGTATCAAGAATGAGCCAAGACTAGTGTATGATTCATTAGAAGAGATCCCAGGACACAACTATAAAATCCAAAGAATGCGTAAAGAGATGTTTTTTTTTTTATTTATTTAACTAAACAAATATGAACAATTACATCTGTTTTTGGTCTTGGTCAATCTTTGTTTAAAATCTCAAGACTTCCAAGTTTGAGTCCAAGACAAGACTGGGTAAATTTCAATTCAAGTCAGCTGCACAGGGAGCGTTTAAAAATATAAACTTTAGGATAAGGCCTGAGTCCTACAACACAAAGACAGTCCTTGAGTATAATAAACATGTTATAAGAATTTACTATGTCCTTATATTTATCCAGAGAGACACTTAGAATAATTATAATTTAACAAGCAATGGCCAGATTTATTCTTGCAAGAATGAAGCAAAGCAGACACACAGTAGCAATGGTACAGCGGGAGGTAAACAATACATAAGACTTTATACATCACAGTGATGGCCTTAGTGGGAGGTGTAACTTCCATACCCCCACCCCCCCAAGGCTCAAGGCTCCAGGTGCAGAAGTCCCGTGACAAGCCATGTCTCCGTCTAGTTATGTCTACTTCATGTTCTGATTAGCATGAAGGACATGACATGAATTTGACATGAAGAGAACCATAAGCCCCCAGTAACTCTAAACATTATAAAAATAAAATTATTCATTAACAAACCGACACAAGTGGTGCGAGTTTGAATAGGATATTTATTTCAATACTGCCTCTACCATATTGGCCCACTAGAGGGTGTAATATCATTTTCATAGGTATTCATTCATTTGCCACCACTCATCTTCATTGTTAACTAATTAACTATTTTACATATATTTAATTACAATAAGAAATAAAGTGTTTTTGGTTGTCTTTTTTTCCACATACACAAATCATTTTTCTGATTGCTTTCTGCAGGTGCCAGGATTGAGGAGTTTCTATATGAGAAGTTGGACAGAAAGGCTCCGTGCAGAGTAACCAACGCAGAGCTGCTTGGTCAGTACATGGAGGACGCAGCGAGAGACTTGGGAGCTGGCAGTCCTTATGGTCAGTAACTCCAATAAAATAAAGTATTAAGGAAATAGGTGAAATGGCAAAGGGGCATAAAAACAAGACGTTACTATTTGTTTTTTTTTTTGCATACAGATAGATATTCACTGTAGCAAACAATAAAGTGTGCCAAGACTTAGCATTAAGACTAATAGTTTGTGTTTCAGCTCAACCAACATGGCGTAGTAAGTAAACATGGCGGCATGAGACTCATCAGACCATTTTTTTCCATTCTTCTATTGTCCAATTTTGGTGACCCTGTGTGAATTGTAGCCTCCGTTTCCTGTTCTTAGCTGACAGGAGCGGCCCCTGGTGTGGTCTTCTGCTGCTGAAGCCCACCTGCTTCAGGGTTTGACGTGTTGTGAGTTCAGAGATGGTATTCTGCAGACTGTGGTTGTAACGAGTGGTTATTTGAGTTACTGTTGCCTTTCTATCATCTCTAACCAGTCTGCCCATTCTCCTCCTGACATCAGAGGGTTGTGTGTGAAAAGGTTTTTGAAATACTCAGACCAGCACAAACAACCATTCCATGTTCAAAGTCACTTAAATCCACTTTCTTCCCCATTCTGATGCTCAGTTTGAACTTCAGCAAGTCAACTACACCACATCTAGAGGCATAAATGCATTGAGTTGCTGCCATGTGATTGGCTGATTAATAATTTGACTTACCAAGCAATTAAACAGGTGGACCTTAATGAAGTGGCCGATGAGTGTACATGTTAATGTTATTTCAAACAGAAAATCTCATGTGTTATTTCTGTTTATTTGAACTGTGTTGCTGTTATGGGAGAGGTTTCCAGACAGACTTTTCAAAAACACAGCAGTAATTACATAAATGGTTTTGTGGTCATTCAAGGAAATGAACAATCTTGGGTAAATTAGTTTAAGAGCAACTTTTTGTCATGCGCAGGCAATGTGAGGCACATGGTCTTGGACTCTGGTATTAAAGCTTAATGCACAACATGTGGAAAATATTCTAATTGTTTAGCTCTGACTAAATGCACTAAACAATAGATTGGACTATAGTCTTTTTATTTCTTAGTTCTAGTGGCACTTAGTAGGTCCGTTTCTTTTCTGTTTTTGGTCGTATATTTTCCAATAGAGCTCCCTCTACAGGTTCGATGTAATGTTAAAAACACTTTAATAAAAACTCACTGGCACTGAGTCTCCCTGCTATCCTCTTTTCATCTTTGACCATGAGCAACTTTTAGCTTCTTTTACACCAGCTCTGCCACAATGAGACTGAGACTGAATTGGATGAGTTTATGAGTTTATGAGTTTAGTGACGTAAACCAATTGGTTCTTTGTGAGACCCACAATGACCAAATCTTTCTTTAGGTCTTCGGAAACAGGCAATGTACCCCAGCTATTAGCTACACGTATTAAAAACACCCTCCTTGTGGTTGTAAGAGGTACTGGAGTGATAGGCTGCTGGCAATTCTAGTGTTAATAAGTAATCGTAAATAAATAGTTCATCTGTGCATGTCTTTCTCAATTATTTCCAAACACATTGATAAGATGGTGTCATTTACTCTCATTACAGAATTATCCCAGCATTAATAGTAACATTTATAGAACAAATATTTTTCTTGACCTATACATGACAAAAATAAATTGTAATCTATGTAAAATTAGGTGAAATGAAAATGTATTAAAAAGTCTGAAGAGAATCAAGTAAAGTGCTTGAACTAAGTGCAAGCAATAAAAACTTACAGATCTACACACGTTATGGTGCTAATGTCATGTGGGCCTCTGTGAATTATCAATTTAATGGAGGCTGAGACAAAGGAGAGTTTCAATCTGTTTGAGCTACATACTGTATAGCCTATTTGAGAAACAAGACATAAAGTCTGTCCCATTTTAGATCAACTTTTTTAAAGGTTGTGATCATTTTGTACCTGCTTTTGTTTTTCAGGGAGCACTTTGATCAAGGTTGGAGAGTGTGAGAGACGACTAGGAGGATCAGAGAGGGAGTTTCTCCAAACGGCAGCAATCAGTTTTCTAAATCCACTCCGAAACTTTCTGGAGGGAGACTGGAGAACTATTTCAGTGAGTAATAATAATAATGAACAGACGGCTAAAGGAATTAAACTAATAATAATATCTATCACCACTTCGTTGAGAAATTGTCCACTAGAGGTCAGCACAGTTGTTCAAATGACAATGCAACCTCTGTAAATAATTGGTAGGTGACTTTCTCCTGTTGACATTTTAGAAAGAAAGGCGTCTTCTGGAAAATCTCCGTCTGGACCTGGACGCCTGTAAAACTCGTTTAAAAAAGGCCAAAATTGCTGAAGCCAAGGCTGCGGTAGGTCTAATAGGTTTAATATCCGTGGTCACATCTCTCCCTGTTTTAATTCAAAAAACAAAAGTAATGCTTTACTAACCATGGCTAACTGTCTGTGCATCCATAACATCTCCAGTGTGAAGGAGACGTAAGTATGACAGATACTTTTAAAGTGCCTGGTTTGATTTTCATTTCTCTTAGGGCTGGGCAAGTATTAAAAAATAGTAAACATACAGAATGACTAATTGACTCAACAGCAGTTACATTTGTCATGGAGAAAAATATACAGTCTTTTTTATTTAAAACTATAACCAAGTGTTAACAGTTGACCAAATTTACAGTACAGTCAATGTCAATCAACTACAAGGGCTAAGTAAAGTAAGGCAAAGTGTTAATAAAAATGTTGCTTTACGTTGCATCGCCCAGCTCTAACACCTCATCTGATTTTAAGCATCAGGTCATTTCAGCTGCTCATAATTTTTTTTGTTTGTTTTGTTTAGTTTTTTTGGAATAATATATGGGCTACTTACTGACTGGATAGTCTAATAAACTCAGCATGACTTCTACTTTATTACATACAGTACTTACTTCAGTTTTATAAAAATAAATAAAAATAAAATACATTCTTTTCACATTTAGTTGTGCTCCTAAGATACACTGGCAGAATTGGTGATTTTTTTTTTTATTTCTTTCTTATTATTTGGCAATTTTTCAGAGAATATGAATAATAACACAAAAAACTTTTTTTTACTCTTAGTTAGTGAAGACATTTATTGTCAAACAATTGTGTTTACTCTTTTTAAATCATATTTACAACAGTAACCACCCAAATGACCCTGATTAAATGTTTTCATACCTTGGTGATTTTGTCTTGATAACATGCAGGCGGATTGACACAAACATATTTGAATGGCTACTAAAGGTAACCATCTTCACCTGTGATCTGTTTGCTTGTAATCAGTGTGTGTGTAAAAGTTCAGTGAGTTTCTGGGCTCCTGACCGACCCTTGCATTTCTCATCCAGAATTGTCAAAGGATCTGTGGCAAAAGGTAATTGAACTGTATAAAACAGGAAAGGTATAAAAAAGATTGAGAATGCCGATCAGCAGTGTTCAAACTCTAATTAAGAAGCGGAAAATTAGGGATTCTGTTGAAACCAAACCTAGGTCAGGTAGACTAACATAAATTAAATAAAAACAAGTGCCAGAAAAATTCTTCAGGATGCAAAGAAAACCCCACAAATAACTTCAGCTGAAATACAGGACTTTCTGGAAAAAAAGTGGTGTGGCTGTTTCAAGATGCACAATAAGAAGGCACTTGAAGAAAAATGGGCTGCATCGTCAAGTCGCCAGAAGAAAGCCATTACTACGCAAATTCCAGTATTCCGCTTACAACAACACGGAGACAAGCCTTAAAACTTCTGAAACAAAGTCAATTGGAGTGATGAGACCTTTGGAGAGCAGTCAACAAGGACGTACTGGGACGTTCCAACATGACAATGAGCCAAAGCACAAGTCCAAGTCGACCTGTCATTGACTACAGCAGCATAAAGTGAAAGTTCTGGACTGGCCTCAGTCTCCTGACCTCAATCTGTCGAGATCTCAAACATGCAGTTCATGCAAGACAGCTCAAGAATTTACAGGAACTGGAGGCTTTTTGCAAAAAAAAAAAACTGGCTATCTTTAGCACCTGAGAAACTAACAGACAAAAATTTCAAGCTGTCATTGATGTTGGTGGTCAAGGGGGCAAGACAGGAATTAAGAACTGGGGTATGTAAACTTTTGATCAGGGTCATTTGGGTAGTTTCTGGTGTCATAATTTAAAAAGAATAAACACAGTTGTTTGATAATAAATGGCTTCACCCAACCACTAACTATGAGTGAAAGAAAAGTGTTTGTGTTATTATTCATATTCTCTGAAAAATGGCCCCAAAAAAACTGTCAGGGTATGACTTATGAGCACACCTGTTTAGCGGAAGGCACAGCTGTCCCATAATCTATATTATTATTTGCCATTATTATATTTTACTATGTCCTAATTGAAATAGTTTCTGTGATTTAGTTTTCATTCATTGCACCTAATGTCTATTAAATTCTTTATTCCGCATTCTCAGCTTTGTGTTCTACTAGTTCTACACGTGTGCCAAGTGTTATTGTTAAGTAAATGCCATTACTCACCAGTTTCTGTTGTATTGTTTACATACTGCACATGGGGATTGGTGGCGTTGCATCACCACTTCAGGTAAGGGTAATATTACTGCCGGCACTTCTTTTATCTAATCTAATTGAGGTTATCCAGGAATGGCTAGGTTTCACTGCAATCTTTTGTGTTCTCTGCTTATTGTTATTGTTGAGTTTCTGTTTCCTTGTTAACCACGCTGTGCTTAAGGAGAATTACAGATAAAAAGACATGCGTAGTGAAAGTATTACATTGCCATGTTTCAACATACAAATGTTAAAGAATTTATTTTAAATCAAATTGTAAAAGAAAATATAAATCAAGATAATATATAAAATAATATTGTAGTATTTTGTTTTATTAATATTATATGTTGAATTTATAATCATGAAATTGGCAAGAAGTGTATTACTAGTAATTAATATAGTGTATAATATATATTTGGAAAATGTCCAATATGCAATAAATATGTTTAATACTGTGATGACCTGAGAAAAGACTGAAGAGTGTTCCAATGTGCAGAGATGCAATAGAGTTGAAATAACTTTCAACTCAACTCATATACACACTTAAGGAATTTGTAATGACTATTAACATTCATTTTAGTCACTGAAGTGTCTCTGTTGGGGTTTTTTCTCAGGCACCAGACTTTCAGGAGACCAGACCACGCAACTATGTGCTCTCTGCCAGTGCGTCTGTAAGAACAG
This sequence comes from Neodontobutis hainanensis, assembly GCA_024349245.1. NCBI lineage: Eukaryota > Metazoa > Chordata > Actinopteri > Gobiiformes > Odontobutidae > Neodontobutis > Neodontobutis hainanensis. The sequence goes on along the minus strand of JALDNG010000083.1, from coordinate 1,036,332 downwards.
AGTTGAAAACACACCCTGTGAGAAAAGTAAATGAAACAGTTTTAACTTCATATGATGTTTTTTTAACAGATCTATGCAAATTCACACATCTTATAGTCTCTAATTTCTTAGTTTTTACATTAGGCCAGTGAAATTGTTAAAAGAAGTTAAATATTTATAAAAGACACTGCCATCTCAGACACATCCAGCGTGTGCAGGGGCCCCTGATTGGCCTGATTCAGATAACCCTACCTGGCCCCACCCTAAGCATGTGATTGATTAATGTGACGTTTACTGTCCAATCAGCTGCTTGTCAAATCATGACAGTCTTTTTTATTTACGTTAACATCCCTGCTATTGTTAGACGGCGTAACGGTAAAATCAATGTCTGAACAACAGTTTAATAGTGGAGCACAAAAACAGAAAATACAAAAGAACAGCGTAACAAAGATATTTTAAGGCTGCTGAATCTTCACACAGTCAAAGACAAGAGCCAGAGCAGGAGGACTATTAGGTCTGACAAACTGTTTGTTCCCACACAAAGTGACTAGCATGATGACTACACTAATAGAACATTGCCGTAAACCACAAGATAACTCATTCATTGATAAACACAACCACAACTGGATAAGTGGATATAATATTAATCTTAGGAACTGGAGGCTTTTTGCAAAAAAAAACTGGCTATCTTTAGCACCTGAGAAACTAACAGACAAAAATTTCAAGCTGTCATTGATGTTGGTGGTCAAGGGGGCAAGACAGGAATTAAGAACTGGGGTATGTAAACTTTTGATCAGGGTCATTTGGGTAGTTTCTGGTGTCATAATTTAAAAAGAATAAACACAGTTGTTTGATAATAAATGGCTTCACCCAACCACTAACTATGAGTGAAAGAAAAGTGTTTGTGTTATTATTCATATTCTCTGAAAAATGGCCCCAAAAAAACTGTCAGGGTATGACTTATGAGCACACCTGTTTAGCGGAAGGCACAGCTGTCCCATAATCTATATTATTATTTGCCATTATTATATTTTACTATGTCCTAATTGAAATTGTTTCTGTGATTTAGTTTTCATTCATTGCACCTAATGTCTATTAAATTCTTTATTCCGCATTCTCAGCTTTGTGTTCTACTAGTTCTACACGTGTGCCAAGTGTTATTGTTAAGTAAATGCCATTACTCACCAGTTTCTGTTGTATTGTTTACATACTGCACATGGGGATTGGTGGCGTTGCATCACCACTTCAGGTAAGGGTAATATTACTGCCGGCACTTCTTTTATCTAATCTAATTGAGGTTATCCAGGAATGGCTAGGTTTCACTGCAATCTTTTGTGTTCTCTGCTTATTGTTATTGTTGAGTTTCTGTTTCCTTGTTAACCACGCTGTGCTTAAGGAGAATTACAGATAAAAAGACATGCGTAGTGAAAGTATTACATTGCCATGTTTCAACATACAAATGTTAAAGAATTTATTTTAAATCAAATTGTAAAAGAAAATATAAATCAAGATAATATATAAAATAATATTGTAGTATTTTGTTTTATTAATATTATATGTTGAATTTATAATCATGAAATTGGCAAGAAGTGTATTACTAGTAATTAATATAGTGTATAATATATATTTGGAAAATGTCCAATATGCAATAAATATGTTTAATACTGTGATGACCTGAGAAAAGACTGAAGAGTGTTCCAATGTGCAGAGATGCAATAGAGTTGAAATAACTTTCAACTCAACTCATATACACACTTAAGGAATTTGTAATGACTATTAACATTCATTTTAGTCACTGAAGTGTCTCTGTTGGGGTTTTTTCTCAGGCACCAGACTTTCAGGAGACCAGACCACGCAACTATGTGCTCTCTGCCAGTGCGTCTGCGGTAAGAACAGAGTTGAAAACACACCCTGTGAGAAAAGTAAATGAAACAGTTTTAACTTCATATGATGTTTTTTTAACAGATCTATGCAAATTCACACATCTTATAGTCTCTAATTTCTTAGTTTTTACATTAGGCCAGTGAAATTGTTAAAAGAAGTTAAATATTTATAAAAGACACTGCCATCTCAGACACATCCAGCGTGTGCAGGGGCCCCTGATTGGCCTGATTCAGATAACCCTACCTGGCCCCACCCTAAGCATGTGATTGATTAATGTGACGTTTACTGTCCAATCAGCTGCTTGTCAAATCATGACAGTCTTTTTTATTTACGTTAACATCCCTGCTATTGTTAGACGGCGTAACGGTAAAATCAATGTCTGAACAACAGTTTAATAGTGGAGCACAAAAACAGAAAATACAAAAGAACAGCGTAACAAAGATATTTTAAGGCTGCTGAATCTTCACACAGTCAAAGACAAGAGCCAGAGCAGGAGGACTATTAGGTCTGACAAACTGTTTGTTCCCACACAAAGTGACTAGCATGATGACTACACTAATAGAACATTGCCGTAAACCACAAGATAACTCATTCATTGATAAACACAACCACAACTGGATAAGTGGATATAATATTAATCTTAGTAAATGAAAGTGCATGAAAAGAAAGTCATTTTCCTGTCTTCTCTGAGTCAATCAGAAGTGCCTCTGATAATACACTGAATACATTTTACAACCATTTATTTTACAACATTTGATTGGAAGAACAGGACATATACCTTTTTATTATAGAGTATAGCAGTCTAAGGTTTAGAATGTGGCATAGTATATAAAAGTAGTACATAGTGTTTATAGAGAGTATAGCGGAGCATAGGTTATATCATGCTGTTTTATTCATTAACATAGTATGTTTGCATGATCAATAATCTTTAAAGCTTGTATTCTGGCAGATGAATGAATGATAAATGAATTGTCCCACAGGTTATAAAGGGACAGTAAAAACATCAAATGTCTCACTTGTCCATTAGTCAAACTACATCTGAACTTTGAATACTATGACCTGAATAACTGTGAATCTCCATAAACGTATTAGAAGACATAATGGCAGTGTGTATTTGTAGTGTGTAATGACGGGTGTGTCATTATAAAAACCATCACACTCTCTAGTCTTAACGAAGTAAAACATTTAAGGGATGGCTGCCTTTAAAGAAAAAAAACTTTCTGTAAACATAAACTTTTTTTTTTTTTCACAGCTGTGGACTGAGGAAGTTGAAAAAGTGAGTAAGAGAATTATGTAAACTTTGGTCTACTTTAGCTAACATTTAAAAGTAGTTGACCATGGATGAACTACACTATTAAATTAGGCAAGTTTACTTATTTATTTGTTATAACCACAATCACAATTATAGTAATTGCAATTACATCAGCTTATTATTATTAATAGTAGTGCTGTAAGTACCACTTTGTTAAGGTACTTATTTTAGTCTCGTGTCTTTTAGTCTTTTAGTGTCTTAGCTCAGGATAATTTAGATCAAGACCATAACGAGTTTATTTGTACATATGATTGTTGTGACCCTTGTAACTTTAGCTTTTTTCACTAAACACCAATAACCCTTCCATGAGTTTGGACTTGTCTAGGGTTCAATTAATGTAGTCTTGTGTGTAACTCTCATTTTATTTATTTTTTTAAGTCATAAAAGTTGACTAATGATCTGCTACGGCTCAATCTTGACTCACTGTACTTATTTGGGCTTGTCTGATGTCAGGTATTTACAGTTGGGCCATAACCAAGACTGCCATGTGGTCTGCAGACCTGGGATGCTACAAAGACTTAAAGTGGCCCTACCCGATTTTCTTTCTGTTGCCCCGTCACCCATAAGCAGCCTAGGGGTCTTTCCTGCTGTTCTTTTATTTAAAAAAATAAACTTGACCGATATCTCCTCGGCAAATACTAATACATTACACCAAACTAAATTTTAGAGCTTACCATAAACTTACACTTCAGAGTCAGACTGAAAGCATTCAGCAACAATTTTTTCTGCCGTGATTGAATTCTCATTTATTTTGTCATGTTTCAGGCTGAACAGGAGCTGAGAGTGGCCCAGACAGAGTTTGACCGCCAAACTGAACTTACCCGACTGCTGCTGGAGGGAATCAGCAGTACACATGTATGATCTGTAATATGTAGTATGAGTTCTAGTAATAGTTCAGCATGTTTCATTTTTTTTAAAACACTAAGGGACTATGTTTTTATTGTTTATCTTCTGTGCAGGTGAATCATTTGCGCTGTCTGAATGAGTTTGTTGAGGCCCAGGCAGTTTACTTTAAGCAGTGTCATTTTCATATGCAAGAACTGCAGAAAGAACTGGGAAGGTAAGGACTGGGAGAGTATAATGGATTTACCTTCCACTTGAAGCATATAGTGTTTTGAATCAGAGTGTCGCAGCTTAAGGACATGATTGTGCTCTCACCCATAAACCAAGGCAGAACAACAAACCTCACGTCTATTGCAACATTGACAAATTATTTGTTATACAATGTGCCAGCCTTTTTTGCAGTTTACATAATTGCTAAGACACATTTCCTGAAACTTAACACATTTCTCCTACTCCTGACACAATTTCTTTAACTGAAGCTAAATTAACAAAACCTCTGACTTTCCAGCCTAACGCTAACACTGTGGTCATATTTAACATTCTGTCGTCAGAACTAACCAATGTGCTTGTGAGGATGTGTGATGTGTGGATGAGTAAAAACATCTCATAATTTGATCTGTGAGCTGGACCCGTTTTCACAAAGTCACTTTCACATAATGGTTTTGATGCTAATGTTATTTTGCTAGCTATAGGAAGTGTTACACTAAACCCTGTGTCTACTTAACACAGAGAAACAGCTTACAAATGAAAACTATTAACAGAGAAAAAGGAGGCAACGTAAAACACGTAATTAAATCACTTAATGTTTAATTTGGCGGAGATAATTGCCGTCCTGATGCTAAAGTTTCAGCTAAGCCCTAAACTTCAATTTGGTATACTGTATTAGTATTTTGTGGAAGAAAAATTAGTCCAGTTTAATTTGTTTAATAAAAGAGAAGAAGAAGAGGTTTTGGGTTGAGAAAAGCAGGTAGTGCAGCAGGTACTTTAAATGAATAACTGGTCGGGTATTGGATTTATTATCGTCCTTCAGCCAGAAGGTGGGCGGTTCGATTCCCGCTCTCACAGTTCATACCCAACATTCCATTCTGTCGTACACTGGTAAAGCGCTGTGCCTAGGTGGAAAAGCGCTATATAAATAAAAAAATAAAAATCAGCGCCATGTTGTTTGTTTGTATCGGTAAAACCAGAGGACCGCAGGGTGTGTTCCAACTACAGGGGACTCACACTCCTCATACTCCCTGGGAAAGTCTGTGCCAGGGTACTTAAGAGGAGAATTCTTCCCAAAACAACGTGTTTTGGGAAGGTTCTTGCAACTCAGCTCCACCTGCAACTCAGCTCCACCAGGAGGAGGCCCCGGGGCAGAGCTAGGTTACACCGGAGGGACTATGTCTCTTGGCTGGCCTGGGAACGCCTTGGTATTCCCCCGAAAGACCTGGAGGAAGTGTGGGTGTCTCTGCTTAGACTGCTGCCCCATGGCCCGGCCTTGGATAAACAGAAAAAAAATGGCTGGATGGAGTTTGCTAGCTCCCAAATCTCACAAGAATCTAGCTGCAGCTCTGGCAGGCCACATGTTTGCCACCCCTACTGTAGTCCAGTATTTAGTCAGTTTACATTGTTTCTAAATGAAAATGGAATGTGGAACTGGAAGTTAGTTTGCAGGCCTGTAATGCTACACATATTTTTAGTTTAACAATGCTCAATTTAAAGTACTTCAGAAACAACATTGCTGACATAACAACTAATCACAACATAAATTGATATACATCAAGAGGAATAGTTTCAGGCAAAAACATAGGGGTAGCAATGCATTGTGGCAACCTGAGGGATTGTGTTGCATATGATGTCAGTCTAACATTCTTTTAAAAGAAAAAAAATAGTTTTCTATCCTTACTGGGGTTTCCAGAAAAACAGCTTTTGTTACTAATGACTGAACCCTTCACAGCTGAATTATTCATAAGCTGACAATTACAAATCTTGTTCTTGTCCTATGTTCTTCCCAGTGAAGCTGGGTGAGTATAAGCGTTGATGCTCTGATGCTGTGGACTTCTCTCTTTCCTTTATACATTATCTGTAATTCTTCAAATGCTTCTGGGTTCAGTGGTACATCCCTGTTTGTTTGTTTCATGTTGTTTTGGCACTTTTTTCTGTCTCACAAATGTCTCATTATAGGCTTCCCAATGCTTTTGCAATGAACTCCATCCACCCCATGACGGTAGCTGGCTCTGTAGCAGAAGGTGAGATGAGCCCTGTAGAGACGGATACATTGAAAATAGAAGAGGTGCAGGCGCCGGCTACAGGAACCCGCAAGGCCAAAGTTCTGTATGATTACGATGCTGCTGACTCCAGTGAGCTCTCACTGCTGGCTGATGAGGTAAGTTTCTTCATTCACAGACCTACTAAATTATCATTAATTAATAGTTAGTGAAATTCTAAACTATTTACATGACTAACAACTTAGATTTGACTTTACCTTTGTTTTAAGTAAAGGCAGTATCCTAATAAAAACTGAATGTGAACGTTAAATGCTGCACTAACAACAATCAATAGCTTTCAGGTCATTCTTATATAAGTTGCAACTAATCCTTTGATAGTGTATTGAGGCAAAGGCTCATAGTCCACTTCAGGACTTGATAAAACATGTACTTTGCCGCTATGTTAATGATGCATATTACGTAGTGAAGTCAGATTTTAATCTGTTTTCAAGTTCCAACCTAAGCCTGTGTTCATTTGCATTTTTAACTTGAGAAAAAGGTTTTCTTGAACTACATGAATGTAGCAGAAGACCTATGTTATATATTTATTAAAATCTGCTAATTTAACTTTTAGAATTATCCTTCCCATATTTTTTGGGGTTTCTCATTAATTTTACCACAGCGTGTATAAATGTTTGTGACTCAAAGAAGTCTTTCAGTGACTTTACATAATGCTTCCATTCACCCGCACTCACCCCTGGAGCAGAGAGATGGAGCAGACAAACTCACCTCCACAGTCACACATTCATACATCAGAGCCGTGGTGATATAAATGACAAACCTTTATAATATACAGTAACTTTAACTGCCTTACCAATACATTCACTATGAAGGAATTCTGATTTTCATTTTATTTCCCCAAATTCAGATTGGAAGTGATGATTGAAAACCCACTATGATTCAGTAGCTTAAGTTTAATTTAGTTAAATAGCAGAGCACATGTAAAGTTTACATGGCCATTGGCTGACAACAGAACATTCACCAGAGTGCTTCTCCTGCCATCAGCCGCAAAATTAATTTTATATTACTTTATGCTACACTCCCAGCCCCTCCCTTCTCTGCTCTCTCTCGGGAGCTGTCTCCCTGAAGATGTGCTTCTTTTACTTTTTTCAGAGCAACAACTTCTACCTTTCCTCTTCATCAGTAGCTTTGCTTCTGCTCTTCCCTGTCATTTGGCTAAACAGCACTTTTTCACCCCAGGGTGCAATACCTTAGCCTTGTACTAACTCTCTTTCTATTTTATACAAAGAAATGAGTCTGGTACACTGTTGCTTGTATTCATTTTTACGGGCGTAATATTAACCAATCAGAGAAACGCTGGACGTGACGCGAAAAAAGACAAACCATACAGGTGTTTGTCAACAAGGAAGCCATGTGAGTTCCACTAGTTAACATTGCCAGCAGCAGAGCGGTTTAATTGTTTTTATACTTTACGGGTCATCCAAAACCGAGACGAGAGCAAAAATAAACGGCCTCTCGGTGACAGTGTCTGCCAAGTTGAAGGGATTCACTGTCTTACATAGAGTCTTACATTAAAAAATATCTTATCTTACAATACAGTAACCGGACATATAAAATTGTAGCATGTGTATTGTGATACCTGTTGTATTGCCAGGTGAGTATTGGATTTACTAGAAGAAACTGGAAGATTTCACACTATTACAAAACCTACCCTGCATGTAGTGATTTTGTCCTGTCTTTTCAGCTCATCACTGTTTACACAGTGCCGGGGATGGACTCAGACTGGCTCATTGGAGAAAAAGGCAACCAGAAAGGGAAAGTACCTGTCACATACTTGGAACTCCTCAGCTAAAGGACATTCTCCTATATGATGAAACAAGTGTGGGCACAACTAAAGCCATGTCGATACTTTTCTTCAACTAATTTCATTTAATTCAACTAATTAATTTCCTCACTTCCTTCAACCTAAGCAACAATATTGGCTGCAGTAATAATAGTGACCTTGTTCCTGCTTGTGCTGGAAACTCCTCACTTTGGATGTCTCACATTCCTTTTACATTTGTCACATGAGTGGTATTGTGTTAGTGATTAATTTATTTCCTATTTATTGTTTAATGATAAACCATGTTTAGTTTTTTAAATGACATATACTGCACTTTTTGCTTGTGTCTTCTAACCTACTGAAACTGACAACTGCCAGAACTAGTATTTCCACTTTCCTTTAGCTCATTCATCAGTTTAACTCTGAGTTTGAATTAGCTTAAAAAAGCTGACCTGCAATAACAACACTTTATAACTGTGTCATACACTAAACTAGGTGTAGATCATTAACTACATGTTGTGTGTACCGTAGCTGTTGAGTTGAGTCAGGTTTTAAATGAATGCAATTAAGTTTTCACTTTCAACCACAGTACTGTGGCCTTTTACACCAACTTAAACCTGCAATATTACATCTTTAAAAGAAAATATATCCTTATCTAAGTTTTACCTGCTTAAAAACATGCACAATGAGAATATCCTGACCATCATGGTTTACAGTTAATTTGTAAGCCTCCCATTGAAACTAAACTCAATTTGCGCATGTGCTGCGCTGGTGCACCCCACTGCTCCAAGTTTGTATAATATTGTATCAATACAAACTTGGCTACCCTACCACCCTTGACTATGAGCTATTAAATAGACAAATAATGTTTCATCACTTATTAGAAATCAGATTTGCTTTAAACTGCAAATTGGTTAAATGTAATATCCAAATATCCAACATTTTAAAGAAACTTTTGCATATGGTTTAAATGTTTTTTGTTACGCCTGTCACATTTTTTTTCAACAGCAATGAAGATGTCGTTGAAAAAATTTAACCTTTTGGCGATAAAACAACCATGAACACACCTGTCATGACTGCCTTAAAATGACAGGCCACAATCTGAATGTCCACCAAATACAGCATGCAGCAACAACGGTGTGTGTGTGCATGCATGTGTTTTTTTATTTATTTATTTATTTTTTTTTAATGTTGCCTTTTTTGTCTGTTTCACCCTTTACAAATGCAAATTTTCTGCATGCACTACAGCTTGTAGCCTGTCCTTCTGTACATGTGTTTTAACCTCACCAGATCCTTATGTGTCCGATCAGGAATATCAAATTTCTAAATGTGTCTTGACACATTCAATAAGTGAACCTGCATGCACTCAGTCTCTAATAGAAGGTCACAATGTCTTAAATAATGTCTTAAAGTGTAAATTATTTGCCAATAAACCCAAACTGGATAGTTTGTCACATTGGCATATGATTGTAACCCCTGTCAATAATCTTCTGATATTTATGTTTTATTGTCTTGAACTTAAGGCTGTTTGTGTTGTACCTCACATTAACTTATTTTTTATTATTTAAATGTATTGCCTTTTCCTTGGATGGACAGTTTGGAATTAAAGAAAAGCTAATGTTTATTTAAATTTTCAGTGTAGTAGGAGTTCATTATCCACGCTTCCTGCCTTAAGGCTCACATTCAAATATTTTTTTGCTCATAGATATATCCGGGGTCATAGTCAAAGATTTATTATGCCCTTTTAATATTAGGTTTACTGTTGATTTATAGGAAAAAAAAGGTTGCAAGCTGCACAGCTTGAGTCATGATTGGTCTCTGGGAGAACTTTGGACACTTGAGAGTGTTTCTAATATTGTAAATGACGTAAAGCACAGTCTGTTATAAATATTTTAGACTTGTCAATGTTCTATAAATAATACTGGATCAACAAAAAGCTAATATCAGCTTCAGACACCAGTCAAACTTTTGTTTTTCTTTTGGAATTATAGTTTCTTTATTTGTAAGCTTACATTTACATTACATTAACTTACATTTTGATTAAGAAGTGGTGGCTGTTACATTCTATGACAGAAATTATATAAAAGATAGGTTTTGAATGACGATCATAATATACTCCTTCTCTGTGAAGATAAAAAGATATACATATAAGAGTATTATTATTTTTTTTTTTTTACTTTTAGCCACACAAAAAAACATCTTTCACTCATAGTTAGTGGTTGGGTGAAGCCGTTTACTGTCAAACAATTGTGTTTACTCTTTTTAAATCATAATGACAACAGAAACTACCCAAATGAACCTGATACAAAGTTTACTTACCCTGGTGAGTTTGTTCTGATAACATACACACAAGTGACACAAACAGGTTTGAATTAGTTACTAAAGGAAACCATCCTCACCTGTGATCCGTTTGCTTGTAATCAGTGTGTGTATAAAAGGTCAGAAATTTTCTTGTATCTCTCATCCAGTGCTGCACTGACTGAGTCATTAGAAAAGCATCTACAGTAAAATGTAATTGAACTGTTTAAAACAAGAAAGGGATATAAAAAGATGTTCAATAAATTGAGAATGCCAATCAGCAGTGTTCAATATGAGGGATTCTTTTGAAACCAAAAAGAGATCAGTTAGACCAACAAAAAAAGCCACAACTGCCAGGAAAATTGTTTGGGATGCAAAGAAAAACCCACAAATAACATCAGCAGAAATACAGGACTCTCCGACAACACAGGGCACAACATAAGCTACATAGGCCCAGGAAACTTGGTCAAAATTGATGGCAAGATGAATACAGCATGTTATCACAAAATACCGCACTCATCAGCCCGGAAGCTGCACATGGGACGTGCTTGGACGTTCCAACATGACAATGATCCAAAGCACAAGGCCAAGTCGACCTGTCACTGGCTGCAGCAGCATAAAGTGAAGGTTCTGGACTGGCCTCAGTCTCCTGATTTAAAAATCATTGAGCCCCTCTGGAGGGATCTCAAATGTGCAGTTCATGCAAGACAGTCCAAGAATTTACAGGAACACTGAAACACCCAACCACTAACTAACAAAAGCTTTTTGTGTTACCATTTAAAATTCTTCGAAAAGTGGCCAAAAACAAAATCACAAATTCTTTCAGGGTATGAGCACAACTGTATTTATATAAAGAATACACACCCTTAACATCACTTTTTCAAGGTGTTGTGTATAAGTCATATTACTTAAATCTATCTCAAACATAGGCTGGTTTGTACTGGGTCTAATCCTGGCCTTGGACTTTACAGATTTCATAACAGGGTTCACTTGCAATTCATTAGATTTTTTTGTGTGTTTGTATCTTCATTCACCTGGAGTAATTATGATTTCATTATTTTCTGTGCGGAGCCGCAGCATCATAAGGTCGTCCTCTTCCTGGTCCGCAACAGAGGCCTGTGTTGTTCCACTGGTGCTGGGAAAAGAAAAACTCAACAGTGTGCATGCAGTACAAAGTGAAGTTTGGCATGAGGCAGTTATGTTGTCAGCCTGAATGATGAAGAGGAAGATATTTGTTTTAGGGAAGCTGTAGTTTAGCTATATTATCAAAATATTGAAAGTAAATGATGTTAAGATTTACAAAAGCAAACATGAATAGAAGAAATTATTAATTTACTCAGTTAAGTAAATTGAGTGAATAATACACTACATGTCTATACATATATACTAATAATGGGTATACGTGCAACTAAAAACTGAATGCTGTCTCGAAACCTTTATAAAATTAAAAATCAATTTTAAACCTAACCTTGCTTGTGAAATTGGCCCCATGTCTTGCAAAGTGCTTCTGGTCATTATCAGCAGCGGATGGATCAGCCCCAAGTAGTGCACCGTTGTAGAGTCGTCTACTGTAGTCCTGATGGCAACTCCTGAAAATAAAAGTTCAAATTGTGAAAAGAGACAACACTCTGGAAATGTAAACTGTGGAATTACATTTCCACAAATAGAAAATTAAACATGGGCTTCCTTGTATATAATTGCACTTCTGATTATTTTGCTTATTGTTTGTTTATGTATATATGTATGTATGTATGTATGTATGTATGTTATGTTATGTTATGTTATGTTATCAAAACATTTGGGGTTATAAATAAAGTGTATAAATTAGTTATCTCAAAATCGTAAGGAAGACATTTAAGAGGTCTACCACAATAATTGGCAGAAAACACTGACTATAATGGATAAGTTGCTGAGTTGAGTAAGTTGAGGGGGGAAAAAGGAGTAATGGAAAATGACCATCTGAGTTGGCAATAATGACTCCCTGGACTCCCATCTGGCTCTGGACCTTCCTCAGCATTGCCTCTACTTCAGCCTGAAACCGGAATTAAATTAGAAAGAGTAAACACTTCTTATTTAGAGGAAATTAATCGTTTGGGAAGTTACTAAAACAGTGGCACATATTAGGCCAACTGGAGAAAAAAAATAGCTAGCTAAGCTAAACTGCAACAAACGAGTAAGCTCATGTTAAAGCTAGATTGTGATCTAGCTTTAACATAAAAATAAATATTACAAAATTATGATTTATATTAATTTATAGAAAACGTTATCTCATACCATTTCATAAATTGAATTTAAGAAGAAATAAGAAAAAGTCTGGTCGGAGATATATATATATATATATATATATATATATAATTGTGTGAGTTAAGCCTAGCTTAGCAGTGTTGTTGCTAGGAGACTTCTTCAGTTGAGTTAAAGGTCGTTTTTGTCTTAAAGTTTTTTTTTTTGTTTTTTTTGTTTTTTTTTTGTTTTTGATCTGATGGGCCATTTCTGTTGATGAAAATGGAACTATCCGCACTTTATTCTTGAGACTTTGTCAATTCGGTCAATTTTTGCCCGTACTTTAATTGTAATTCTAACATTTATGCTGTAAAATAAATAATAAAAGTATAAAACATTACACAGCTGCTTTAGTACCACTTAGTAAAAGTACTCTATTCCATTGCTGAGTTGGAATGAAGCTCCAGCTACTAATTAAAACTACTCAGTAGGCTGTCTAAGAATGATAAGCATGGGAAACATAAGTGACACAATAAGAAGACAATGAAAACAAATATATTGCTACCACTACTATCTGTTATAGTGTAGGTCCATCAGTTAATAAGATATAACTAGTGGTGTGGTATGAGAATAACCATCACACTTCTAGAGCATGCTTCACTGTCAAAGGTATCAATCAACAATCACCCCACTGTTTGCACCGGGACCAGGGAATCTTCAGCAGATGTTGCCCAGTTCTGCTGGGTTGGTGATGGAACAAAATCTTACACAAAGCCACTGAGTACATTAAAAACAAACATTAAGGTTTTAAAATAAATTCTGACCTGGATAGAGAGCCAGTGCAGAGAGAAAAGGACAGGTGTGATATGCTTGTGTTTATTACTGTTAGTTAGCACACAGGCAGCAGCGTTTGCACAAGCTGCAAACAGTGAAGACCAGTTTTGCAGTAATCTATGCGGGAGCAAACTAAAGCATGACTAGCTTTCTCCTGGTCACCGCAGCTCAAAAAGGGTTAAAAAGAAGCTTACCCTAACCACAGAATCAATTTGTTTGTCAAATGTTACACTGCTGTCTGGTTTCACCCCCAGATTTTTGACAACATGGTTAAAGTAGGGGGCCAAAGCAACAGGACCAGGAGCTTGAAACTCTGGGCAGGTTGAATGTGCCGAACACAATGCATTCAGTTTTTTCCTCATTTAAACAATAAATCAATTCTGAGATAGACACAATTTCATGTCATGTAATGTCATGTCATGTTTTAATGGATTGAAGACTGTCAGGATAAGCAGGAGCAACCAGTAAACCTGCAGGTCGTCGGCATACAGATGAAAGGACATATTCTGTTTTGAAATCACTGCATCTAAATTAGACATATACAAAGAAAATTATGTAACTAAGAGAAAACTATCCTTTAACTATCCTTTACAAAACCTTGAATAGGAAAGGTAAATGAGACACAGGTCAAAAAAAAAATTAAGTATGTTTTCTAATTTAATCTTATTGACTTATTGACAAAAGGTATTAATACTTTTACAAATATGCAGAGAAGCTTTGGCGTTAAAGCCTACATTCATATTATGAATAGCCTATAGACTTTAATTTTAAGAATAACTTGTTTAATTGTCAGAGTTAGTGCCTATTTCTAATGCATTAAGAAATCTACACATATTCTACATAACAATATTAACAAATGAAGTTTTCTTACAGCAGCCTATTTACTTATTTATTGTGGTATTCATTTAGCTTTAATTAATTTATTTGGCTTTTTGCCTTTATTTGGCTAGAAGACAGAAAGGCTGGCAGGAGATGGGGTGAAAGAAGGAAACAACATTGGGCAATTGCTTATTTACATATTTGCATGTGATCTACCAACTGACAATCAAAGACAGAAACACAAGGAAGACAGGATGATGAATGATTGCCCAAGCCTTGTTCTAAGGTAAGCCTTTGGATCACTATTTCTTCCGTGGTATGGTTACTTTTGCAGGTATGTAAAAGTAAGAGCTAAGCACACATAGAATGTTGTGGAGGTGGCCTAAAATATGTAGCCTACGGAATCTCTGCAGGTTTTTAGTTTTAAGACGTGGGAGTAGTATCGAGTAGAGAAGACTCTAAACAATCTGACAGTACTGGAAGTGAAAGCGTGGAGGAGGAAATAAAAATATGTCATGACACTACAAAACTATAAATATCAGCATAATACCTAATACTACTTGCAGGCCTGTGTTTTTTAATGACATGATTTTTTTAAAAGAATGGGCATAATAAATAGTGAATCAGCCTACTGAATCAGGACTAAAACCTGGACTAAAAAGTAAGTTCAAACCGGATATGACCACATTTATCAGAATAAAACCTGAATAACAATATTTGAACCCCAATTCTCCCTTTCAAATGTGAAATCAAGGTAAATAAAACTGGAATGGTGTACCAAGCTACACACTGACCCCCTATTATTATATTCTGCAGGTTTTTGGGCAGGTTTCAAGTTCGAGTGTTTTGACCGAGAGACCTGCTAATAACCCTGGTTTGGCCAAAAATAAAAACAGTCCTGTTTTTTATTTTTCTTTAATCTTTAACTTGTTTATGCACTGATCTGTTCCTCACATCGACAGGTCACAGTCTCGTATTTGCAGACTGAGGAAACAGCACACTGTTCAGAGCAAAACTCGAGTCAAAAATGCGATAAACTTTACACACTAGGATAATGACGGATATATTTTTTATCTGAACATCACGAAGAGTGCCTTTTAGACTTCAAACAAGATTTTTATTTTTAAAGCACTTCTGCTAATCTCCTAATTTTTTACCATAATTATGGAACATAAGTTACAGAGTAAACTATTCAAAATGTCCACTCTATTATGGACTTATACATTTGTGTTAGACCCTAAATTTGTAAAATATATGTTCTTTTTTGCTAAACACAGTTATTATTTAGATTTTTAACAAATACATTTTTCTAACTTCTATGTAATGTACTGTCTTGTAACAAATTCATACTCGAATGCATACTTAAAAAAAAATCCCAAATACAGTTTACACATGTAATATTTTAAATGGACATTATAAATCAAAACTGTAAACAGATCAATTCTAGAGATATTACACCAAAAGGGTGGACACAGTAAGCTTGACCATATTAGGTACACATTTTTATTAGAAGAAAAATAGTCAGGTTTAAGGCCATTTTTCTGCTTCTAATTATGGAAAATAAATGTGATTGTGGTGTCACCAAGACCTCATCACAAAGTGACGGATTGTGCAATATGACAGTGTGGACAATCTTTTATATACAAATAAATTTGTTGTTTTTATTACAAAATCACAAATATATTTAAGAAACTACTAACTAAAAAGGATTATAATTAAAGCACATTTGTATGTTTAATTAATATTGAATTATGTTGATAGGGCTGGTGTATCCCTTTATATTGTTTATTTAATAATACCTGAAGATACTGTAAAGACACAAACTAGAATATTTATGATTAAAAAAAACATAGTCAATTTAATTTGATTTATTTGTGAATTTATGTCATTTTTTGGCAAATCAATGATTTACGCCAGGGACAGCAATATATCCTCGGACATATTGCTGTAATTATTAACCTTATATTTTTATAGATCTTATTATACATCTACGCCCCTACTGGTGTGTGTCCCAATTCTTAGGGGTAGGCGATACTCTTAGCCCTACCTAAACTAAATCAAGAGTAAACGTTCCACACAAACTGAACAAAGATATTGCTTTATTACACTGATTTTATTAACTTAAAGTCATTAACAAAGTTGATGCCATAATTAATTAGTTCCTCAATTACTTGTGTTGACAGTTTTTCGACTCTTTTACAAAACTTGAGCAGAACAATTGTCATCAGTATTTACAATAAAACATTTAATTCCAATAGCAATCACAATTTGTTTAAATAGTGAAAAAAACAAAACCAAAAAAAAAAATTAGATTTAAATGAAAGTACATTCAGATTATTTTCAAAAGCAATAGTGTGCAAGAGTTAGTATTAGTCTTAGTGTTGTGGTGTAATCACACAACAACATATAAGTAACATAAAGCCAATGCAGGTGTGGCGCGAGTTAATGTGTGAGAAACTCTACTGGTAACTTTCCACTTTTCTAGTGTAATTCATGCCGCCCTTTATTCTGTAATAAAAGTATGAACAATAAAAGTGTGTGGTTAGACCTTACAGTTACAGGGACTGGGTTAGCTTCAAAAGTGTAAAAAACTTGTTATGCATTTTCTGGTAGCAAGAGTGTGCTCATTACAGTAATTAGACTTAATTCTATATCCATGTCTCTAAACATTTATAGCTTTATTCTGACTGACTTTAGAAGAATTGCAGACTCTAACGTAACAATTTGGAGGCAGGAAAACAGGTTCAAGGCTATATCTGAAACTACCCCCTGTTCTTTCACAGTACAGTATAGTTTAGTGACTTATGTTTTCCAAAATGCCAAATCAATTTAAACCCACAATTTATGTGCTGGAAATTAAATGGTAACCCAACTTTAAAAACCTGGCAAGATGAGATGTTCACGTGTTGTTTGGGGTAGGCCTGTTTGTTGCGTACTGTCACAAACAAGCTTCTGGAGTTCTGAAATTATTCAAATGGTAATTTTGTGATGACCCAAATAAAATAAGATTTACATAACTAAAACTATAACTTTATATGTCAAAAAGGACTTGTTGTTGTGTATATGGTTTATGAAAAAGGAGTAAGATCCAACTGTGTAAAACCAAAAGAAACATTAGCATAAAAATGTACAATTTAGCATGCTAGCCAAGTTAATTGCTTCATTATTAAATTAGGCCACTGAACACTTCTACCCCCTCACTAACCGCCCACAAGTTAGCCAAAGTTAAGTTATTAAGGCAAGATTTGCTTTGATAGATAAACCCAAAGCATTGACAAACTACTGTAATACATATGTTTGTCTTGCATAACATCATTTTAGTGACTTTTAGCATGTAGCCTTTAGCTTATGTAGGTTAGCGCTAATTGCTCATATTTAAATAAAAAAATTAAAAAGGCTTAATGTTGAGCAGGTTGTTACTGTTCTCTACTTAGGCACTGACATTAAACAAATGCAAATAGACTGTTGTCATTTGACAAAACCATCTTGCTTAATGCAAAATATTTGACTAATCTAACTCGTCTATTCAAAATGTATTGTGGTTTGCTTGACTTCTGGAGTCTATAGTTATGATCTAGCAAACACATTCAAATCTGATCATAGCCCTTTGTATTGGATGTTTGTTTGTTTTTTATTTGAGATAAACATACAGTAACCTATGTAATGCCACAATATCTGTAGTTAGCTAGCTGTAAGCTGTTTCTGGGAGCTTTTTTTAGCTTTTTTTAAACAGTTTTAGTGTATGTATTGCTTTCAAAGTAACTTTTTTAATAGATTAAAGAGTTTGAAGTTCAGCCCCAAAGAAAACATAAGTGCTTTGCGGGAAAATGAGCTCTGTAGGATTTGACTTCACTTGCAGCTTAGTGCCAGCATCTAGCTTAAATGTCCCGGACGTATACATAGATTTAGTCCAGTCCTCTTTGCAGCTCATGGTGTCTTCACTCGTCAGGAGAGCCTCAAATTTTGGGTACTTGTTTGAAAACTGTTCCACAGAGATCTTCAGGGCCAGCAGGTTAGAATTACACTGGTTGGAATGCTTTTGCATTTCATACATAAAGGTGACTTGCAGGTAGACTCTGTAGAGTCCTTCAACAGGCACTATTAGGTTTCCGTTGAAGTAGACAAAACCCCCTTGGCGGTGATATTCTTGCCAATCAATAGACTCGTTTTTCACATCGTTTTCTTCGTAAACTAGAAAGAAAATGGTAAAATCAGATCATTAGAAGTTTAAAGTGTGTGTGTTTCTGTTTGTTATTTTTGATTTATTGCGACATTTTGCCATTCACTTATGAATACTTCAGAGTCACTAGGTCAACATCTTAGCAACAATAGCCAGCATTACATTTTAAGTCACTGTAATAATGACAATTACAACAGCAACAAGATTGGGGCAGCTTTGATGTTGCGCCAATGACTCATTCAGTTTCACTTGACAAGGTGTTGGCCTGTATTTATAAATTGGTGACTTAACGTGTGTGATGAAATTATCAGCACAATGGAGTAGGCCTACAGTATTTACAGTAGTACTGGCAAAGAAGTGATGCAATTCTTTTTAAGAGAGTGCCCTTGCCTGTCAGCAAAACACTCGGGTTAGACACTGGGTCCACGTACTGCTTTTCACTGACAGCTTCTAAAAAGACATTTAAAGATGTTAGGAAAGGCAAATATTAAAAGGATTATTCCTGTCTTTTTCAACAACAGAGGTGGGCACGTACCTAAAGGATTGCCCGTGTTAAGCTTCTTGCACTGTAAAAAAAAAAAAAAAAAAATGATAGATTGAGAAATAGTTTCACTGATTGTGAATAAATATCTTCACTTATGTTTATGGATATTTATCCAAACATACTGGAAACCACAATAAAAACAATCCCTGTGGTTAGCTATAACCTATGTGTGTGAATCAACACAGGTCTGTATTATTGTGTACAGTAGATAGTTTGAAGAAGCAGACATCACACAGAGTAAATGGCAGGAGTAGACAAAAGTGTAGCCCTTATTGTGTAGTAGCAACATATTACTATATACAGTCTATGTAACACACACTTGCATTATGTGGAGCCCTTCATTGTTCACTGAGAAAGGGCTCCATGAGGAGCTGTACATGTCATGACATAAAACCCGCCTGTGTCATTGCTCCTGTCTGCTTCTTAAAATCCGGGCATGTTCTGACAAGTTTACTGTAAGTTATGAGTCACCGCTAAATCTACAGCATTAAGCGGTTTAAATCGTTTTAGTGATCATTTTAGAAGTGTCAAAATCGAGCAGAAGTGTAGCTATGAACTGTGTAAACTGACAACATAGGCACGGACACTTGACTAGCACAACGAAAGCTTTTCAAACACACCCCCTTCCTAAACTAAACTACAGTCAAGCCAACGAAAAAAACCTTGGCTATTACCAATTTCCCAAACTCACGTCAGATTTTTGGCTAGCCCTCTCTGGGGAGGCACACGACAAGGCACCTACAGTATCTGCGTAAAACGTGAATAACAGTAAATAAAAGCACGCAATATTCCTCAGTCGAAACAAAACAGAGTCCTTGAGATTTACTTGGCTAAAGTCCTTTCCTATACTTTATTATTACCCACGTGTGAACGTATGATAGTGGCACAGAACTCGACATCAGTCACTAAATGGCACGCGTAATTCAAATAAATGTGGATGTTACCTGATATTTTTCGAACAGGACCGGGGTTGCAATTAAAACCCCAAGTAAAACCAGAACCAGGCCGAGCAGCACCATGAGGATCCCGACTATCAGCCGAACCATGCGCAGGAGACGCATCTGGAAGCGCGTCCCGTCCACGGCTACCTCGGCGCAGCAGTTGTCACATTGGATCTGCAGCATGTCTCCGTGTTCACAATCGACCATTAGCTGCTGGCTCTCATTTGGCCACATTTATCCTCTTTGCGTCGCCCACGTTGAAAACTATCTCCCACTCTGAAAGGCAGTCTCGATTTAAACTTAATTAGCAAAACTTCCTGCTCCCCGAGATGCGGTTAAAGACGAATGATCCTCAAGTAGATTTGCGCCACGCCCCTTCACCAGCTCGATTCGTTCCTCCCTCACAAAAATATTAGTCACTTCCAAAGACGTGGGTGAGCCTCCAAAACATAAGTCTGCGTTGTGGCGCGCATACCAGGAATGTCTCCTGAATAGTGACTGTGTTTAGAGACAGTCACACTTTGTTAGATAGCCAAGACACACATGGGTCTGCCCAATGTCTAACTTTTAATTTAGTTGCTTTGAAAGTTTCAAAGGAAAAAGATGGTATATACCTAGCTTAAGCACATGTGCTTTGAAGTTTTGTTGTTGTAGACAAACTCATTTTAGCTCTTTTTTTTAACAAAAGGCTGAATCTTACCAAGACCACAAGAATGTAGCACCAGTCTGAACAGAGTGCTGTGGATTAGTTTAACCTCAAGGGCGTCGGACTGGGGGTTCTGAGAGCCGGTGCTTTGTACTGAATCAGAAGAGCCGGCTGGGCTCCCAGTTTTTTTTTCCTTTCGCTGTTTACCTCGGTGCTCAGCCTGCGCTCTGCTCTAGGCAGAAGTTTGTTTTGATTGGTCAGCAATGGCATCGCGGCCAATCAGATGTGAGGATATGTTTGGAGGCTGTTGTTTTGACTCCAAAATGCATCAGTAAAAGTTAAAATAGCTGAATGTAAAGCCTCCAAACTTTGGAGGCTTTTTGATGAAGGAGCTACAGGAGATGCTGCAAGAAGACAAGCTGATGCTATAATGGAGGTGAGGTCTTATTTTGAGGAGCCCATCTTCCAACGAGCAGAAGACCCACAGAGCTGGTGGCAGGTCAAGGACTGGTGAAGGTGATGGAGGGGAGACTGTGTACTGTGGCAACATCTGTTCCTTCAGAGAGAATCTTCTCAAAAACAGGGCAGATACTCACAGAGAGAAGAATTAAGATCAGTCCATCCAAGCTGAGGAATCTGACTTTTTTGAATGCCAACCTTTACTGAGGACATTAATACTGTTTGCTTGAGTTTGGGTCTAGTTCTGTTCTGTTCTTGTTGTTAATTTGTGCAATAAAATGTTTAATTAAAATATTAAACAAAATAATGGTTTTTCAAAAGAATTATGCACAAAATTAGGCAATTATAAGGATTCTCATAAAAAGACTGCACATTAAAGGGGTTTCAACACACAAACCATTCATTTTTGCAAAGTTATGGTAAAATAAAGGCCTACAAAAAAACCTAAATTAAAAGCCGTTCAGGAGGCGAAAGAGCTGGGAGCTGAGCAAAAAGAGCCGGCTCTCTGAAAAGAGCCGACCTTCCCATCACTATGTCACTGGACTGTGTCCGAATCAACACAATAATTGACACACTGTCCAAATGTCTAGTGACTGAAATGTGAGTACTCAAAGTTTTCCAAAATGCATCAGTAAAAGTTAAAATAGGTTAATGTAAATGTGCTTTGAGTGCCTAGTAGGTGGAAAAGCGCTATAGAAAATACATGACATGCCATAATGCTTTGCAAATTGTTGGAGGACAGCAGTGCGTTTGTACACCACAGGTTTAAATGAAACAAGTTAGAGGCAGAAGCACAGACGGACTTTGAGAGTTGTGCAAACATTTGTGTAAACATTTTTGCAAACATCAGTGCACACAGTCGGAACTATTGCATGCATAGCCACAGGAACGTATTTGGAGTAGGAAGTTTTGAAAAAAAAAATGATATTATTAATTAAAAATCAATAAACAAACAAACCAAACAGCACAGAGACAAGCCTAAAAACTTCTGGAACAAAGTCATTTGAGTGAATTTAACTTTTTGGCCACAACCATAAACATTACATTTGGAGAGGAGTCAACAAGGAAAGATACACCATTCCTACTGTGAAACATGGAGGTGATGTTTTGGGGATGTGTGAGCTACAAAGGCACAAGAAAAGCTAAATGCAGCATGTTCTGGACCTCAATATGACCTCCTGACCTTTAGCCACTCTGGAGAGATCTCAAAAGTGCAGTTCATACAAGACAGTCCAAGAATTTACAGGAACTAAAGGCTTTTTGCCAAGAAGAATGATGTAATTGATGTTAAAGGTGGCAATTCGTGGGATTAAGAACTGGTGTATGTAAATGTTTGATCAGAGTCATTTGGGTAGTTTCTCTCATCATGATTTAAAAAGAGTACACTAAATAAATGGCTTCACCCAACCACTAACTATGAGTGGATTTTTTTGTGTGTGTTATCATTCATATTCTTTGAAAAATGGCCAAAATAAAATAACAAATTCTGTCAGGGTAACTTGAGCACAACTGTACATGTGCACTATCATCTCAGGTGAAGTTTACTGACGCCCTCAGTGAGAAACAGCACAATAATCACTATTGCTCTGTATCTGCCCTCTGCTCAGTGTATTTTACCAACACTCCAACAATTTGTACACAAATAACCTCAGCTAAACTTTTTTAACATGGACATGCTGTACCTCATTTGTAAGTTTTGATTCTCCACAGTTCATTCACTAAATTCATTTTACAGACAGAAAAAGCATCTAAGCATGATTACTTGAGACTCACCAGCACCATATGAACACACTTGGCACTGGTGACTCACAACATTGGGTTTGGCGCAGTGGCTCAGTGGTAGAGTGGTTGTCCTATAACCGGAAAGTTAGTGGACTGATTCCTGCTCTCCGCACAGTTCATTCTAATTACCAGCTGTAACACTGGTAAATAGAAGCTTAATGTAAGTCACTTTAGATGTCAGCTAAATGTAAAATGTAAACCTATTTTTCATTCGATGTAGTAACATATTTCAGCAGCCAGGAGGGGCAGTGCCAGCCCTGCCATCAAGTAAAAATGAGTAGTAAAAGTTTCTGTGGAAATGTAATCCATCGTAAACTGTCATCACTAAACTTGTTAAAAATTCACGTGGGCCTGATCCGGCCTGAACCCTTGTGTTTCTTCTGGCCCACTATACGCCTGGTTCCTTGGCCCAAAACTGCCGAGTGTACTGACTCTAATTCTACTGAAATTTAGATTACGTCCATCTACTACTGATTAAAATGTACACGTTTACATCATCCAATGTTATTACAGAAAACAAACGAATGAAAAGCAAATAAAGCATATATTAACAACTTTTTTCTTTTGTTTTGCTAACTATTTTTTACTTAATTTTATGATAGAGGAACTATATTTTTGGGGATTTAAAACGTTTGCAACACATTGCATATATATTAATAACATATAAGTTATTCAAATGACAGTATTAAATAAACAAATATATACTATATAATATTTTTATATCTGTTCATCAACTTGCTTAAATGTCTAGTAATTATAACTTTTTAACAAGCTAAAATGTATAATAACTTATAATTATGAAAGTTGTGCACAAAGTGGTGAATGAAGATATTACTAACAAACATAAATAGTCTGAGTCTGCGTTATCATTTATGTGTTTAAAAGATCATATTAGTTTACGTTAAACAGTAATATACAGTAGCCTAGACAGACAGACACTTATCAGTCTCTAGCCAAGTGCTGCCACCTTTTCACCCATTTCTCAGTTTTGCAGACAAAGGAAGTTCGGGTTACAGGATTTTGCCAACAATAGCTGGACACAGGAAACAGCATCAGTTTTTTTCAATTGCTGCCTAATGGTGCAGCCTATGCTTTTGAAAGCTCGTATTCTATCATTAAAATTATATATTTCTGTAATATTTAATTGAGGTATTTAAGTAGTTATAATGAAACTTTTAAATAATGACCAGGTACAACATTTTGGTATTTTCTTACATTTTTGTCATGCAAATGCTATATATATTATCATATTCTACCTTCTTCTGACTTACATTACATTACAAATTAGCTGTTTATTAAGTGATAATCATAATTTATTTTTATAAAAATAAAATAAAGATTATAAAGTTTGGAGGAAACAGTTGCTTAATTGGGTGTTTAATGTGTCTGCAGGCTTGTATGAGTATTGTTACATCTTGATGCTAGTCAAGAATAAATTGTACTTACTTTAGTGCTGATAAAAGGGACATTAAACACTATTTTATTTCTTGTCAACAGTTAAGTATTTATAGATATAAATGAGTTTTTTTGGTTGTTCTCAATAAACATGAAAGATCAGAATTTTTTTTTGTGTAAATATTTTTAGACACATAATGTTTGTCAGATCACATTTTAAGACAAATTTATTTAGAAAACCATGAAATTCCAAAAAAGGTTCACATATTTTTTCTTGCCACTGTAAATAAGAATAACTTTAAGATCAAAAGTTAAATAGCCTTACTGGTATTTGTAGATGTAAAAAAACAGAATGGTGACTGGCCCCTATGCTGACTGGATGGTGACTGGACCCACGTCCTGCTCTTAAAGAGTGCAGACGCTCTTCTGCTTGCTCATGCCAGCTTTATTTTTATTTTTAGTTTGTTCCACCTTTTGGCAATGATTTTACTTTCTTTTAACTGGATTCTAATGTTTTTACTTATTTTTACTTTTTGAACAACACGTTGGACAATCCCAATCACACCATGTGGTAAGACTGGGAATTTAATAAAAAAAAAATTCAATAAATCAAAAGATTCAGTCGGCTGCTTGGATTATATACATGGCAGTTCAAGACCTGTGAGACAAGAGGAGTTAACTTCATTGATAACTTGTTTTGGCAACGTGAAACCCTGTTCAAAGGAAAGGGCCCACACATAAACAGGGGAGGGGTCAGGAGACTAACGAATAATCTCCTGCACTCCCTGAGACACCTAAATGCTTCTGGGCGCCCTCTTGAACAAAGAAAAGGTCCTCTGAGAAGCTATAAGCCACTGAACGAAAAAAGCACTCCTGCCTCACTAACCAAGGATCCTCCCCTGACCATGACCATCCAGGGCATTAGTGAACACCTCCACTAATGCCGTGGACCACCCAAATAGGATATGGTGAAAATTTTAACTCTTAATTCATTATGAGGTATACAAAGAAACTCTGCATATTTTCAATCAAACTTTGCTCGTGGCCAGAGTTAGAACTAAACCTGGTAAAGCAGCGTTTAACTTTCATGCAGCAAAAATCTGGAACAGCCTCAACTTTAACAATGTTCAAGGGGAGGTTAAAAACCTTCCTTTTTTTGCTCCGCCTACATTACAACTTAAAGTGTTTTTTTTATCTTCACTCTAAGTTTTTCTTATGTTTCTTACACATGGCTGTACACCTTTACCTTTCAAACAACTTCCTAGGCTTCTGGGCAAAGTGGGTATGGGTATGAAATCTTTCAGGTCTTTTGCTTTTACGTGAAGATAATTGACACTAGTCCAGAAAGGTCCAAAAGATCCACTAATTTCCCTGTGACTCCAAGACATACCAGATCCATGTAATCATCCATAAAACATGACACTATGCTAAAGTAAAGGTCAGTAAATCCCACCATAGGGTGTTCCTTCAAAATAATTGTTAAATGATTCATCAGTTTGATTTGGGCTGTTGGGGAATGTCATCGTGCAAATAATAATAATGCCATTTATGAATGCTTTGGCTGATGAAACACAGATGACTGATCTAACTAAGATAACTGTTTCCCATTTATGAAAAAGCCTTTGCCAAAAATGAGCAAGAAGGGCAAAGATGAAGATTCTTAATACATGTGCCTAAGGGTGTCTTAAAATAGGCCAAAATTGCACATTGGAGCTTTTAAAGAAGGGGAAGCCATCAATGTTTATTTGCAGAAATATCTGGCCATCAGAAAGTTTTGCAAGCATTTTTTTCAACATACATCTAAGTGTGTCTAAAACACTAAAATAGAAATACTTCCCACCTGCCAGTAGCTGCTTGCTGTATGTTGTTTTGGTTTTGAGTAGTGTCTGTGCATCTTTGGGCAAAACGGGATGATACATTTTTAATATTGCCACAAACAAGCAATCAGTAAAATATTAAACTTAACAGCCCAAACTCCCAGGGATGATTCTGAATGGCAATCGCTCTGAGCAGAATTATTTGATTTGATTTAAAAGGTAACCGTTGTACTTCTGCATTGTGTTATTTGGGTGATGTGGTGCGTTAGGGATCACGAGACACGATGGGAACTTTGGAGACTTTCTCCGTTTAATCTGGATGAAAATAATATAATACTGCTCAACTTGTGCCTTTTTTTACTCGGTCCAGCCCCAAACTCTTCCAACACGGAATTTACAAAAGGGAAGAGGAAGTTGCAAACCCCGCTTTTAAACTGGTGCCACAGAAAACAAAAGAAGAAGAATAAACAATAATACAGGAGATGTATGTGGAGGACCAAGACAGCACAAAAGTCTAATACCAGGTATGAATAGCCACACAAAACAAAAAGACAATTTTGGGTAATTATAATATTATTAATGAACCTGTTACATTCACCCCCCTAGAATTACACAAAATACCACAAGTCTTCGAGTACAGGAACTGTCATCACTACTGTTCCCAATACATCACCGAGGAATCATGAAATAAAAGTTACAGTTACAAACCCAGTTTCGAAAACCATCGCCAAGGATCAGTGTGAGAAAAAGATTGGACAAAGCCCATCTACACACACTTACATATTCTATAAACATGTAACTGTAAATCACCTCCAACAGACTTGTAATAATGTTTAACTGGAAGAAACAACATTACAAAATGTTGCCAAATCCTTTACGAAACAAAACAAAAATATAAGAATGAATCCCACACCAATAACTCAAAATGTTAATGCAGGTCTCTGTTGCATCATCTCTATAAATCTAGTCACTGGTTTTAGAAACCACCCAGCTCTAGAACGACGGGCAGGAACTGAGTCGGTGTCAGTAACAGTAGGGCCAGTAGGCCGAACAGAGTCAAAGGTGTCCACAGTCTCTGTACAGCACTGTACAAGCGGCTGGGACGAGGTCGCACTGTTCAACGCCTGTAGCTTCCGGAACTGCAAAATTCACTGAACCCCAAATGTCCCCTTCAACAAAGCTACCAGATGTCGATGGCAGCTCTGACACCCATACTCTTGTTCGAAACTCGACATCGGTGATTGTTGACCCGTCAACACCGATGTTCACTGAACTTGACTCAGGGGACACAATTTCCTGCTCATGAGCACCAAAATCCAAATCAGGCAGAGGCAGGAGGTTTACTGGCATGATCGTGTTACGATGAACGACCTTTATTTGACCAGAAGTGAGGTTCTCGATCTTAAAAGTGTGACTCTCGTCATTTTTCTCAATCACGACATAGATTGTATCTTCCCAACAATCAGCAAGCTTCCGTTTCCCACGCTCTCCCTTGTTTAGCTAATAACATACGATCATTCACTTCCACTGGAGCACCACACACTTTGTTGTACAGATCTGTATGGCGCTTAAGTTGCTTTGTCGCCATTGACTGTGCCACGGCCATCGCCTCTCTCAGGGTTTGCCGCAAAGACTCCACATAGCGATCATAGTCCACAACCTCTGGGTCGTTAAGAACCGAACCAAATCTCCCATCTACCGGGAGACGTGGCACTCTATAGAACATGAGCAGAAATGGTGCATAGCCAGTTGTTTCGTGTACAGTACAATTGTAAGCGAATGTCAGCGATTTCAGAGCATCGGGCCAACAGTGTTTTGCCCTCGGGGCCAGCGCTCGAATCATGTTGCCTAATGTGCGGTTCATCCTTTCACACGAGCCATTCCCCATGGGGTGATAGGGAGTAGTGTGTGACTTCTGCACCCCAGCAACGCTGAGCAACTCAGCAATAAGAGCGATCTCAAAGTTGGCTCCCTGATCCGAATGTAGCCGCTTAGGGTATCCATAAATACAAAAGTAATTGTTCCACAGCTGATGAGCGACTGCTTTGGCTGACTGGTTGGGACACAAGAAGGCGTGCCCCATTTTAGTGAAATGATCAGTGGCAACAAGCGCATCTAAGGACCTGTTTGTGGAATCTTTTGCAGACCAAAAGTCAATGCTAACAAGCTCAAGAGGCTCAGATGTACGAATGTTTTCCAGGGGCGCTCTAGACTCAGGCTCTGGGGACTTTCCAACTATGCACCCACCGCCTGTAGCGCTTAACATACTCAGTCACATCACTAGATAGACCCAGCCAATGAAACCTCTGCCTCGCTAAGTTTGATCACTCCAACAGATTGATCCAGTTTGATCACTCCAACAGATTGATCCAGTTTGATCACTCCAACAGATTGATCCAGTTTGATCACTCCAACAGATTCCTTAGTACGCTTCCTTCTCGACGGTCTCCGTCCCCTCTCCACGAAGAAGATCACCCTGTTCAAGTTCAGATCATTTCGTTGTTTCTCTAGTAACTCATTGTGAGTGAGCTCATCAGAGACAATATTCGGGGGCACCAGGACTGCCTGAGGGAACTGGGGCAAGAGCAAAGTGTGAGGGCCCAACCCAGAGTTATAATCTCTATATTGACTGAGAACAGCAGCAACTTCCTTGGACGAGACCGAACCAGACTGAGCCACTGCTGCACACTGTGTGACAGCATGTTGGCCACACTCTGATGTTGAATCAGGTGGGTTGGCGGACCACCGAAAAGCATCTTGAACACCAGTGGTGCCCACAGCCGTAGACTTGGCGAGTAGTTTGACATATGGCTGCAAACATTTTTTTCTAAAAATTTTGAAATAAAAGGAAGTTTTAAAATAGGCCTGAAATTTGACAAATCTGCACGATCCAGACCTGTCTTTTTGATCAGGGGATGCACTATTACATGTTTAAAACTCTCAGGGACCACACCTGAGGATAGACTGCTGTTTACAATTTCAACAACTGTTGGCCCTAGAGTGGAAAAAACCTCCTTTACTAACATTTTCATGTAACACTGACAAAGTCACAGACTCAAACTCATTAAAAACAGCAGTGCAGAGAACAGAGACTGAGGGGTCATAGGCAGAAGGTGAAATCAGAGCCATAGTGGAAGAGACCTTATTAAAAAAGCTGAGAAAGTCTTCACAGACAGCCGGGGAGGCATCAACACAGACAGTTTGCGGAACATTAAGAATTGAATCTATTGTTTTAAATAAAACACAAGGCTTATTACAGTTTGACAGAATTATCTCGGAAATGTGTTTCATTTTAGCATCTTTCACAGTTTTCTGATACTGATGCCAACAGTCCCACAACATTTGAAAAGAAACTTGCAGTTTGTCCTTTTTGCACTTGCGCTCGGCTCTACGACAATTGCCTAACAGGGGAACAGTGTCATTTATCCATGGCTCGGATTTAGTTTTTGGGTGCCTGAGTCTCAGTGGAGCCACAGTATTTAAAACCGTTTGGCAGCTGGAAAGCAACCAAGCGCTTAGCTCCTCTGGGTTATTGCGTAGTTTTACAGGTATGTCGAAATGCTGACTGAAAACAGATGAGAATTGCAAGAGAGAGGAATCTCAAACAATATAGACATATGGTCAGAGAAAACTAAATCGCAGACCTCTAGGTTAAAAATAGACAGACCGGGTGATAAGACAAGATCGAGTGTGTGCCCACGTTCATGTGTGGGTCCAGATACAGACTTCTTGAAATTAAATGAGTCGATAAGGTGGAGAAAGTCCGATGCCATAGGGTTCTCAGGGCAATAGACATGGACATTAAAATCCCCAATAATGAGGACACGGTCATACTTAGGCATAACATTAGCCAGGAAAACAGAAAAGTCATAAAATCCTTGTTATATTTAGGAGGCCGATAGACCACTGCGATTAACACTATGTGAGAACGACGACCCAGCTCAAATAAACTCAGTTTGAAGCGGCTTGATGCTGATGATAGCGATAGCTGTTTACATTTGTAGACGTTCTTATAAACAGTTGCTATACCTCCTCCTCGTCGGTAGAAGTTCAGAGAAAACGCTGGACTCACCAACACTCAGCCACGTCTCAGTCACACAGAGAAAATCCAATCCCCGATTTGTGAAAAATTCCTTTAATATTAAAGATTTATTTGCTACTAGAGATCTATTAACTAGGGCAAACTTGGCAGGAGCCGGCAGATCCACAGTAATGTCCATTGGAGAAACCCGGCACAGAAACCGCAGGTCTCGTAGATTCACTCCACGTTGGCGGCGAGGGCGAGGAGAGCAAGGTGCACGGGGCTGGAACGCCTCATCCAGGCCGACGACAGGCACCAGCCAGGCCCCAATCGGGTCCAGCGATCGGCGAGAAAATAGGCGGAGCCCCGCTTGACACTTGGCCCAGGAATGCATGGAAAGGTGCGCTGGGCAAACTTTCATCCTCACCAGTCGTCCACTGTACGTTTCCTCGGCGATAACGCTTACGCCGTTGATGTAAAGCCGGAAAACGGGAGAGGTGAGCTGCCCCCATTCCTATCGGAGATAAGAATGGGGGCAATGTCCTGTGTCCACTATACTCAAATTGGATGAGTTTGTTGGCAGAAAGTCGAATACTTAGTTAAGCTTGGCGATCATACACCAGTAAAGAGTCGACATTTTGAGCAACGAACAAAACAAACAGCACGAACACACAGTGTTTGCAGGATAAAACGACAAGCCACACACACACCGGCGCTATATCTTGGTTTCCCCACGCGTAAAAGATTTCACATATTCATGAACCCACCTCAATGGGACGAGTAAACTGACACAATTACTGTTTACCGTGGTTGCCTGAATTAGCCAGTAGCTATGCTCAGTTTTATTTGGGCATTTGGGTTTTAAATTTTCACAAAAAAATCTGGTCGAGATTGATTCTACAAATCAGAGACAAGCCTTCAGCACAACACCCATGCAAACATAAAAAATGACTTTACTTTACTAGGGTAATTACTGATTTTTCTTACGTCTGTAAACATACGTCTCAAACTCCTATTACCACTGCGGTCAAGACATCCCCGTTTCGCAAAACACTAGTCAAGCCAGCCCCGTCTTTATTTCGGAGTGCTCCCGTATTAGATGTTTTACAATAATGCAAGGAAACAGCGCCTAGACATCCTCCCGAACTGATCAATGTTCGTTTTTTACATTTTCAACTCTCAGTAGCTGCGTCTCTTTTGACAGTTAATATTCAGTTTTTTATCATAAATATATATAATTCACAAACTCAATAATCAATTCAGTTTTGAAACGTTAACTTTGATGTTACAATGATACTTAACAAAGTTTTTCTTAAATTTCAAATAAATGTCAAAATAATATTAAAGCATGTAATTTAGGAACAGTCTAATGCACAATTTCAAAATAAAAGCCCCCTGATAATTCTGAATTTTTTACACCAAATTTATTTAATTGATTAAAAGTAAACTTGCAGCTGCCAAAGAGTAATTAGTTAATTTCATAAGAATCTGATGTAGCATTTCAAAATAAAAGCCTTCTTAAAATCAATATATTTTAATAAAAAATGTACAAACTTTAGCTATGAATTTAAAAAAAAATGCTGTCTCGTATAGATACTGTTATTTCTCCTCTGTTATTTTGAAATGCTACATCAGATTCTTCTGAAATGTCCGTAGCACTGGTGTATGAATGTGTGTGACTGTAGATGTGTGTTTGGTGGTGGTAGGAGAAGGTTGAGCGCAGTGTGTATGGCAGCCCCCCTCTCTGTCTGCCCCAGGAGGGGATGTGTGTGAATGGGGTGAGTGGAAGCATGATGTAAAGCGCTTTGGGTGCCCGAGAAGGGTGCAGGAAAGCACTATATAAATGCATGCCATTTACCGTGAGTTGAAAATGTAAAAAACGAACATTGATCAGTTCGGGAGGACGTCTAGGCGCTGTTTCCTTTCATTACCGTAAAACATCTAATACGGGAGCACTCCGATAAAAAGAAGGGGCTGGCTTGACTGGTGTTTTGCGAAACGGGGATGGCTTGACCGCAGTCTATTACCTGTGGTGAAGTCTATGCGAGAAGCATGAAGCTGCACTGTCAGACCTGCAGCCTCAGACTCTTAGTCCCTCGTTTTTAGCAACAACGCCATCTAACAAATTGGATCATAAACATCCTTGAAGTGTGACGGTGACTATTCATTTACATGTACATTTAGTCATTTAGCAGACGCTTTTATCCAAAGCGACTTACAAGTGAGGAAAACAATGGAAGCAATTTCAACAACACAAAAACAAACAAACAAAACAAAAAGCATAAGTGCACCAAAAACTAGTCAGTTAAAAACCTAGCACAGCATACAACGCTAAGGATAGGAAAGATTTTTTTTTTTTTTTTTTTTTAAGAAGGAATTGATAGAAAGGAAGTTAAGAATTCAGTGTTTGTCAGTCAGGTGTTGACAAAAGAGATGTTTTCAAGCGTTTTTAAAGATGTCTACAGAATCTGCTGATCTTGTAGCAGCAGGTAGATCATTCCACCAATGTGGAACACATCCAGAGAAAGTTCGCAGAGTGATTTTTTTCCTTTTTGGGATGGTACAACCAGACGTTGTTCATTTGCAGAGCGCAGGGATCTGGTAGGAACATAGGTCTGTGTTAGTGAGTGAAGATATGAGGGGGCGGAGCCAGTGGTGGTCTTGTAGGCCAAGAGCATAGCTTTGAACTTAATGCGTGCCTCAACCGGGAGCCAATGTAACCTAATGAGGAGAGGAGTTACGTGCGCTCTCTTCGGTTCTTTAAAGACCACTCTTGCTGCTGCATTCTGGATGAGCTGCAGAGGTTTGGTTGTGCAGGCAGGGAGTCCAACCAGAAGAGCATTGCAATAATCCAGTTTGGACAAGACAAGAGCCTGAACTAGGATTTGCGTAGAGTGCGCCGATAGGAAAGGTCTAATTTTCCTAATGTTGTAGAGGATGAATCTACAGGACCTGGTGGTGCTGGCAACATGACTTGTGAAGTTTAGTTGATCATCAATTACCACTCCCAGATTTCTGGCAGTGCTGGACGGTGTAATGGTTGATGAGCCTAGTTGAATGGACAGGTTGTGGCGGGTCTTTGGGTTGGCAGGAATCACTAGCAGTTCTGTTTTTCCAAGGTTCAGCTGCAGGTGATGGTCCTGCATCCAAAGTGAGATGTCACTCAGGCACGCCGAGACACGAGCAGAGACCGTTGGATCATCAGGTTGAAATAACAAGTGGAGTTGAGTGTCATCTGCAGCAGTGATAGGAAAAGCCATGCTTCTGAATGACAGAGCCAAGAGATGTCATGTATATGGAAAAGAGTAGCGGTCCAAGCACTGAGCCCTGAGGCATCCCTGTATTAAGATGTTGGGACTCAGAGACCTCATCTCTCCAGGATACTCTGAATGACCTACCCGAGAGGTAAGACTTGAACCATTGTAACGCCATTCCAGAGACACCCATCGCACTGAGAGAAGACAAGAGGATGTGATGATTAACAGTGTCAAAGGCAGCAGACAGATCCAGTAAGATGAGGACAGATGACTTGGATGTGGCCTTTGCCAGTCTCAGGGCTTCGATGACTGAGAGCAGAGCAGTTTCGGTGGAATGTCCGCTCTTGAACCCAGACTGGTTCTGGTCCAGGAGGTTGTTCCGTGTGAGAAAGGAGGAGAGCTGGTTAAACACAACTCGCTCCAGAGCTTTGGCAGTAAAGGGAAGGAGGGAAACCGGTCTGTAGTTTTCTAACAGTGAAGGGTTGAGAGTGGGTTTCTTCAGGAGTGGTATGATGCGGGCCTCTTTGAAAGCTGTGGGGAATGACCCAGTGGAGAGAGATGAGTTGATGATGTGGGTGAGAGCAGGCACGACAGATGGAGAGATGGCCTGAAGGAGATGTGTGGGGATGGGATCCAGCGGGCAGGTGGTTGGGTGGTTAGAACTAATGACCTTGGAAACGTCTGCTTCAATTAGAGGAGAAAAAGAGGGGAGCAAACACGTATCAGGGGTGTGGACGAGTTCAACAGGTGCTGGCGCAGAAAACTGACTGCTGATGGCAGTTGTTTTCTTTACAAAGAAAGACGCAAAATCATCAGCTGTTAACTCTGATGAAGGAGGGGAAGCAGGCGGACAAAGGAGGGCAGAGAAGGTTTTAAAGAGAGTGCGTGAGTCAGGTGAGTTGATTAATTTAGAATGGTAGTAGTCAGTTTTTGCAGAAGTGACATCAGCAGATAAATTAGAGAGGAGAGACTGGTAGATAGAGAGGTCAGTGAGATCTTTTGACTTGCACCATTTTCTCTCAGCTGACCGGAGGCTGGTGTGATGCTCACGTAGAACATCGGATAACCAGGGGGCAGACGAGGATGTACGAGCTGGTCTGGATATAAGAGGGCATAAGTTGTCCAAGCAGGATGTAAGAGTGGAGCACAGAGTGTCAGTGGCAATGTTGGTGTTTAAAAGCGAGAGCTCCTCAAGAGGGGGAAGCGCAGAAGATCAGCAGAGGAAAAGCGGGAGGGACTGAACGCAGGTTACGTCGGAAAGTGACCAGCGGTAAAACTGTTGCAGTGTCTGGAGAAGTTAGATCGAGGTCAAGAGTTACGAAGAAATGATCCGAAGTGTGCAGAGGCGTAACCTGAGTATGCCGTACCTTATGAAACAGTACCTTATGTAGATGAGATCTAGTTGGTTACCAGACTTGTGAGTTGCTGCTGTGGAGACCTGCTTGAGGTCAAATGATGCAGTCAGGTTATTGAAGTTAGCAGCCTGTGGCTTTTCAAGGTGGATGTTGAAGTCTCCTAATACCACCAGAGGAGTACCATCCTCAGGGAAGGATGAAAGAAGCACATCCAACTCCTCCAAGAAATGTCCAAGCTGACCTGGGGGTCGATAGATAACTACAAAGTGACTTTTAACAGGGTGGGTGATGGTAACAGCATGGAACTCGAAGGAGCTGTTGTCACACAAGGGTGCTAGCTGTTTGAACTTCCAGTCAGTAGGGATAAGTAATCCGGTCCCTCCACCCCTTTTTGTGAGGCGAGGACTGTGGGAGAAAGTGTGATTATGGGAGAGGGCTCTGCTATTTAATCCGTGGTTAAATAGCAGAGCGGTGCTGGCGTTTGGTCACGCCTCCAAAAGGCCGTAAACAACTCAAACAAAACCAGGCGGCGAGTAGGTGAGAGTGAACGCCGGTGCACCACGTGACAAAGTCGTAGTAATGCACAGAGCGGTTTTCTCAGCAATAACACGGCACTAAGCTCAAAAATGACAAGAATCAAATACACTTACACGGTTCTGTAGGCTTCTGCTGCTAAGTTGCTTCTTCCACGCAATATCTCTGTAGTTTATTTAAAAAATGTAGCCCAACAATCATTTGTGACAAAATGAGCTGTCAATTTTTTTTTCCGTTTCACAAAGTTGTAGTGCAATTTTGGCTAGCGTTAGATCAACCAACTGTCTATGGATTATCCAATCTAAAAGGCGATAACAATAAGTTAGCTAGCAATAACATCAAATAATTATTCATGCAATCAGATACAGGTTGGTCTAAATCTGTTGTGGTATCATCATCATTATCATCATCATCTGACATTTAATTATCCAGTTTGATTATTTTAGCCTGTGTGAGTTGTTCATTGATGACTTAAATATAAAAAATATCCCACGGTAGTGTTAGAGTAACTAAACCCTAACACAACCTTTTTTTAATGATCTGTAAGAATGGGGCCGTATTAGTTCTGTTCATTGATTTGAGTAAACGTTTTGACATTTTATTATAAAGTTTATAAAATTTACAATATATGGGGTAAAACCGTCTGAGTGTTGCCTTATTCAAGTTACTGTAGTTTGTAGTAGGCCTACTGAATTTTTCTGTTTGAAGTAGCTTCCTTGCGTGACGTAAGCACGCTCTTCACACGGCCCAAACTCCACGCCCCTGGCCCACTACTCCTTTGGCATTGGCTCACGCTCCTGGTATAAAAACACCTTGTCCCCAAGCTAGGTATATTAGCACATAGGCTACTTAGCATAGCCATTTATATAGTTATTTAGGTTATCACATTTACATTTAGTCATTTATCACTGGGTAGACTGGGGACAGTCTTACTGCCTAATGTTATTTCCACCAGCGCTAATCGTCCTAGAGCGCTACTCAGTACAAATCAGTCTTTTAAAAATCTATCTAGAAATGCCCTACAGCAGACAACAAAGTCAACCTGTGATAATTTCTTCCATTATTTTGTTTGTAAAGTAGACAGAGCATTAAGAATAACGAACGACATTCTCTTGATGACTGTAAAGACCTGCTCACTGGTCTCTCAAAACGAGGGTTAAGACAGCTGCAGCTTATTCAGAACGCTGCTGCTCGGGTTCTAACGAACACCAGGAAGTACAACCACATCAGTCCAGTTTTAAAATCTCTGCACTGGCTTCCTGTTGCTCAGAGAATAGACTTTAAAACAGCACTGCTGGTTTACAAGTCTCTAAATGGTTTAGCACCAGAATATATTTCTGAAATGCTAGTTGCTTATGAACCTCCTCGGACTCTGAGAACATCTGGGACAGGCTTCTGCTCGTGCCCAGAGTTAGAACTAAACAGGGTTTAGAAGCAGCGTTTAAGTTCTCTTGCAGCAAAAACCTGGAACAGCCTCAACTATGACAATGTTCAAAGGGAGGTTAAAAACTACAATAAACTACTGTTATCTACAATACAACTTAAAGTGTTTTTTTATCTGCACTCTTTTAAAATGTTTTTAATTTTTCTTATGTTTCTTAATATAAATCTTGTAAATTGTCTTTTATTTCTGTAAAGCACTTGACTTACCCAGTGTATGAATTGTGCTACATAAATAAAATTGCCTTGCCTTGGCTTTTGACAAATAGATTCTGTGGTTAGGGTAAGCTTTGCCTCCTATTAAAAGGTGAAACACTTTTTGAGCTGTTGTGACCAGGAGAAAGCCAGTCATGCTTTAGTTTGCTCCCGCATGTACTCAGTGGTCTGGCACATTCTTATTTGTGTAAGATTTTGTTCCCTCATCAATCTAGTAGAGCTGGGCAACATTTGAAGATTACACAATCCTGTTTCAAACAGTGGGGCGATTGTTCTTTTGCAGAGGTGGCTCCTAAACTCTGGAATTTTTTGCCCATTTAATCGAAACTTAAGACCCACTCATTCAGAATGGCCTTTGACCCTTAGTAATGTGCTTTTTAAACCATTTGTAATTATGTTTATCTATTGTAAATGTTGTACAGCACCTTGGGCGATCTTTGGTTGTTGTAAGGCGCTACATAAAGAAAATCATTTATTGATCTAGCAGATGCTTTTATCCAAAGAAACTTCCGTACACCAGTGTTACAGCTGAAACACCACTGGGGGCCAGGTGGGTTAAGTGTTGTTAAGGACACGACAGTTCACCGTCTTTATTTTTGTGCCTTTGGACTTGACTGAACAAAAACATCTCATGTCATCTTATGTAACACCGTGAGTTTTGACTCAGACTCAAAAACTGCTTTGAAATTTTGCATTTCTTTTTGGTTATTTGTGGAGCATTGCCATCTAGTAGGCACTCAAAGGGTGTACCAGTGTTGCAGCTGGAACACCACTGGAGGCAAGTGTCTTGCCCAAGGACACAACAAAAGTATGACCTGTGGGAGAGAGCGGGACATTAGTGAACGTTCAAGTTTGCCAATTTGATTGAAGACGAAATACACATTGGTGTATGTTGTTTATCACTGCTCCCCGGGAGAAACCAAGCAGAGCTGCAGAGGAGACAGTGTACCACAGGCTGCGCCCAACCTGACCGACCCAGTGATTAAAAGACTAGCGCTTTCGCAGAGGATATACAGCAATTATTGTTCAGAGTCAAATTACAATAAAAAGGAGAGCCACAGAAAAATGGTGACTCACACTCCAGTAGGACGGTCACATTCAGGCTGTTGTGAAAGTGTGTGTTTAGATGTCTTCTGAGATTCTTTGATTTGGTAGAATATTTGTGTCACCATTGGTTTAATTATATTGGTGACTCACCAATATAATTTATAAACATTTTAAAATATCTCTAATTTGTATAATACTGCAATTGTAAACACATACACATGACCACATGAAAGGCACATCTACAGAGTGCTTTTGAATTATGAGTAAAAAATAAATAGTCTGTTAAAAAACGTTATTTTCTTGCATTTGTGTGACACGGGAGAGTGGAGCTTAAAGATTTGAAGTTAAAGATCCAAAACCTGGATCCAAAAGTAGTGATTGATATTTTGCAAAACAATTTTATGTATCCATTAGGACGAGAACTAATAGAGGTCCTTAATATCAGTGTGGTTCCAACCCCACACGGTATGAAGCCAATAAAATAAATACAGGGGAAAAGGAAAATCATCACTTTGTAATGGGGGGAGAAAAAAAAAAAAAAAAAGGGATAGCTCTTAAATTGCGCAGAGCAACTTGATATAGAAAATACAAGTTTATAGACCTTTGAGCCATAAGCTCACTTAAAGAGCTGTTACCAGAACCCGGGAAAAGAAACGATTATAGAATTTTCTGGTACAGACAGTAGATTAAACTCAATTACGTTTTGCGTTCACAAAGAATGTTCCCACAGTAACACAATGGGGGTTCCACATCGCCCTCCCTTTCCGGAGGGCGATTTATTTATTCCTTCTTTTTTTTTTTTTTATTAAAGAGCTGGAGTTTTAGCTACTCAGTCATTGGTGGAGCCTTTACTTTAAGCAAATCTTTTAATGTTGTGTATAAAGGCTTAGTTAGAAAAGTCAGTGACAGAAAAAGACTGCACTGATTTAACATGTGTTAAGTAAAGTTTGATACTTGTTATGTCCTCATTTAAAAAAGACAATTTTGTGTAAGAATCAAGGAGTCAAGATCACAGGGGTCTGTGCTTGGCTTTATTTGTGTCCAAACACACAAAAATACCCAAACAAAGTGGAGGGAGGAAGGCTGAAAAGTTGTGCCAAATCAAAGAACCAAATATAACAAAATAAAGCCTAACTGACCAAGCTGAGAAATAAAAAAAAAAAGTCCTGGACTAACTGATCTAAAGGTCTTTACTCCAAACATACAAGGGTGGCAACAACCAATAAACCTAGTAGGGCTAAACAGAAATTAACTGTTGACATTCTGTACAGGGTATCCCCTCACCTGTCAACCTCCCAACCACAACATGTCATTTACAAAAACAGTCAAACAAAGAGTATACAACTCATTGTTCTTCCTTTTAAAGCCTGTTTCAGAGACTGATTGGACTGTCAAACAGGTCCCACTCACAGCACCTGAGAGCAGATAGTGGAGGAGGAGGGACAGGAGCAGAGAGGCACAAACAGATTTCCCGCCAATTACCACTTTCTGTTTTTCATCAATTACTATTTTTAATTATTCATCTTTATGTTTTCCAAATAGCATTACTTTTGTTTCCATCATATTTAAAACTTTCTTTTGTTCAACTCTGTTTTAATATCAGTTACCATTAGTTGTAGGTCTTTACCTGTAACTGTAAAAAGTAACTAACTGTCGAGAACCAACCTTTTAAGAACAGCAGGACTCACAGTGCAGACCCACATGAGGGAGATGGTTCAAAGGTTTTAATTCAAACACACAAGGAACCACTGACTATCACACCACAAGGCTAGCGGCTACAAACTTGAGGATACAATCCAGCCCAGGACAGGGGAAAACACACAGACTATAAAGGGAACATCTCGGGTTACTTGACTGTAACCCTGTTCCCTTAAAAAGCGGGAACGAGATGCTGCGTAGCATACGCTATGGGGAAACATTCTTTGTGTGACCGGTTGTGAAGCACGTGTGGCAAACACGCCAAGAATTGGCTTATAATACCTCTGTTGGTGATGCAGCTCATCAGCGGCAGCTGTGTGATTGCGCGCACCTGAACAGAGGGTATAAGAACGCATGACGCGGAAACGTCTTCAGGTCAACTTTGTCTGAAGAGCGCTCGGACACGCCCAGTGCGGCACTGCAGCGCAGCATCTAGTTCCCTATTTTTTAAGGGAACAGGGTTACAGTCAAGTAACCCGAGACGTTCCCTATCAAAAGCTACACTCAATGCTGCGTAGCATACGCTATGGGGAACGAGAATACCAACGCCGCCGCACTGTAAGTGTCTGGACCCCTCGGGTTGTGAAGTGGGCACAAACACAAAAGAGGTCTCAAACACAATTTTGGGATGATGACTCAAGGACATGCGAGCCCGGAGTAGCATGAACATCCAAGCTATAGAATCTAATGAGTGTGTGCGGGGAGGACCAGCCTGCCGCATCACAAACTTGCTGCAGAGGGGCACCTTTTGCTAAAGTTGTTGAAACTGCAACACCTCTAGTAGAATGAGCCCTTACACCTATGGGCGAAGTTTGACCGCGCACCTCATAGGCCATGGCAATGGCATCCCTCACCCAACGTGATATAGTCTGTCTGATAGCTGCCACCCCCAGCTTGCAGCCCCCGTAGCATATAAATAGCTGTTCGGACTTACGCCACTGGCTAGTGTGGTGGACATAAGTCTGTGGGGCACGTACTGGACACAGTAAGTGAAGTCTCTCCTGCTCCGGTGTTGTAAATGGCGGAGGACAGAAGGCTTCAAGAATGACCGGATTTAAGGTCGAGAATGGAACTTTTGGAAGATAGTTAGGGTGAGGATGCAAAATGGCTTTGACCAGCCCAGGGGCAAAGTCTAGGCAGGAGGGCCAAACTGACAGAGCCTGCAAATCTCCAACCCTCTTGAGAGTGGTAATGGCCGCCAGAAGAACCATCTTTAGAGTCAGAAACCTGACAGGCGCTGACTCTAGTGATTCAAAAGGAGTGCTTACTAAGCCCTCCAGTACTATAGCTAGGTCCCAGGAAGGAACTCTAGCTCTAGTGTGTGGTCTCAACCGCTTGGCCCCTCGAATGAAGCGGGTAACCAGAGGGTGTCTCCCTATCGAGACCCCGTCAGTCAGGGCGTAGCAAGCCGAAATGGCGGCCACAAAAACCCTGAGTGTGCTAGGATTAGTGCCTGAGGACAGTTTGTCCTGCAGAAACTCCAACACTGAAACAATCTGGCAGTGGACTGGGTCTGTATGGTGT
The DNA here is from genome assembly GCA_024349245.1 of Neodontobutis hainanensis. NCBI lineage: Eukaryota > Metazoa > Chordata > Actinopteri > Gobiiformes > Odontobutidae > Neodontobutis > Neodontobutis hainanensis. The sequence continues at coordinate 995,252 of JALDNG010000083.1, read as the reverse complement.
GTAGCACACCAGGCATCAAAGACACGCCATTTGCAGGCATATGTTCTCTTAGTAGAGGGCGACCTAGCACTCAAAATAGTCTCTACAACAGGGGCTGGGAGCCCGACGTCTCTTAATTGGTCCCCCTCAGGGGCCAGACGTAAAGGTTCCAGAGCTCGGGCCGGGGATGAAACACTGTCCCCTGTGCCTGAGAAAGGAGATCCCTCCTGGTCGGAATCGCCCATGGCGAGCCGTCGAGGAGAGATATTAGGTCTGAGAACCACACTCTGGTCGGCCAACGGGGCGCTACTAGTAAGAGGCGCAACCCCCGTTGACGGACCTTCGCCAGGACTCCCGGGAGAAGAGCCACCGGGGGAAATGCATAAATGCGGAGTCTGGGCCACACATGGGCCATTCCGTCCAGACCCAGGGGAGCTGGAGGAGTCAGAGAGAAGTAGAGGGGACATTGTGCTGTCTGCTGTGAGGCAAAGAGGTCCACCTCTGCTTCGTAAAATCTTTCCCAGATTTGGCTCACTACCTCTGGGTGGAGTTTCCACTCCCCTTGTGTCACCGCTTGTTTGGACAATAAATCTGCTCCCACATTCATGCGCCCAGGGATATAAATCGCCCTGAGGGACAGGAACTTGTCCTGAGCCCAAAGCAGCACCTGCTGCGCTAGCTTGTTCAAGCGGCACGAACGCAGTCCGCCCTGACGATTTATGTAAGAGACCACCGCTGTGCTGTCTACTTGTACTAGGACATGGTAGCCCCTTAGCTGCTGGAGGAAGTTATTCAGGGCCAGAAATACAGCCTTCATCTCGAGGCAATTGATGTGCCATGCGAGAAGATGGCCTCTCCATATCCCTTGAGCTGGACGGCCATCTAAGACCGCGCCCCAGCCCGTGAGGGATGCATCTGTCGTTAGCATCATGCGACGACAACATGGACCTAGGGTGGGACCCAAAGTGAGAAACTGGGGTCTGAACCACATAGCTAGGGTACGAAGCCCTCGGCGCGTAACCCTTATAATACCCTTATAACCCTTATAACCCTTATAATGTCAGATAACGTTCTGATTTTATTTGTTTGTTTTTTATATGGCTGGAAGCCAACTACAACAAGTATACCAGTTCAGAAAAGAAGCTTTTATAGCTACCAGTAAGAGCTTGGTTTACACCTATGAAGGGAAATATACCTGTGAGCAGGGCTAGTGACGAGAGTCACAGGACTTCCTGTGACATTACTCTGAACTTGACAAACTGAGAGATCAGGGACAGTCGCGGTGCAAGGCAGACGTCTAGAGGTTTTATGAAAGTAAGACCATTAGACCTGCCTTGCCTGCTGACCAGAAACATGCACCCTTAAAGGATCCTCGTTTTATTTGTATTCACATACAATGTGACGGAGAACATTGTGAGCAGAAACCCACATCTTAGGAGCAAGAGAGCAGCTCCCTCAAGTTCATTTATGCTCAAGAGAATTGATTTTAATCATTATGAATGTGCATAAGTCTCAGTCCGTGTTTTGTTTCTTTTCGTTACAGGGACAGGCAGGGACAGGTCGGAGATCTTGAGTCCGATGGGTCGACCAGCTTAACCTCTGGCATTTTTCTGTTTTACTATTTACGTCCTTAAAACCAAGTCTATTTTTGGTCTTGGTTTTAAGGACGTAAATAGTAAAACATCTCATCAACAGCTGGTAATTATCAAAATGATCAAATACCACGCATACCCCCCAAAACATTTTAAGTTAAAATGTCCATGTAAATGTTATAATCTCATCTTAATTGAAATGATCCCTTTAACTTTGTCTCCTTCGGCGAAAGCTAATGAGTCAGATCACACAACATCAGTTTTTGATCTGATCAGGATGTCAACAAACACTAGTTTAGTCAATCCAATTTCTTGTTATAACTGCATAACTGTTATATTTGAACAAGTATTTTTATGTACTTGTGTTTTTGTGACACTTCATAACTTCAATTTGGATGTGTCTACAATATGTTGCATAATTAAGGGGCTGTTTCGAAAAGTTGCTGGTGTAATGCTTTTTGTGCACTACACCAGCAACTTTTCAAAAGATTTGCTGTAATGTTTCAAGCAAAGCGTTTGCGGCCAGACCAAGTCTGTGTAAATACTGGCAATCAAGTATGACAAAGCAACGGTCCTCCTATTACTCACTAATGTTTTGTACAGGAAGCACAAGTCTACATGAAACAACTTTCCCTGCATCATAAGATTTAGTTTCACTTCTCCTCCTTATTTTGGAAACAATCAAGATAAGAAAAAAATATTTTTAAACTAGTTATATACTATACTATATTATACTATTTATAAACTAGTTTTCTATTAAATTACAGTTGTGTATATATATATATATATATATATATATATATATATATATATATATATATATATATATATATATATATTATGCTGCATTTTAACTGACTAGTGTATAGTGTACTTATGCTTTTTGTTACCTTGTGTTTTTAAAATTGCTTCCATAGTTTTCCTCACTTGTAAGTTGCTTTGGTGAAAAAAGTCTGCTAAAAGACTAAATGTAATAGTAGTGAGCTCACTCTCAGTGAACCAGTGTTTTTTTTTTTTTTTCAGTGTAAATTCTAAGCCTGTCTACATATCATTGGGATTGTTTATGTACCTCTGTACACACAGACTTGTATGTCCACTCCTCCTTTTGCTTAAAAGATGATTTTGAACTCTTTTTTCCTTTTTACCTAAATAAATCACCATAAGACATCTATTGTTTTCTCTCAACCTTATTCCACAATAATATATATATTTTTTTCAACAACAATTCTTGGTGTCAGAAGTGGGATCGAAGATCGACGGCTGGACCCGGCTGAAGGACAAAAGTGTGATCAACCAGACCTCCACATTAAAGGTCTCTTCTTCCCCACATTTTCTTCTGGAGGGAGGATTGTCCGATGCCGACCCTCTAATCGTCATCTCTCGATCCAACGTACTCAAATAACCTCCAAACAGTAAAATTATTACAAATTTATTAAATTAAGAGAAAACATTTTGTAACAGTGTCTAAAGGTGATTTTTGACTGTAACAAAACCTAGACCAGGAATGGTCTATTATTATTACCATAAGTCAGGATTGACTTAAAATGAGTAATACTAATTTCTGAATAGATGGATGGTCCCAATCTGAAAACCGAGACTGAATGGTCTCAAACTTATTAATACAGCTGGATTGCCACAAAATCATTTTAAGAGATTTTGTATCAGAATTAGAAACCCTGACTGGGATGGTCAATTATTGTTGATATGAGTCTGGATTGACTGAGCAAGATTGCCATTCAATAATAATTTCTGAAAGGGCTTTCTAGAAACCCTGACCTGAACGGTCTATTATTATTACCATAAATCAGGCCTGACTGAGCAGGATTGCCATAAAATGAGTAATAATAATTTCTGAAAGTTTCTCTATAATAATGATAACCTGTCTGAAAATGAAATACTGACAAGTATTTAATCAATCTAAAATATGGGATCCAATACAAGTAAAAACAGTTCTGCAAAGGTCTTCTGCGAAAACAATGTGATGTATATGATAGAAACCTGTCCAGGGAGTTGTGATGAAATAGATAAATGGAAGTTGAATGGTTTTAATGAACGAATAGGTGAAAGTAGTTTGCTTTACATTATAGAATACAAGATGCAGAAAATAGACTTATGTCCTAGAAATCAGTAAAACCGAAACAAATAAAAGAGATTAACAGACATTATGAATGTTTAGAGATGTGGGAAAAAGCAGCTGAAGCAAAAAAACAACAAGAAAAAAAAAACAGGGAAATAAATTTAAAACACTTAGATACAGTAAAGGGGACATTTCAAAGCACAGGTAATAAAGCAACTGATAAGATGATGACCAGACTTGCGTCACAGCTCTTGCTGCTGCACATCTCCACATTGAGGAAAAGCGGCTCTGACACATGCACTGTCTGCAACAGCTGCTCAACTGTACCCGGATCTGACCAAACCTCCTCCATATGACTCTGCCATCTGCCCCCGTCTCATACGAGAAACAACACACCCTATGGGGCTGTGTTTCAAGCTCCGGTGATTGAATTTCCAAATCCAGCTCCACCGCCACCAGCCCCAGACAATGAAACTGAAATGCAATGCCAAAGACGACTGGCTAAACACCCCGTGTTTGTCATTATGATCGCTCACCAGACCCCTCAAAAGATAGACTCAATTAATCAAAGACAATGTAACTCCTATTAACAGAGGAGGAGCTACAGTTGGTCAAAAATTTTAACTGTTCTGCCAAGTGCACAGGCCTACTGGTGCAGAAATCCCTGGTATTCTGAGTACGATCTGCAATTTAGGAGATTACTCAAAAATTCAAACAGCTGTTAAAGACCAAGTAGGCATGATCCCCCTCCCTACAATTCAATGGGCAAACGCCTGTCTAAGAAAAGAAGAGACTCTGTACTTTTATGGTTGACTCTGGTGGCCACAAACTCTGATCAGAAAATTTCCCTTTGGGGAAAATAAAGTATATTTAAATTTAAAGACCAAATTCAAACTGCATTAAATGGCAAACAACTACTAACAGATTGTTAAAGAACCATTCACAAAACCTCTATCTGGCATTTATGAATTATGCCCAGTGAATCTAAAAGATCGTGACCTAATGTGCGCACTAGGAATTACCATGTCTGCAAACAAAAATGGTCTTAATCTGAATATTGTCTAATGAAATGTGAAGTGACCATTGTATGTGTATCATGGAAATTGGACCATCTGCTGACTCCAAATTTGTTACACAAAGCTAAACAATACATGAGCCAATCCTCTGAATTCATGAAGGCAAATGCACTACATGTTACAGCGCATGTCTCCATGGGTCCAGATGAACAGTATGGTCTAGATGAACAGTATGAAGAAAGCTGGTACCGACAAACTACTGACCGACTTATTCTGAATGGACTAACCAAGATTTTTTCGCTTATAGTGTTCCATTACCTCACAAACTGTCAAAGTTCTACAAAATCTCATTAGCTAAACCACAAAACACACAAAAGTGTGATATTGGTCCTTTCATGGCCAAATGTTTAAGGCTACAGATCACTCAGACCACTCTCACAAACTTGACACATGCTTTGTGCCATTCACTGCAGGAGTCGATTATAACCGCTCCTGCTACCTTCTTCCTCACAATGACTCCACCCCATCTTCCTGTCACACACTCGCAAAAGTCGATGCTCAGCCTCTCACAGCCAGTGATGTGTCTCCACTTTTCACACAGTTACCTGACTCATTGTGGGCCAAACACAAATATGATGTAGATTTAATTAAAAACTGTAAACTTCTCTAACTAACTCTAAAGTCTGAATACAGACTGAAGCCTGAAGCTGAACAGGGGATAAAACCAGTCTTTTTTCCACTCTCTACTGAAAGCAGGTGTAATTGTTGAGTGCTCTGAGTGATTCTCCCTGCTGTAGACCTGCATGCTGTGAACGATTCTATTCACTCTCCAGCACCAGTCTGTCCCCATCCATACACCATCATGTCCCAAATTCCAACAACCTCCAAATGGTTCTCTGTGGTTGAGGTTTCAAATGCTTTTTTTCCTCTGTAACTGTCCATCCAAACTCCCGGTTTTGGTTTGCCTTCAAATTTGGAGGAAAATTCTATTACTACAAACAGGGTGACAGCCATTGCCAACTTTCCAAAACCATTGACTAAGAAACAAATGCTTTCTATCCTTGGCATGTGCTCCTACTGCAGAAGAGGCCACCCACCATGTCTCTGTGCTTTAGTGGCATGTGAAGCAATAATAATTTCCTCTCGTCCCAATGTAGGCTACAGTCATCTCACCCTTTTTGCTCCACGCCTCTGACAACCCTTCACGGTGTTCGGCATTCAGTTTATTACATTCTTACGGTGGCCGAGACAGCTCAACACGCTGCAAATGAAGAAAGCACCAGCAAATAAAGAAAACATCTTCATCATCATCAAAAGAGATTTAAATGACTCTGAAAAATCAAAAATTGTAAAAAGTCTTTCACAGGGATGCAGCACTCTTGAAATATCTAAGATATTGGGGCGTGATCACAGAACCATCAAACGTTTTGTAGCAAATAGTCAACAGGGTCGCAAGAAACGTGTCGAGAAGAAAAGACACGAATTAACCGCCAAAGATTTGCAAAAGAATCAAACCTGACGCTACCAGGAATCCATTATCCACCAGTGCTGCCATATTCCACAACTGCAACTGACCTGGAGTAACAGGAAGTACGAGTGTTCAGTTCCCAGAGACATGGCCAAGATAAGAAAGACTGAAACCCAACCATCTCTGAACAAGACACATGAGTTAAAATGTCAAGAATGGGCCAAGAAATATCTTAAGACAATAACCTGAAGACAAGGTTTTGTGGACTGATGAGAGTGACTCTTGACGGACCAGATGGATGGGCCCGTGGTTGGATCAGTAACGGACACAGAGCTCCACTTCGACTCAGATGCCAGCAAGGTGGAGGTAAACAGTACACCTTCTGAACAGTGTCTGGGAGGCTGTGTTTGCGGCTGCACAAAAGTTGATTCTGACCAGATCAAGAAACTGACTGTTGCACGTGAATCGAGGTTAAAGGGGGACTGTGATGGAACACCGCAGCCATTTTCTATGTGCGTCATTGTGGTATATTATACAGAAAAAGTAACAGTGCTATTGTTTAAGTTTAGATAACTGAGTGTTTAATGTGAAGCAATATAGTCGGTGTAAGCAAAACGCTACTACTGAAGGTAACTATAAAACGGTGTTATAGCATTACAGAATCCATATTTTATAATGTTTATTATTCTAAACATTTACAGAGTAAAGGCAAACCTATTTTGTTTAAATAAGACTGTTTTAAGATGCTGCAAATATACATGTTTATATTTGTGATAACTCACTTTAAGAGTTGACTCAGGTATTTTATTAACATAGTTATAACTGTGACCGCTGATGTTTTCCCAAATTGTGAAGTTACTTAGAGAAATGATGTCGTAAAAAAAAAAGGGTTAACTAAAATATAATTGTGATACTGAGTTAATATGTTAATATGCTGTTTATGGAAAATACACATTACACTATTGGACTGAACAGAAGCCGCAACGTGTCTGTGTTTCATTGTCCATTTCCTCTTTTACAGAGGCGTAAAATATACATAAAGAAACAATAGTAATGGACATCACATTCATGTATTTTCTTTTTTCCCCACTACCCTTTCAATTGACAAAGTGACGTACTATATCAAATGTATTCATTAAACTTCAGTCTTCAGTCGCACAAAATAGAACAACAATTCATTTACCTGTTCTCTTCGTTGAATGTCCTAATTATGGAGGCCACAGAGAATCTGGACAAATTCGGTTGTTCTCTTTGTCCTGCTTCCCTCATTGTCATTCCATGAACAAGAACATGGTCTATCACAGTTGCCCGAATTTAATTTTAAATTACTATTCTTAGGCCTAGTCCACAAAGTAAGCTGGTGCATTCCCTATCCGATAATTTTTTTCCTTGTTCTAAAAAAATATTCCGTAAACACGGTGTCGTCTGAAGAAATATCTGCGCAAACACGAAACCACTGATGCTGACTGAAAACGGTGTAGTATATATGCCAGACCAGAATGGGGCGCTGTAATTCCTGCTGTAACCTTGCACCTTGTGGCGTATGGTGTTGTCCATTATCGCTTGTTGCTCACCGCAATTGCATAGAAGCAATAGATTTTGCTGTAATAAAGCTAGTAGGCTTAGTAGCTTCTGCAGCACAAACACAATCATGTAGTCTGCCATTATTGTTGTTGCTGTTACGTGTGACGTAGCCGACACGTGATGTGATGACATCATCGTTTCACAAAATATAGGGATTGGCTGTACACACAAAACCGCAAGGGGGTCGTTTTCAGATTTATCCACTTTAGGACCCGGTTTCAAAAAATAGCAGATTCAGTCTCCCAAAACGCCAGATCCGTGTGAACGAAACGCCAATACGATAAAAAATGTGTACGTATACAGTGATCCACGTCTCCGTGTGGACGGCCCCTTAGTCTTGCTCTTCGCTTTCCTTGTACTCTTCATCCTCGTCCACCACCTCTTGCACAATCTCTTCCTCCTCTTCCTTCTCTGCCTCTCACATTGTTTTCATCCATTGTGGTATCAACACTCAACGTACCTGGGCCACCTGTGTACTCTGAACTGGCTTATATTCTAGACTGATTTGATCACATTATTAAAAACAATGGTGAACAATTTTGAGTTGTTGTGTGTAAACAATAATAGCTGTGTTTAGTAACTTTTTCCACATGTATATACCATTTTGCAACACAGTGCAAAATGTGGTTTAGTGAGTAAGAATGTGTTTAGAGTTTTGCAAAAAGAGTGGATAAGATTTGCAAACAGTGGGTTCAGAGAATGGGGTTTAGTGTTTTAGCAATTGTGAAATACTGTATTACAGATGCCACTGTGAAGCGGCTTAGATGTGGGTGGACTCTCTGCCCAGGTTCCCTCATAGTCAGGCCATGGTTGATGACATGGTTGCTCTTATATGGCTTTTTCAACCTTGACCTTGACCTTGTTCTTCTCTTTCTCTTTATTTTCACAACATCCATGCAAACTATTATTTTTATGCTGTTGAGAAGAGTATTATGCCTATTTTTTACTGTAATAAAATCTTTCCTTTCTTTTACTTCAGACCCTGAAATTTCAATCTGATTTGGACTGTGAACAACACAGAGCTTGAACGGACTATGGCTTTCCTTTATTTTCAACCCGACTATACATAGACAGGGGTGTCAAGCTTAAATAGAGAAGTGGCCAAAATAAAATAAAAACTGTCTCAATTGTGGGCCAAAGGTAATGAACTCACATATTATTATTATTATTATTATTATTATTATTATTATTATTATGTGTTTTTAAGCAGTTGCTCACTGAGAAAACTCATATATATTGTTTAAAACTCATTTTAAGTTTTAAACAATTTATGTGCCTGGGGGCCCTTCTTAATTGTACTTTAAAACTGTGATATAAGTTTAACAATACCGCTACACGCTGGAATCAATCAGAACACCCTCTTATGCTTACATTTAACAAAATAGGCAAAAACTGCAAACATGTAAATACTATTCTTGCCTACCTGCACTATCTCCGTAAACTAATTTTACAATTTTATTGATGTAAATAAAATTACAAATTTCAATCAAATTTAAGATGAGATGAGACTCTATGGTTAAGTCTGTGCAATATTTATTTACACACAGGCCCTGTAAAAACACTTGCTGCCAAAACATTTAAAAATGCTTACTGGAGGTATATGCCACTGGGTTATTTCCCAGACAAAAAATATTTGATGACAGCAATAATGGTCAGATGGTCAGGATATGAATCAGGAGTGTAGATGGTTGCAGTATCGAACACAAACCCACAGTGACGCATACAGCTAGCTGGTTTTACGAGAGCAGACACAAGACTTTTATCAAGCTTTCTTTTCTTTTCTGCCTTAGGCTACTGCTTACTTACACTTGTGCATGTCTAAATTTGCAGGTTACATTTTCTTAAGTAGGCTATTTTGGATGATAAGTTATACATATAATTCTAATAATTGTATTTCTTCTCATCAGATTATGTTCTTTGTGTTTTCATGACACTTAGTGATTTCAAGCAGACAAATGCATAGTGCAAAGCAAACCCAGTTAAAAAACATAGAAGGAGAAGAGAAGCTGTTTATAGTTTTGGAGGCTATTAGTTTAACAAGAGCCTTCTTTTAGCAGGGCTTTTTAGACAGTTTCAGTTGCTGTGTAGCCTTTTGTTTACAAAATCTTAAAATTAACCTTAACTGTGCGCACTAAGGGGGAAACATGGGGTGACTAAATTTGTCTTAGGAGACCGCATTAAATAGTTTGACACTGGATATTCAGCTCCGCCTCTTCACCGCGAGGTTCCCTTGTCCTGTGTCCGACTACTGTGTCATGGAGGCGGTGAGCTCATGCGGGAAGCACGGGCAGTTACACTTAAGGACCGAAAATTCAAGAGGCTCATGGGGAATAAGCAATTTTATTAGGGAATAGGGTAAAATGCAATAGCTTCAAGATAAACAAATCTAGTTACTCCAAATCACTTTAAACAAATAGAACTAATAGCACCTCTTTTTTTCCACATTTGTTTATTGGACTTTATCATTTTTCTAAAAAAAATAGGATTTTTTTTTTTTTTTATAGCTTCCAGGTCATCTTCAATCCACTTTGGTAAAGAGAGCATTGAGGTGGTTCCCACGTACAAATATCTAGGTGCAATTCTTGATGGTAGGTCCTCTTAAAGCTCTTTTTGGCGAGGGAAGGCTCACATAAGCATGTTCTTCTTGTGCAGAGCAAACTCCAAAGGTTGTGGGGTTTTTATTTATTCGTCCTGACTCCATTTTTCTTTTTTGAGGTCATCAATTCACTTACTTTTTCCAGAGGAACTATGAGGTTTTTTTTTGGTTTGTTCTCAATAAAGACATGAAAGATCAGAATTTCTATGTGTTAATATTTTTAGACATGTTTGTCAATACCCTTGACTTAGATGAAGACCAGATCACATTTAAGACCAATTCATTCAGAAAACCATAAAATTCCAAAAGGTTCACACACTTTTTTCTTGCCGCTGTATGTCTTCCTCTTTCTGTTAAGTGCGCAGAACAGGATCCATGCCTGCTCCTTTCTGGTCATAATATGAACAGTGTCCACAGTTAAAGTCATTGGAGTTCAGATTTCAGCAGCTGTCATGGGATGCAGATGCCAGATACACACTCTACAAAACTCGTCTCAAGTTACATTAAGTCAGTGTGGTCAGAAGCGCTGCAGTCCCACTTGATGATTTCAGACAAATCTATCTGACTTTTATTCTACCTGTTTTAGACTATGTCAGCCCAGTGTGGAGCAGGCTGGCAAAAGGCCTCTCTGAAAAATTCAAAAAGCTGCAAAAATTATGTTGCAGAATAAATGGCATCCCACCGATAGTTCTATTTGTTTAAAGTGATTTGGAGAAGCTATTAAATTGCTCCAACCTAAGAGCAGAGCTTCCAGTCTGAATAAAGAGAGCATGCTTCAAATGCACAGCGCCTCTCAGACCCGGTGTTATTCCGAGAACTGCATGCCCTACTAATTATATCTCCTCGCTGAAGAAACCAGATACAAACAACGTAAACAATTTAGCCAGAATATAGCTGTGAAATTATGCAAAAGGCTAGTAGAAATTAGCACCATTTGCAGGCCTGCCAAGAACTGCATCCCCTAGCTTACAAGAGGGGATGTTTTTAGATATAATGAATTAAGCATTTTAGGAAAACTATATACTATTCAATACACTAGCCGACAAAATACTACTGAGTTTTCAGCCTGCCGAGATTCTCCTCTGCTGAATAAGGAACCCTATGTATTCACCAATAAAATCTTTTAGAGTGATAAAAATGGGATTTATCACCTATTTTGCATAGTAGAACTACATATGAATGTGTAAGAATGTTTAGTGAATGTATGTGGTGATGGCCGGGGAGTCCGCAGGAGCAAAATGGCTGCCACGTCACTGTCAGTCTGCCCCAGGGCATCTGTGGCTAAGTTGTAGCTTACTACTGTTATTCATTCATTCATTCATTTTCTACCGCTTTGTCCCGTTAGGGGTCACGGGTGACTGGAGCCTATCCCAGCAGCTTTGGGCCTGAGGCGGGGTTCACCCTGGACAGTGGCTATGACAGAGACACTTTAGAGTTAGCCGGAGTACCCGGAGAGAACCCACAGTAACACACGGAGGACATGCAGACTCCTCACAGAAAGATAGGAGTCGGCCGAGAATGTTTTGGGTCGGCCGGGTTTAATAATAATAATAATAATAATTAAAGCCGCAAGCGGCGATAAAGGCCCTCGCCTCCCTTGCGACCGCGGGGACACATGTACTCGGAGGAATGCATTTCGTGCTAGCATAAACTTCACGATAATGTCAAATAACCGGGCCTGTTCCTCTGCTTGAATCTTCTTCTTCTGGAGCCTGCTTCATCATCTTGGTACTTTGCTACTGCTGGGGCCTGCTACACCACCTTGTATTTAGAGTTAAAGGTCTCCACATTCCCTGGTTTTCCTGGGATCTGTCTGAACTTATAAAAATAATAGATTATGTTTGGGCTAAGGCGAAAAACAAAATACTGACTGGAGATTTGCTCAGAAATCTCTGCACCCGCTGTTAAAAAGTAAAAATGTAAATATTACTTGTCTAAAAACAAGTTTACAAGTTCCAAAAGATTCTGAAGAGCTTTCCAAGGCTCTAGTCTTGGCTCTGGAGGAGCGTCCTTTAAAGGAAGGATCCTGGCATTTTGTAAATGGCATTTATTTCCCAAAGAAATGGCTGCCTCTTCACAGGCTCATTACGACCACAGCCGTAAATGTATCAAAAACAAAATGACAACTTTGGTTGGCACTCGTGTCTAGATAATACTCAACAAATTTGGGGCCTTTTAGAAAAAAACACATTGGGTTTAATCTTTTGACCTGAGGGGTACGATTTAGGTGGTCCCGTGTTCCACCCCACCTGGCGGACTTCCTGTTGAGTTTAGGCTGTGGCTGTCATAGACTTTTCTGTTTGGCCTGAGGTGTCCTATGGATGTACCAAGTTTGATTTTTCTACGTTGGAAAAAATTACTTTCACTTTCCATAGGCCGAATGTATTTTCATTTCCCAGGGTCGCCACTGAGTCATTTCTTTTATTATTTTTCAAATACTTAAGATACATCAATATTTCGCCAGGCTTAAGTTTTGTGGCCAATAAAATTTACGTTTTGCGCACATTTACTGGGTCAAAATTAAGGACAATTTTGCAGAAAAATTTGCAGAAAAATAAAAATTAAATAAAAATATAAATTGAGCAAAAACAACAAGAAAAGGCATTGTCTATTTTGCACAAAAGTGTTTAGCTCATTTTGCCTAAGTTTGGTGTTTGTGGAATGAAGCAGCTATTTTCTGTCAATTTTTAAAAGTGAGGTGTATTCTAAGCCAGTTCACATTTTCAATTCAAAATGGCTGCCTTCTCGTGTGTGATAGGGTGTGGTCGCCATTGGCTTTTATGTTCATAATCCCATGCTGGATGTGTGTACCAAGTTTCATTTGCCTAGGACAAACTAAAATTTTCCCTCCCCATTGACTTTTTCCACATATTTGCGTCGTTGCTATGGCAACACATTTATAAATAGGGGGTGGTTGTCATTGGCTTTTATGTTCGTCATGACATAAGAGATGTGTGTACCAAATTTCATGTCTCTATGACAAACTAAATTCTTGGGTCCCATTATAAGTTTGTAGGGGGCGCTAGAGGGCCATTTCTAAAGCTAACCCTTTTATTTGCATATCTTTGTGTTCAGGTCGTGAATGTGCACAAACGCCTTTTTGGGTCCAACTTGATCCGAGAAGGCGTTTGAGAGTTAAGGGATATTTTATTTTCACAAAAACGGCTGCCTCGTTACAGGCTTGCCACACCCACACCCGATAAGATATCAAAAACAAAATGACAACTTTGGTTTGCACTCGTGTCTAGATAATACTCACCAAAATTGGGGCCATTTAGATGAAAACACATTGGGTTTAATCTTTTGACCCGAGGGCTGCGATTTAGTTGGTCGCGCCTTTCACCCCACATGGTGGACTTCCTGTTGAGTTTAGGCTGTGGCTGTCATAGACTTTTCTGTTTGGCCCGAGGTGTCCTATGGATGTACCAAGTTTCATTTTTCTATGTTGGAAAAAATTACTTTCACTTTCCATAGGCCAAATGTATTTTCATTTTCCAGGGGTCGCCACTGAGTCATTTCTTTTATTATTTTTCAAATACTTAAGATACATCAATATTTCGCCAGGCTTAAGTTTAGTGGCCAATAAAATTTACGTTTTGCGCACATTTACTGGGTCAAAATTAAGTACAATTTTGCAGAAAAATTTGCAGAAAATAAAAAATTAAATAAAAATATAAATTGAGCAAAAACAACAAGAAAAGGCATTGTCTATTTTGCACACAAATGTTTAGCTCATTTTGCCTAAGTTTGGTGTTTGTGGAATGAAGCAGCTATTTTCTGTCAATTTTTAAAAGTGAGGTGTATTCTAAGCCGGTTCACATTTTCAATTCAAAATGGCTGCCTTCTCGTGTGTGATAGGGTGTGGTCCCCATTGGCTTTTATGTTCATAAGCCCATGCTGGATGTGGGATCCAAGTTTCATTTGCCTAGGACAAACTAAAATTTTCCCTTCCCATTGACTTTTTCCACATATTTGCGCCGTTGCTATGGCAACACATTTATAAATAGGGGGTGCTTGTCATTAGCTTTTATGTTCGTCATGACATAAGTGATGTGTGTACCAAATTTTATGTCTCTATGACATACTAAATTCTTGGGTCCCATTATAAGTTTGTAGGGGGCGCTAGAGGGCCATTTCTAAAGCAAACCCTTTTATTTACATATCTTTGTGTTCAGGTCGTGAATGTGCACAAACGCCTTTTTGGGTCCAACTTGATCCGAGAAGGCGTTTGAGAGTTAACAGATAATTTATTACCACAAAAATGTCCGCCTCGTTACAGGCTTGCCACACCCACACCCGATAAGATATCAAAACAAAATGACAGCTTTTGTTGGCACATGTGTCTAGATGATACTCACCAAATTTGGGGCCATTTAGACAAAAACACAATGAGTTGAATCTTTGGCGTAAGGGGTGCGATTTAGGTGGCCGTGCCTTTCACCCCACATGGCGGACTTCCTTTGAGTTTAGGCTGTGGCTGTCATAGACTTTTCTGTTTGCCCTGAGGTGTCCTATGGATGTACCAAGTTTTGTATTTCTACATTGGAAAAAATGTACTTTCACTTTCCATAGGCCCAATGTATTTTGACTTTGTAGGGGTCGCCACTGAGTCATTTTTCATATTTTTTTCGGGACTTCAAATACATAAATTTTTCGCGACCTTGAACATTGGGCCCAATAAAAATGACTTTTCGTGCATGTTCACTGGGTCAAATTAAGGATCATTTTGCAGAAAAAAAAAAAAAATAAAAAAATAAAAAATAATCCGAGCAAAAACAATAGGCCCTCCGGCTATCACCGGCTCGGGCCTAATAATAATTATTATTAGGCCCGAGCCGGTGATAGCCGGAGGGCCTATTGTTTTTGCTCGATTATTAGGGGCCAAGCACCAAGGTGCGTAGACCCTATTGTTTTCGTTAGATTTCTTCTTCTTATTAGGGGCCAAGCACCGAAGGTGCGTAGCCCCTATTGTATTCGTTAGATTTCTTATTAGGGGCCAAGCACCGAAGGTGCTTGAGGCACCTATTGTTTTCGTTCCGGTTCTTTTTTATTATTATTCTTCTTCTTCCGCCATGGAAGTCTATGGCAGGCCATAGAAGCGCTTATGGAAAATGATGAAAGTTGGCACACTCATTAAGGACAGTCCAATCATTGATCCTAGCAAATTTGAAGTGTCTAATTCAATATCTCTAGCGCCACCAACTGTTCAAAGTTGGACGTATGTTTATGCTAATAACTTTTGAACCGTAAGGCCTAGAATTAAAATTCTTTTTTCCTCTGATTCCTTAGCTCAAGCCGATTCGAGTGCACCCTATGACGTCATTTTCCGCCATGATAGTTTTTCCGCCATTTTGAATTTTCTAAAAAACGTACTTTTGCGAACTCCTCCTAGGCCGTTGCCCCAATTTTCATGAAAATTGAACCACATCATCTCCAGACTATGCTGACAAAAAGTTATATAAAGAAAGTTGATTTGTTAAACCGTTGTCGAATACCGCGCAAATGAAATCGACTTAGTGCGCACAAAAATAAAAGTCAGGCTATATCTCTGCAATGCTTTAATATTTTCTAACCAAACTTAGTAGGTGTTATGGCAACCATGACTTGAGGATATGTGCAGAGTTTTGGCACAGCGCCACCTAGTGGTCTAGAGATACAAAAATATGACATTTTTTTATTATTACTTCAGAATGCTTTAGCCAAAAATCACAAACTTGGTCTCTTTAGATGCGTGGCATCATGCCGAGTCGTAGCATAGCCAATTTGCCCATATCAACTATTTTGGAAGTCGGCCATCTTGAATTTTGTCAAAAAGTGGTATATTTTTTGAACGCATTGCCGCATCATTACAAAACTTGGTATGCGTCTTCGGCATCAAGCCCTGAAGGTACTCAAAAAGTTTTGGGACAGCGCCACCTTGTGGTCAAAAGTTATAACCAAATTGACAAATATGCTAATAACTTTTGATTTTCTTAACCTATTGTAAATCAAATGGACTTAATGTGTTCATTTGGGCAAGCCGAGCACAGATACCAAATATGTCCTATTCGGACAAACGCGTCCCATTTGCTATGTTGTCTATCTTTAAAACCTACTTTTCGAACTCCTCCCACACCGTTTGTCCAATTTTGACCAAAATTGAATCATAACATGTTCAGACCATGCTGACAAAAAGTTATATAAAGAAAGTTGATTAGTCAAACCGTTTTCGAATACCGTGTAAATGAATTTGACTTAATGCGCAAAAATCAAAGTCAGGCTATATCTCTGCAGTGCTTTAACATATTCTAACCAAACTTAGTACGTGTTATGTCAACCATGACTCAAGGCTGCCTGCCAAGTTTTGGGGCAGCGCCACCTAGTGGTCCAGAGATACAAAAATGTGACATTTTTTTAATTATTACTTCATAATGCTTTAGCCAAAATTCACAAAACTGGTCTCCTTAGATTCGTGGCATCATGCCGAGCCGTAGCATAGTCAATTTTTCCATATCAACTATTTTGGGAGTCGGCCATTTTGAGTTTTCTATAAACCGTACTTTTGCAAACTCCTTCTAGGCCGTAGCCCCAATTTTATAAAAATTGAACCAGATCATCTTTAGACTATGCTGACAAAAACTTATTAGAATTACGTTGATTGGTCAAACCGTTTTGAATACCGCGCAAATCAAATCGACTTAATGCGCAAAAAAAGGATATCAGGCTATATCTATATATTCAGGCTATATAATATATTCTAACCAAACTTAGTACGTGTTATGTCAACCATGACTTGAGGCTGCCTGCAGAGTTTGAGCACTCTAGTTGTTTCACACATCAGTGAGGTTACTGCGCTGCCTCTGGGTCGACCGTGATAAACCATTCAATCAAAGTGCTAAAGACCATATTGATGATTTTTGAGCCATTTAGACTGAAGTCTTATTGAAATGTCTTTAACTGCTTACTGCCGTTGGTCTGATGCTGCCACCCATGTCGGCATGAGATTGAATGCCGGCTTGTGCTTGGCCCCGTCATTGCTGCTTGCAGCTATATTTAGGGGCCAAGCACCGAAGGTGCGTAGCCCCTATTGTATTCGTTAGATTTCTTATTATTATTATTATTATTATTCCGCATGGGAGTCTATGGTAGGCCATAGAACCGTATGCTAAAAAGTTGTGAAATTTGGTACACTAAAAGTGGACAGTGTGAGCTGTCATCCTGACAAATCTGAAGTGTCTACCTTAATCCCTCTAGCGCCACCAACTGTCCAAAGTCGGACTTATGTTTATGTTAATAACTTTTGAACCGTAAGGCCTAGAATTAAAATTCTTTTTTCCTCTGATTCCTTAGCTCATGACGATTCGATTGCACCCTATGACGTCATTTTCCGCCATGATAGTTTTTCCGCCATTTTGAATTTTCTAAAAAATGTACTTTTGCGAACTCCTCCTAGGCCGTTTGTCCGATTATCACGAAAATTGAACCAGATCATCTTCCGGCTATGCTGACAAAAAGTTATTAAAAGAAAGTTGATTCGTCAAACCGTTTTCGAATACCGCGCAAATAAAATTGACTTAATGTGCATAAAAATGAAAGTCAGGCTATATCTCTGCAATGCTTTAACATATTCTCACCAAACTTAGTACATGTTATTGCAACTAAGATTTGAGGATGCCTGCAGAGTTTTGGCGCAGCGCCTCCTAGTGGTCAGGAGATATGAAAAAGTCAATTATTTGCTTATATCTTCTGAACGCTTTTGCCAAAAATCATAAAACTGGTCTCTTTAGATTCAGTGCGTCATGCCGAGTCCTGCGATACCAAATTTTCCCATATCGCCATTTTGAGCGCCGCCATTATGAATATTGTCAAAAGTGCTATATTTTTTAACGCATTGCTGCATCATTATGAAACTTGGTATGTGTCTTCGACCAAGCCCTGAAGGTACTCAAAAGTTTTGGGGCAGCGCCACCTTGTGGTCAAAAGTTATAACCCAAATCAATAAATATGCTAATAACTTTTATTACGTTAACCTATTGTAAAACAAATGGTCTTAATGTGTTCACTGGATCAAGCCGAGAGCCCAGATACCAAATATGTCCTATTCGGACAAACGCCCTGTTTGCCATGTTGTTTTTTTCAAAAACCTACTTTTTCAAACTCCTCCCACACCGTTTGTCCGATTTTCACCAAAATTGAACCAGATCTTCTTCAGACTATGATGACAAAAAGTTATTAAAAGAAAGTTGATTCGTCAAACCGTTTTCGAATACTGCGCAAATGAAATCAACTTAGTGCGCACAAAAATAAAAGTCAGGCTATATCTCTGCAATGCTTTAATATTTTCTAACCAAACTTAGTACGTGTTATGTCAACCATGACTTGAGTCTGCCTGCTGAGTTTGAGGACCTTAGTTGTTTGACACATCAGTTTGGTTACAGCGCTGCCTCTAGGTCGACCGTGATAAACCATTCAATCAAAGTGCTAAAGACCATATTGATGATTTTTCAGCCATTTAGACTGAAGTCTTATTGAAATGTCTTTAACTGCTTACTGCCATTGGTCTGATGCTGCCAGCCATCAACACATTGAGTCTGCCTGCAGAGTTTGAGCACTCTAGTTGTTTCACACATCAGTTTTGTTACTGCGCTGCCTCTAGGTCGACCGTGATAAACCATTCAATCAAAGTGCTAAAGACCGTATTGATGATTTTTCAGCCATTTAGACTAAAGTCTTATTGAAATTTCTTTATATGCTTACTGCCGTTGGTCTGATGCTGCCGGCTATGTCGGCATGAGATTGAATGCCGCCTAGTGCTTGGCCCGTCATTGCTGCTTGCAGCTATATTTATTATTATTATTATTCCGCATGGGAGTCTATGGTAGGCCATAGAACCGTATGCTAAAAAGTTGTGAAATTTGGTACACTAAAAGTGGACAGTGTGAGCTGTCATCCTGACAAATCTAAAGTGTCTACCTTAATCCCTCTAGCGCCACCAACTGTCCAAAGTCGGACTTATGTTTATGTTAATAACTTTTGAACCGTAAGGCCTAAAATTAAAATTCTTTTTTCCTCTGATTCCTTAGCTCATGACGATTCGATTGCACCCTATGACGTCATTTTCCGCCATGATAGTTTTTCCGCCATTTTGAATTTTCTAAAAAATGTACTTTTGCGAACTCCTCCTAGGCCGTTTGTCCGATTATCACGAAAATTGAACCAGAACATCTTCCGGCTATGCTGACAAAAAGTTATTAAAAGAAAGTTGATTCGTCAAACCGTTTTTGAATACCGCAAATAAAATTGACTTAATGCGCATAAAAATGAAAGACAGGCTATATCTCTGCAATGCTTTAACATATTCTCACCAAACTTAGTACATGTTATTGCAACTAAGATTTGAGGATGCCTGCAGAGTTTTGGCGCAGCGCCTCCTAGTGGTCAGGAGATATGAAAAAGTCAAATATTTGCTTATATCTTCTGAACGCTTTTGCCAAAAATCATAAAACTGGTCTCTTTAGATTGAGTGCGTCATGCCGAGTCCTGCGATACCAAATTTTCCCATATCGCCATTTTGAGCGTCGGCCATTATGAATATTGTCAAAAGTGCTATATTTTTTGAACGCATTGCTGCATCATTATGAAACTTGGTATGTGTCTTCGGGACCAAGCCCTGAAGGTACTCAAAAAGTTTTGGGGCAGCGCCACCTTGTGGTCAAAAGTTATAACCCAAATCAATAAATATGCTAATATCTTTTATTACGTTAACCTATTGTAAAACAAATGGTCTTAATGTGTTCACTGGATCAAGCCGAGAGCACAGATACCAAATATGTCCTATTCGGACAAACATCCTGTTTGCCATGTTGTCTTTCTTTAAAAACCTACTTTTTCGAACTCCTCCCACACCGCTTGTCCGATTTTCACCAAAATTGAACCAGATCTTCTTCAGACTGTGATGACAAAAAGTTATTAAAAGAAAGTTGATTTGTCAAACCATTGTCGAATACTGCGCAAATGAAATCAACTTAGTGCGCACAAAAATAAAAGTCAGGCTATATCTCTGCAATGCTTTAATATTTTCTAACCAAACTTAGTAATTGTTATGGCAACCATGACTTGAGTCTGCCTGCAGAGTTTGAGGACCTTAGTTGTTTCACACATCAGTGTGGCTACTGCGCTGCCTCTAGGTCGACCGTGATAAACCATTCAATCAAAGTGCTAAAGACCATATTGATGATTTTTCAGCCATTTAGACTGAAGTCTTACTGAAATGTCTTTAACTGCTTACTGCCATTGGTCTGATGCTGCCGGCCATCAACACATTGAGTCTGCCTGCAGAGTTTGAGCACTCTAGTTGTTTCACACATCAGTTTGGTTACTGGTCGACCGTGATAAACCATTCAATCAAAGCGCTAAAGACCGTATTGATGATTTTTCGGCCATTTAGACTAAAGTCTTATTGAAATGTCTTTATATGCTTACTGCCGTTGGTCTGATGCTGCCGGCCATGTCGGCATGAGGTTTAATGCCGGCCTTGTGCTTGGCCCCGTCATTGCTGCTTGCAGCTATATTTAGGGGCCAAGCACCGAAGGTGCGTAGACCCTATTGAAATCGTTAGATTTCTTCTTATTATTATTATTATCCTGCAATGTAAGTCTATGGCAGCCCATAGAACCGTATGATAAAAAGTTGTGAAATTTGGTACACTCATAGTGGACAGTGTCAGCTGTCATCCTAACAAATTTGAAGTGTCTACCTTAATCCCTCTAGCGCCACCAACTGTCCAAAGTTGAACTTATGTTTATGTTAATAACTTTTGAACCGTAAGGCCTAGAATTAAAATTCTTTTTTCCTCTGATTCCTTAGCTCAAGCCGATTCGATTGCACTCTATGACGTCATTTTCCGCCATGATAGTTTTTCCGCCATTTTGAATTTTCTAAAAACGTTCTTTTGCGAACTCCTCCTAGGCCGTTTGTCCGATTTTCACGAAAATTGAACCAGATCATCTTCAGACTATGCTGACAAAAAGTTATTAAAATAAATTTGATTCGTCAAACCGTTTTCGAATACCGCGCAAATAAAATTGACTTAATGAGCACAAAAATGAAAGTCGGGCTATATCTCTGCAATGCTTTAACATATTCTAACCAAACTTAGTACATGTTATTGCAACTAAGATTTGAGGATGCCTGCAGAGTTTTGGCGCAGCGCCTCCTAGTGGTCAGGAGATATGAAAAAGTGAATTATTTGCTTATATCTTCTGAACGCTTTTGCCAAAAATCATAAAACTGGTCTCTTTAGATTCAGTGCGTCATGCCGAGTCCTGCGATACCAAATTTTCCCATATCGCCATTTTGAGCGCCGGCCATTATGAATATTGTCAAAAAGTGCTATATTTTTGAACGCATTGCTGCATCATTATGAAACTTGGTATGTGTCTTCGACCAAGCCCTGAAGGTACTCAAAAGTTTTGGGGCAGCGCCACCTTGTGGTCAAAAGTTATAACCCAAATCAATAAATATGCTAATAACTTTTTATTACGTTAACCTATTGTAAAACAAATGGTCTTAATGTTTTCACTGGATCAAGCCGAGAGCACAGATACCAAATATGTCCTATTCGACAAACATCCTGTTTGCCATGTTGTCTTTCTTTAAAAACCTACTTTTTCGAACTCCTCCCACACCGTTTGTCCGATTTTCACCAAAATTGAACCAGATCTTCTTCAGACTATGATGACAAAAAGTTATTAAAAGAAAGTTGATTCGTCAAACCGTTGTCGAATACTGCGCAAATGAAATCAACTTAGTGCGCACAAAAATAAAAGTCAGGCTATATCTCTGCAATGCTTTAATATTTTCTAACCAAACTTAGTACATGTTATGTCAACCATGACTTGAGTCTGCCTGCTGAGTTTGAGGACCTTAGTTGTTTCACACATCAGTGTGGTTACTGCGCTGCCTCTGGATTGGACATGATAAACCATTCAATCAAAGTGCTAAAGACCGTATTGATGATTTTTCAGCCATTTAGATTGAAGTCTTATTAAAATGTCTTTAACTGCTTACTGCCATTGGTCTGATGCTGCCGGCCATCAACACATTGAGTCTGCCTGCAGAGTTTGAGCACTCTAGTTGTTTCACACATCAGTTTGGTTACTGGTCGACCGTGATAAACCATTCAATCAAAGTGCTAAAGACCGTATTGATGATTTTTCGGCCATTTAGACTAAAGTCTTATTGAAATGTCTTTATATGCTTACTGCCGTTGGTCTGATGCTGCCGGCCATGTCGGCATGAGGTTTAATGCCGGCCTTGTGCTTGGCCCCGTCATTGCTGCTTGCAGCTATATTTATTATTATTATTATTCCGCATGGGAGTCTATGGTAGGCCATAGAACCGTATGCTAAAAAGTTGTGAAATTTGGTACACTAAAAGTGGACAGTGTGAGCTGTCATCCTGACAAATCTGAAGTGTCTACCTTAATCCCTCTAGCGCCACCAACTGTCCAAAGTCGGACTTATGTTTATGTTAATAACTTTTGAACCGTAAGGCCTAGAATTAAAATTCTTTTTTCCTCTGATTCCTTAGCTCAAGCCGATTCGATTGCACTCTATGACGTCATTTTCCGCCATGATAGTTTTTCCGCCATTTTGAATTTTCTAAAAACGTTCTTTTGCGAACTTCTCCTAGGCCGTTTGTCCGATTTTCACGAAAATTGAACCAGATCATCTTCAGACTATGCTGACAAAAAGTTATTAAAATAAATTTGATTCGTCAAACCGTTTTCGAATACCGCGCAAATAAAATTGACTTAATGAGCACAAAAATGAAAGTCGGGCTATATCTCTGCAATGCTTTAACATATTCTAACCAAACTTAGTACATGTTATTGCAACTAAGATTTGAGGATGCCTGCAGAGTTTTGGCGCAGCGCCTCCTAGTGGTCAGGAGATATGAAAAAGTGAATTATTTGCTTATATCTTCTGAACGCTTTTGCCAAAAATCATAAAACTGGTCTCTTTAGATTCAGTGCGTCATGCCGAGTCCTGCGATACCAAATTTTCCCATATCGCCATTTTGAGCGCCATTATGAATATTGTCAAAAGTGCTATATTTTTGAACGCATTGCCGCATCATTACAAAACTTGGTATGCGTCTTTGGGACCAAGCCCTGAAGGTACTCAAAAGTTTTGGGGCAGCGCCACCTTGTGGTCAAAAGTTATAACCCAAATCAATAAATATGCTAATAACTTTTATTATGTTAACCTATTGTAAAACAAATGGTCTTAATGTGTTCACTGGATCAAGCCGAGAGCACAGATACCAAATATGTCCTATTCGACAAACGTCCTGTTTGCCATGTTGTCTTTCTTTAAAAACCTACTTTTTCGAACTCCTCCCACACCGTTTGTCCGATTTTTACCAAAATTGAACCAGATCTTCTTCAGACTATGGTGACAAAAAGTTATTAAAAGAAAGTTGATTCGTCAAACCGTTGTCAAATACTGCGCAAATGAAATCAACTTAGTGAGCACAAAAATAAAAGTCGGGCTATATCTCTGCAATGCTTTAATATATTCTAACCAAACTTAGTAATTGTTATGGCAACCATAACTTGAGTCTGCCTGCAGAGTTTGAGGACCTTAGTTGTTTCACACATCAGTGTGGTTACTGCGCTGCCTCTGGATCGGACGTGATAAACCATTCAATCAAAGTGCTAAAGACCGTATTGATGATTTTTCGGCCATTTAGACTGAAGTCTTATTGAAATGTCTTTATATGCTCACTGCCGTTGGTCTGACGCTGCCGGCTATGTCGGCATGAGATTGAATGCCGGCCTAGTGCTTGGCCCCGTCATGGCTGCTTGCAGCTATATTTATTATTATTCCGCATGGGAGTCTATGGTAGGCCATAGAACCGTTTGGTAAAAAGTTGTGAAATTTGGTACACTAATAGTGGACAGTGTGAGCTGTCATCCTAACCAATCTGAAGTGTCTACCTTAATCCCTCTAGCGCCACCAACTGTCCAAAGTTGGACTTATGTTTATGTCAATAACTTTTGAACCGTAAGACCTAGAATTAAAATTCTTTTTTCCTCTGATTCCTTAGCTCACGACGATTCGATTGCACCCTATGACGTCATTTTCCGCCATGATAGTTTTTCCGCCATTTTGAATTTTCTAAAAAACGTACTTTTGCGAACTCCTCCTAGGCCGTTTGTCCGATTATCACGAAAATTTAACCAGATCATCTACAGGCTATGCTGACAAAAAGTTATTAAAAGAAAGTTGCTTCGTCTAACCGTTTTTGAATACCGCGCCAATAAAATTGACTTAATGCGCACAAATTTGAATGTCGGGCTATATCTCTGCAATGCTTTAATATATTCCAACCAAACTTAGTACAAGTTATTGCAACTAAGATTTGAGGATGTGTGCAGAGTTTTGGCGCAGCGCCTCCTAGTGGTCAGGAGATATGAAAAAGTGAATTATTTGCTTATATCTTCTGAACGCTTTTGCCAAAAATCATAAAACTGGTCTCTTTAGATTCAGTGCATCATGCCGAGTCCTGCAATACCAAATTTTCCCATATCGCCATTTTGAGTGTCGGCCATTATGAATTTTGTCATAAAGTGCTATATTTTGGAACGCATTGCCGCATCATTACAAAACTTGGTATGCATCTTCGGGACCAAGCCCTGAAGGTACTCAAAAAGTTTTGGGGCAGCGCCACCTTGTGGTCAAAAGTTATGACCAAATTCACAAATATGCTAATAACTTTTGATTCCGTTAACCTATTGTAAAACAAATGGTCTTAATGTGTTCACTGGATCAAGCCGAGAGCACAGATACCAAATATGTCCTATTCGGCCAAACTTCCTGTTTGCCATGTTGTTTTTCTTTAAAAACCTACTTTTTCGAACTCCTCCCACACCGTTTGTCCGATTTTCACCAAAATTTAACCAGATCATCTTCAGACTATGGTGACAAAACGTTATTAAAAGAAAGTTGATTCGTCAAACCGTTGTCGAATACTGCGGAAATGAAATCAACTTAGTGCGCACAAAAATAAAAGTCAGGCTATATCTCTGCAATGCTTTAATATATTCTAACCAAACTTGGTACATGTTACGGCAACCACGACTTGAGGCTGCCTGCAGAGTTTTGGCGCAGCGCCACCTAGTGGTCTAGAGATACATAATTGTGACGTTTTTTTAATTATTAATTCAGAATGCTTTAGCCAAAAATCACAAAACTGGTCTCTTTAGATTCGTGGCATCTTGCTGAGCTGTAGCATAGCCGATTTTGCCATATCAACCATTTTGGGAGTTAGCCATTTTGATTTTTCCAAAAAACATACTTTTGCAAACTCCTCCTTGACCGTAGCCCCAATTTTTATAAAAATTGAACCAGATCATCTTTAGACTATGCTGACAAAAAGTTATTAAGAGAATGTTGATTCGTCAAACCGTTGTCGAATACTGCGCAAATGAAATCGACTTAGTGCGCACAAAAATAAAAGTCAGGCTATATCTCTGCAATGCTTTAATATATTCTAACCAAACTTAGTACGTGTTATGGCAACCACGACTTGAGTCTGCCTGCAGAGTTTGAGTCTGCCTGCAGAGTTTGAGCACCTTAGTTGTTTCACACATCAGTGTGGTTACTGCGATGCCTCTAGGTCGACCGTGATAAACCATTCAATCAAAGAGCTAAAGACCGTATTGATGATTTCTCAGCCATTTAATCTGAAGTCTTATTGAAATGTCTTTATAGGCTTACTGCCGTTGGTCTGACGCTGCCGCCATGTCGGCATGAGGTTTAATGCCGGCCTTGTGCTTGGCCCGTCCATGGCTGCTTGCAGCTATATTTATTATTAGGCCCGAGCCGGTGATAGCCGGGAGGGCCTATTGTTTTGCTCGGATTATTATTATTTTTTTTTATTTTTCTGCAAAATGATCCTCAATTTGACCCAGTGAACATGCGCGAAAAGTCATTTTTATTTGGCCCAAAGTTCAAGATCGCGAAAAATTTATGTATTTGAAGTCTAAAAAAAAATATGAAAATGACTCAGTGGCGACCCCTAGAAAAGTCAAAATACATTGGGCCTATGGAAAGTGAAAGTACATTTTTTCCAATGTAGAAATACAAAACTTGGTAGATCCATAGAACACCTCAGGGCAAACAGAAAAGTCTATGACAGCCACAGCGTAAACTCAACAGGAAGTCCGCCATGTGGGGTGAAAGTCGCGCCACCTAAATCGCACCCCTTACGCCAAAAGATTCAACTCATTGTTTTTGTCTAAATGGCCCCAATTTTGGTGAGTATCATCTAGACACTAGTGCCAACAAAAGCTGTCATTTTGTTTTTGATATCTTATCGGGTGTGGGTGTGGCAAGCCTGTAACGAGGCCATTTTTGTGGTAATAAATTATCCGTTAACTCTCAAACGCCTTCTCGGATCAAGTTGGACTCAAAAAGGCGTTTGTGCACATTCATGACCTGAACACAAAGATATGTAAATAAAAGGGTTAGCTTTAGAAATGGCCCTCTAGCGCCACCTACAAACTTATAATGGGACCCAAGAATTTAGTATGTCATAGAGACATAAAATTTGGCACACACATCACTTATGTCATGACGAACATAAAAGCTAATGACAACCACCCCCTATTTATAAATGTGTTGCCATAGCAACGCGCAAATATGTGGAAAAAGTCAATGGGAAGGGAAAATTTTAGTTTGTCCTAGGCAAATGAAACTTGGTACACACATCCAGCATGGGCTTATGAACATAAAAGCCAATGGGGACCACACCCTATCACACACGAGAAGGCAGCCATTTTGAATTGAAAATGTGAACCGGCTTAGAATACACCTCACTTTTAAAAATTGACAGAAAATAGCTGCTTCATTCCACAAACACCAAACTTAGGCAAAATGAGCTAAACACTTGTGTGCAAAATAGACAATGCCTTTTCTTGTTGTTTTTGCTCAATTTATATTTTTATTAAATTTTTATTTTCTGCAAATTTTTCTGCAAAATTGTACTTAATTTTGACCCAGTAAATGTGCGCAAAAGTTAATTTTATTGGCCACTAAACTTAAGCCTGGCGAAATATTGATGTATCTTAAGTATTTGAAAAATAATAAAAGCAATGACTCAGTGGCGACCCCTGGGAAATGAAAATACATTTGGCCTATGGAAAGTGAAAGTAATTTTTTCCAACATAGAAAAATGAAACTTGGTACATCCATAGGACACCTCAGGCCAAACAGAAAAGTCTATGACAGCCACAGCCTAAACTCAACAGGAAGTCCACCATGTGGGGTGAAAGGCGCGACCAACTAAATCGCAGCCCTCGGGTCAAAAGATTAAACCCAATGTGTTTTCTTCTAAAAGGCCCCAATTTTGGTGAGTATCATCTAGACACATGTGCCAACCAAAGTTGTCATTTTGTTTTTGATATCTTATCGGGTGTGGGTGTGGCAAGCCTGTAACGAGGCAGCCGTTTTTGTGAAAATAAAAAATCCCTTAACTCTCAAACGCCTTCTCGGATCAAGTTGGACCCAAAAAGGCGTTTGTGCACATTCATGACCTGAACACAAAGATATGCAAATAAAAGGGTTAGCTTTAGAAATGGCCCTCTAGCGCCCCCTACAAACATATAATGGGACCCAAGAATTTAGTTTGTCATAGAGACATGAAATTTGGTACACACATCTCTTATGTCATGACGAACATAAAAGCCAATGACAACCACCCCCTATTTATAAATGTGTTGCCATAGCAACGCGCAAATATGTGGAAAAAGTCAATGGGGAGGGAAAATTTTAGTTTGTCCTAGGCAAATGAAACTTGGTACACACATCCAGCATGGGATTATGAACATAAAAGCCAATGGCGACCACACCCTATCACACACGAGAAGGCAGCCATTTTGAATTGAAAATGTGAACTGGCTTAGAATACACCTCACTTTTAAAAATTGACATAAAATAGCTGCTTCTTTCCACAAACACCAAACTTAGGCAAAATGAGCTAAACTTGTGTGCAAAATAGACAATGCCTTTTCTTGTTGTTTTTGCTCAATTTATATTTTTATTTAATTTTTATTTTTCTGCAAATTTTTCTGCAAAATTGTCCTTAATTTTGACCCAGTAAATGTGCGCAAAAGTTAATTTTATTGGCCACTAAACTTAAGCCTGCCAAAATATTGATGTATCTTAAACATTTGAAAAATAATAAAAGAAATGACTCAGTGGCGACCCTGGGAAATGAAAATACATTCGGCCTATAGAAAGTGAAAGTAATTTTTTCCAACGTAGAAAAATGAAACTTGGTACATCCATAGGACACCTCAGGCCAAACAGAAAAGTCTATGACAGCCACAGCCTAAACTCAACAGGAAGTCCGCCAGGTGGGGTGGAACACGGACCACCTAAATCGCACCCTCAGGTCAAAAGATTAAACCCAATGTGTTTTTTCTAAAAGGCCCCAAATTTGTTGAGTATTATCTAGACACGAGTGCCAACCAAAGTTGTCATTTTGTTTTTGATACATTTACGGCTGTGGTCGTAATGAGCCTGTGAAGAGGCAGCCATTTCTTTGGGAAATAAATGCCATTTACAAAATGCCAGGATCCTTCCTTTGGAGCCAAGACTAGAGCCTTGGAAAGCTCTTCAGAATCTTTTGGAACTTGTAAACTTGTTTTTTAGACAAGTAATATTTACATTTTTACTTTTTAACAGGCGGGTGCAGAGATTTCTGAGCAAATCTCCAGTCAGTATTTTGTTTTTCTCGCCTAGCCCAAACATAATCTATTATTTTTATAAGTTCAGACAGATCCCAGGAAAACCAGGGAATGTGGAGACCTTTAACTCTAAATACAAGGTGGTGTAGCAGGCCCCAGCAGTAGCACAGGCCCGAGGTGATGAAGCAGGCTCCAGCCAGAAGAAGATTCAAGCAGAGGAACAGGCCCGGTTATTTGACATTATCGTGAAGTTTATGCTAGCACGAAATGCATTCCTCCGAGTACATGTGTCCCCGCGGTCGCAAGGGAGGCGAGGGCCTTTATCGCCGCTTGCGGCTTTAATTATTTTTTTTTTTCTGCAAAATGATCCTTAATTTGACCCAGTGAACATGCACGAAAAGTCATTTTTATTGGGCCCAATGTTCAAGGTCAAAAATTTATGTATTTGAAGTCCCGAAAAAAATATGAAAATGACTCAGTGGCGACCCCTAGAAATGTCAAAATACATTGGGCCTATGGAAAGTGAAAGTACATTTTTTCCAATGTAGAAATACAAAACTTGGTACATCCATAGAACACCTCAGGGCAAACAGAAAAGTCTATGACAGCCACAGCCTAAACTCAACAGGAAGTCCGCCATGTGGGGTGAAAGGCGCCACCTAAATCGCACCCCTTACGCCAAAAATTCAACTCATTGTGTTTTTGTCTAAATGGCCCCAAATTTGGTGAGTATCATCTAGACACATGTGCCAACAAAAGCTGTCATTTTGTTTTTGATATCTTATCGGGTGTGGGTGTGGCAAGCCTGTAACGAGGCGGACATTTTTGTGGTAATAAATTATCTGTTAACTCTCAAACGCCTTCTCGGATCAAGTTGGACCCAAAAAGGCGTTTGTGCACATTCACGACTTGAACACAAAGATATGTAAATAAATGGGTTTGCTTTAGAAATGGCCTCTAGCGCCCCTACAAACTTATAATGGGACCCAAGAATTTAGTATGTCATAGAGACATAAAATTTGGCACACACATCACTTATGTCATGACAAACATAAAAGCTAATGACAACCACCCCTATCTATAAATGTGTTGCCATAGCAACGCAAATATGTGGAAAAAGTCAATGGAAAGGGAAAATTTTAGTTTGTCCTAGGCAAATGAAACTTGGTACACACATCCAGCATGGGCTTATGAACATAAAAGCCAATGGGGACCACACCCTATCACACACGAGAAGGCA
The DNA here is from genome assembly GCA_024349245.1 of Neodontobutis hainanensis. NCBI lineage: Eukaryota > Metazoa > Chordata > Actinopteri > Gobiiformes > Odontobutidae > Neodontobutis > Neodontobutis hainanensis. The sequence goes on along the minus strand of JALDNG010000083.1, from coordinate 964,964 downwards.
GCCATTTTGAATTGAAAATGTGAACCGGCTTAGAATACACCTCACTTTTAAAAATTGACAGAAAATAGCTGCTTTATTCCACAAACACCAAACTTAGGCAAAATAAGCTAAACACTTGTGTGCAAAATAGACAATGCCTTTTCTTGTTGTTTTTGCTCAATTTATATTTTTACTTAATTTTTATTTTTCTGCAAATTTTTCTGCAAAATTATCCTTAATTTTGACCCAGTAAATGTGCGCAAAACGTAAATTTTATTGGCCACTAAACTTAAGCCTGGCAAAATATTGATGTATCTTAAGTATTTGAAAAAATAATAAAAAGAAATGACTCAGTGGCGACCCCTGGGAAATGAAAATACATTCGTTCTATGGAAAGTGAAAGTAATTTTTTCCAACGTAGAAAAATGAAACTTAGTACATCCATAGGACACCTCAGGCCAAACAGAAAAGTCTATGACAGCCACAGCCTAAACTGAACAGGAAGTCCACCATGTGGGGTGAAAGGCGCGACCAACTAAATCGCACCCCTCGGGTCAAAAGATTAAACCCAATGTGTTTTCATCTAAATGGCCCCAATTTTGGTGAGTATTATCTAGACACGAGTGCAAACCAAAGTTGTCATTTTGTTTCTGATATCTTATCGGGTGTGGGTGTGGCAAACCTGTAACGAGGCAGCCGTTTTTGTGAAAATAAAATATCCCTTAACTCTCAAACGCCTTCTCGGATCAAGTTGGACCCAAAAGGCATTTGTGCACATTCACGACTTGAACACAAATATATGTAAATAAAAGGGTTTGCTTTAGAAATGGTCCTCTAGCGCCACCTATAAACTTATAATGGGACCCAAGAATTTAGTTTGTCCTAGAGACATGAAATTTGGTACACACATCACTTATGTCATGACGAACATAAAAGCCAATAACAACCACCCCCTATTTATAAATGTGTTGCCATAGCAACGGCGCAAATATGTGGAAAAAGTCAATGGGAAGGGAAAATTTTAGTTTGTCCTAGGCAAATGAAACTTGGTACACACATCCAGTATGGGATTATGAACATAAAAGCCAATGGGGACCACACCCTATCACACACGAGAAGGCGGCCATTTTGAATTGAAAATGTGAACCGCCTTAGAATACACCTCACTTTTAAAAATTGACAGAAAATAGCTGCTTCATTCAAGAAACACCAAACTTAGGCAAAGTGAGCTAAACACACGTGTGCAAAATAGACAACGCCTTTTCTTGTTGTTTTTGCTCAATTTATATTTACATTTAATTTTTATTTTTCTGCAAATTTTTCTGCAAAATTATCCTTAATTTTGACCCAGTAAATGTGCGCAAAAAATTTATTTTATTGGCCACTAACTAAACTTAAGCCTGGCGAAATATTGATGTATCCTAAGTATTTGAAAAAATAATAAAAAGAAATGACTCAGTGGCGACCCCTGGGAAATGAAAATACATTCGGCCTATGGAAAGTGAAAGTAATTTTTTCCAACGTAGAAAAATCAAACTTGGTACATCCATAGAACACCTCAGGGCAAACAGAAAAGTCTATGACAGCCACAGCCTAAACTCAACAGGAAGTCCGCCAGGTGGGTTGGAACACGGGACCACCTAAATCGCACTCGGGTCAAAAGATTAAACCCAATGTGTTTTTTCTAAAAGGCCCCAAATTTGTTGAGTATTATCTAGACACGAAAGTGCCAACCAAAGTTGTCATTTTGTTTTTGATACATTTACGGCTGTGGTCGTAATGAGCCTGTGAAGAGGCAGCCATTTCTTTGGGAAATAAATGCCATTTACAAAATGCCAGGATCCTTCCTTTAAAGGACGCTCCTCCAGAGCCAAGACTAGAGCCTTGGAAAGCTCTTCAGAATCTTTTGGAACTTGTAAACTTGTTTTTTAGACAAGTAATATTTACATTTTTACTTTTTAACAGGCGGGTGCAGCGATTTCTGAGCAAATCTCCAGTCAGTATTTTGTTTTTCTCGCCTTAGCCCAAACATAATCTATTATTTTTATAAGTTCAGACAGATCCCAGGAAAACCAGGGAATGTGGAGACCTTTAACTCTAAATACAAGGTGGTGTAGCAGGCCCCAGCAGTAGCACAGGCCCGAGATGATGAAGCAGGCTCCAGCCAGAAGAAGATTCAAGCAGAGGAACAGGCCCGGTTATTTGACATTATCGTGAAGTTTATGCTTCAAAGCACGAAATGCATTCCTCCGAGTACATGTGTCCCCGCAGTCGCAAGGGAGGCGAGGGCCTTTATCGCCGCTTGCGGCTTTAATTAGGCCCGAGCCGGTGATAGCCGGGAGGGCCTATTGTTTTTGCTCGGATTATTTTATTTTTTTTTTTTTTTTTATTTTTCTGCAAAATGATCCTTAATTTGACCCAGTGAACATGCACGAAAAGTCATTTTTATTGGGCCCAAAGTTCAGGGTCGGCGAAAAATTTATGTTTTTGAAGTCCCCGAAAAAAAAATATGAAAAATGACTCAGTGGCGACCCCTAGAAAAGTCAAAATACATTGGGCCTAAGGAAAGTGAAAGTACATTTTTTCCAATGTAGAAATACAAAACTTGGTACATCCATAGGACACCTCAGGGCAAACAGAAAAGTCTATGACAGCCACAGCGTAAACTCAACAGGAAGTCCGCCATGTGGGGTGAAAGGCGCGGCCACCTAAATCGCACCCCTTACGCCAAAAGATTCAACTCATTGTGTTTTTGTCTAAATGGCCCCAATTTTGGTGAGTATCATCTAGACACATGTGCCAACAAAACTTGTCATTTTGTTTTTGATATCTTATCGGGTGTGGGTGTGGCAAGCCTGTAACGAGGCGGACATTTTTGTGGTAATAAATTATCCCTTAACTCGCAAACGCCTTCTCGGATCAAGTTGGACCCAAAAGGCGTTTGTGCACATTCATGACCTGAACACAAAGATATGTCAATAAAAGGGTTAGCTTTAGAAATGGCCCTCTAGCGCCACCTACAAACTTATAATGGGACCCAAGAATTTAGTTTGTCATGGAGACATGAAATTTGGTACACACATCACTTATGTCATGACGAACATAAAAGCCAATGACAACCACCCCTATTTATAAATGTGTTGCCATAGCAACGCGCAAATATGTGGAAAAAGTCAATGGGAAGGGAAAATTTTAGTTTGTCCTAGGCAAATGAAACTTGGTACACACATCCAGCATGGGCTCATGAACAAAAAGCCAATGGGGACCACACCCTAACACACACAAGAAGGCAGCCATTTTGAATTAAAAATGTGAACCGCCTTAGAATACACCTCAATTTTAAAAATTGATAGAAAATAGCTGCTTCATTCGACAAACACCAAACTTAGGCAAAATGAGCTAAACACTTGTGTGCAAAATAGACAATGCCTTTTCTTGTTGTTTTTGCTCAATTTATATTTTTATTTATTTTTATTTTTCTGCAAATTTTTCTGCAAAATTATCCTTAATTTTGACCCAGAAAATGTGCATAAAAGTAAATTTTATTGGCCACTAAACTCAAGCCTGGCAAAATATTGATGTATCTTAAGTATTTGAAAAAATAATAAAAGAAATGACTCAGTGGCGACCCTGGAAAATGAAAATACATTCAGCCTATGGAAAGTGAAAGTATTTTTTTAACATAGGAAAATGAAACTTGGTACATCCATAGGACACCTCAGGGCAAACAGAAAAGTCTATGACAGCAACAGCCTAAACTGAACAGGAAGTCCACCATGTGGGGTGAAAGGTGCGACCAACTAAATCGCACCTCGCGTCAAAAGGTTAAACCCAATGCGTTTTCATCTAAATGGCCCCAAATTTAGTGAGTATCATCTAGACACATGTGCCAACCAAAGTTGTCATTTTGTTTTTGATATCTTATCGGGTGTGGGTGTGGCAAGCCTGTAACGAGTGGCCATTTTTGTGAAAATAAAATATCCTTAACTCTCAAACGCTTCTCGGATCAAGTTGGACCCAAAAAGGCGTTTGTGCACATTCATGACCTGAACACAAAGATATGTCAATAAAAGGGTTAGCTTTAGAAATGGCCCTCTAGCACCACCTACAAACTTATAATGGGACCCAAGAATTTAGTTTGTCATAGAGACATGAAATTTGGTACACCCATCTCTTATGTCATGACAAACATAAAAGCCAATGGGGACCACACCCTATCACACACGAGAAGGCGGCCATTTTTAATTGAAAATGTGAACCGGCTTAAAATACACCTCACTTTTAAGAATTGACAGAAAATAGCTGCTTCATTCCACAAACACCAAACTTAGGCAAAATGAACTAAACACACGTGTGGTAAATAGACAATGCCTTTTTTGTTTTTTGCTCAATTTATATTTTTATTTAATTTTTATTTTTCTGCAAATTTTTCTGCAAAATTATCCTTAATTTTGACCCAGTAAATGTGCAAAAGTACATTTTATTGGCCACTAAAAGTAAGCCTGGCGAAATATTGATGTATCTTAAGTATTTGAAAAAATAATAAAAGAAATGACTCAGTGGCGACCCTGGAAAATGAAAATGCCATTCGCCTATGGAAAGTGAAAGTAATTTTTTCCAACGTAGGAAAATGAAACTTAGTACATTTCTAGGACACCTCAGGCCAAACAGAAAAGTCTATGACAGCAACAGCCTAAACTGAACAGGAAGTCCACCATGTGGGGTGAAAGGCGCCACCTAAATCGCACCCCTTCGCCAAAAGACTCAACTCAAAGTGTTTTAATCTAAACGGCCTAATATCTGGTGAGTATTATCTAGACACGAGTGCCAATAAAGTTTTCAGTTTGTTTTTGATACATTTGTGGCTGTGGTTGTAATGAGCCTGGGAAGAGGCAGCCATTTCTTTGGGAAATAAATGCCATTTACCAAATGCCAGGATGCTTCCTTTGGAGGAGGCTCCTCCAGAGCCAAGACTAGAGTCTTGTAAAACTCCTTAGAATCTTTTGGAACTGGTAAACATGTTATTTTAGACAACTAATATTTACATTTTTACTTTTTAACAGGCGGGTGCAGCGCTTTCTGAGTCATTGCAAATCTCCAGCCTGTACTTTTCTCGCCTCAGCCCAAGCATAATCTTTTATTTTCAAAAGTTTAGACAGATCCCAGGAAAACCAGGGAATGTGGAGACCTTTAACTCTAAATTACAAGGTGGTGTAGCAGGCCCCAGCAGTAGCACAGGCCCGAGGTGATGAAGCAGGCTCCAGCCAGAAGAAGATTCAAGCAGAGGCACAGGCCCGGTTATTTGACATTATCGTGAAGTTTACGCTTTAAAGCACTAAATGCAATCCTCCGAGTACATGTGTCCCCGCGGTCGCAAGGGAGGCGAGGGCCTTTATCGCCGCTTGCGGCTTTAATTAGGCCCGAGCCGGTGATAGCCGGGAGGGCCTATTGTTTTTGCTCGGATTATTTTTTTTTTTTTTTTTTTTTTTATTTTTCTGCAAAATGATCCTCAATTTGACCCAGTGAACATGCGCAAAAAGTCATTTTTATTTGGCCCAAAGTTCAAGATCGGCGAAAAATTTATGTATTTGAAGTCGCCGAAAAAAAAATATGAAAAATGACTCAGTGGCGACCCCTAGAAAAGTCAAAATACATTGGGCCTATGGAAAGTGAAAGTACATTTTTTCCAATGTAGAAATACAAAACTTGGTAGATCCATAGAACACCTCAGGGCAAACAGAAAAGTCTATGACAGCCACAGCGTAAACTCAACAGGAAGTCCGCCATGTGGGGTGAAAGTCGCGCCACCTAAATCGCACCCCTTACGCCAAAAGATTCAACTCATTGTTTTTGTCTAAATGGCCCCAATTTTGGTGAGTATCATCTAGACACATGTGCCAACAAAAGCTGTCATTTTGTTTTTGATATCTTATCGGGTGTGGGTGTGGCAAGCCTGTAACGAGGCGGCCATTTTTGTGGTAATAAATTATCCGTTAACTCTCAAACGCCTTCTCGGATCAAGTTGGACTCAAAAGGCGTTTGTGCACATTCATGACCTGAACACAAAGATATGTAAATAAAAGGGTTAGCTTTAGAAATGGCCCTCTAGCGCCACCTACAAACTTATAATGGGACCCAAGAATTTAGTATGTCATAGAGACATAAAATTTGGCACACACATCACTTATGTCATGACGAACATAAAAGCTAATGACAACCACCCCCTATTTATAAATGTGTTGCCATAGCAACGGCGCAAATATGTGGAAAAAGTCAATGGGAAGGGAAAATTTTAGTTTGTCCTAGGCAAATGAAACTTGGTACACACATCCAGCATGGGCTTATGAACATAAAAGCCAATGGGGACCACACCCTATCACACACGAAGGCGGCCATTTTGAATTGAAAATGTGAACCGGGTTAGAATACACCTCATTTTTAAAAATTGACAGAAAATAGCCGCTTCATTCAAGAAACACCAAACTTAGGCAAAATGAGCTAAACACTTGTGTGCAAAATAGACAATGCCTTTTCTTGTTGTTTTTGCTCAATTTATATTTTTATTTAATTTTTATTTTTCTGCAAATTTTTCTGCAAAATTGTCCTTAATTTTTACCCAGTAAATGTGCAAAAGTTAATTTTATTGGCCACTAAACTTAAGCCTGGCAAAATATTGATGTATCTTAAATATTTGAAAAAATAATAAAAAGAAATGACTCTGTGGCGACCCTGGGAAATGAAAATACATTCGGCCTATGGAAAGTGAAAGTAATTTTTTCCAACGTAGAAAAATGAAACTTGGTACATCCATAGGACACCTCAGGCCAAACAGAAAAGTCTATGACAGCCACAGCCTAAACTCAACAGGAAGTCCGCCAGGTGGGGTGGAACACGGACCACCTAAATTGCACCCTCGGGTCAAAAGATTAAACCCAATGTGTTTTCATCTAAATGGCCCCAATTTTGGTGAGTATCATCTAGACACATGTGCCAACCAAACTTGTCATTTTGTTTTTGATATCTTATCGGGTGTGGGTGTGGCAAACCTGTAACGAGGCAGCCGTTTTGTGAAAATAAAATATACCTTAACTCTCAAATGCCTTCTCGGATCAAGTTGGACCCAAAAAGGCGTTTGTGCACATTCATGACCTGAACACAAAGATATGTAAATAAAAGGGTTTGCTTTAGAAATGGCCCTCTAGCGCCACCTACAAACTTATAATGGGACCCAAGAATTTAGTATGTCATAGAGACATAAAATTTGGCACACACATCACTTATGTCATGACGAACATAAAAGCTAATGACAACCACCCCCTATTTATAAATGTGTTGCCATAGCAACGCGCAAATATGTGGAAAAAGTCAATGGGAAGGGAAAATTTTAGTTTGTCCTAGGCAAATGAAACTTGGTACACACATCCAGCATGGGCTTATGAACATAAAAGCCAATGGGGACCACACCCTATCACACACGCGAAGGCGGCCATTTTGAATTGAAAATGTGAACCGGGTTAGAATACACCTCACTTTTAAAAATTGACAGAAAATAGCTGCTTCATTCAAGAAACACCAAACTTAGGCAAAATGAGCTAAACACTTGTGTGCAAAATAGACAATGCCTTTTCTTGTTGTTTTTGCTCAATTTATATTTTTATTTAATTTTTATTTTTCTGCAAATTTTTCTGCAAAATTGTCCTTAATTTTGACCCAGTAAATGTGCGCAAAAGTTAATTTTATTGGCCACTAAACTTAAGCCTGGCAAAATATTGATGTATCTTAAATATTTGAAAAAATAATAAAAAGAAATGACTCAGTGGCGACCCTGGGAAATGAAAATACATTCGGCCTATGGAAAGTGAAAGTAATTTTTTCCAACGTAGAAAAATGAAACTTGGTACATCCATAGGACACCTCAGGCCAAACAGAAAAGTCTATGACAGCCACAGCCTAAACTCAACAGGAAGTCCACCATGTGGGGTGAAAGGCGCGACCAACTAAATCGCACCCTCGGGTCAAAAGATTAAACCCAATGTGTTTTCATCTAAATGGCCCCAATTTTGGTGAGTATCATCTAGACACATGTGCCAACCAAACTTGTCATTTTGTTTTTGATATCTTATCGGGTGTGGGTGTGGCAAACCTGTAACGAGGCAGCCGTTTTGTGAAAATAAAATATACCTTAACTCTCAAATGCCTTCTCGGATCAAGTTGGACCCAAAAGGCGTTTGTGCACATTCATGACCTGAACACAAAGATATGTAAATAAAAGGGTTTGCTTTAGAAATGGCCCTCTAGCGCCACCTACAAACTTATAATGGGACCCAAGAATTTAGTTTGTCATAGAGACATAAAATTTGGTACACACATCACTTATGTCATGACGAACATAAAAGCCAATGACAACCACCCCCTATTTATAAATGTGTTGCCATAGCAACGGCGCAAATATGTGGAAAAAGTCAATGGGAAGGGAAAATTTTAGTTTGTCCTAGGCAAATGAAACTTGGTACACACATCCAGCATGGGCTTATGAACATAAAAGCCAATGGGGACCACACCCTATCACACACGAGAAGGCGGCCATTTTGAATTGAAAATGTGAACCGGGTTAGAATACACCTCACTTTTAAAAATTGACAGAAAATAGCTGCTTCATTCAAGAAACACCAAACTTAGGCAAAATGAGCTAAACACTTGTGTGCAAAATAGACAATGCCTTTTCTTGTTGTTTTTGCTCAATTTATATTTTTATTTAATTTTTATTTTTCTGCAAATTTTTCTGCAAAATTGTCCTTAATTTGACCCAGTAAATGTGCGCAAAAAGTTAATTTTATTGGCCACTAAACTTAAGCCTGGCGAAATATTGATGTATCTTAAGTATTTGAAAAAATAATAAAAGAAATGACTCAGTGGCGACCCTGGGAAATGAAAATACATTCGCCTATGGAAAGTGAAAGTAATTTTTTCCAACGTAGAAAAATGAAACTTGGTACATCCATAGGACACCTCAGGCCAAACAGAAAAGTCTATGACAGCCACAGCCTAAACTCAACAGGAAGTCCGCCAGGTGGGGTGGAACACGGGACCACCTAAATTGCACCCTCGGGTCAAAAGATTAAACCCAATGTGTTTTTTTCTAAAAGGCCCCAAATTTGTTGAGTATTATCTAGACACAAGTGCCAACCAAAGTTGTCATTTTGTTTTTGATACATTTACGGCTGTGGTCGTAATGAGCCTGTGAAGAGGCAGCCATTACTTTGGGAAATAAATGCCATTTACAAAATGCCAGGATCCTTCCTTTAAAGGACGCTCCTCCAGAGCCAAGACTAGAGCCTTGGAAAGCTCTTCAGAATCTTTTGGAACTTGTAAACTTGTTTTTAGACAAGTAATATTTACATTTTTACTTTTTAACAGGCGGGTGCAGCGATTTCTGAGCAAATCTCCAGTCAGTATTTTGTTTTTCTCGCCTTAGCCCAAACATAATCTATTATTTTTATAAGTTCAGACAGATCCCAGGAAAACCAGGGAATGTGGAGACCTTTAACTCTAAATACAAGGTGGTGTAGCAGGCCCCAGCAGTAGCACAGGCCCGAGATGATGAAGCAGGCTCCAGCCAGAAAAAGATTCAAGCAGAGGCACAGGCCCAGTTATTTGACATTACTGTGAAGTTTACGCTTTAAAGCACGAAATGCATTCCTCCGAATACATGTGTCCTCGCGGTCGCAAGGGTGGCGAGGGCCTTTATCGCCGCTTGCGGCTTTAATTAGGCCCGAGCCGGTGATAGCCGGGAGGGCCTATTGTTTTTGCTCGGATTATTTTTTTTTTTTTTTTTTTTTATTTTTATTTTTCTGCAAAATGATCCTTAATTTGACCCAGTGAACATGCACGAAAAGTCATTTTTATTGGGCCCAAAGTTCAAGGTCGGCGAAAAATTTATGTATTTGAAGTCCCCGAAAAAAAAATATGAAAAATTACTCAGTGGCGACCCCTAGAAAAGTCAAAATACATTGGGCCTATGGAAAGTGAAAGTACATTTTTTCCAATGTAGAAATACAAAACTTGGTACATCCATAGGACACCTCAGGGCAAACAGAAAAGTCTATGACAGCCACAGCCTAAACTCAACAGGAAGTCCGCCATGTGAGGTGATAGGCGCGACCACCTAAATCGCACCCCTTACGCCAAAAGATTCAACTCATTGTGTTTTTGTCTAAATGGCCCCAATTTTGGTGAGTATCATCTAGACACATGTGCCAACAAAAGCTGTCATTTTGTTTTTGATATCTTATCGGGTGTGGGTGTGGCAAGCCTGTAACGAGGCGGCCATTTTTGTGGTAATAAATTATCCGTTAACTCTCAAACCCCTACTCGGATCAAGTTGGACCCAAAAAGGCGTTTGTGCACATTCACGACCTGAACACAAAGATATGTAAATAAAAGGGTTAGCTTTAGAAATGGCCCTCTAGTGCCCCCTACAAACTTATAATGGGACCCAAGAATTTAGTATGTCATAGAGACATAAAATTTGGCACACACATCACTTATGTCATGACAAACATAAAAGCTAATGACAACCACCCCCTATTTATAAATGTGTTGCCATAGCAACGGCGCAAATATGTGGAAAAAGTCAATGGGAAGGGAAAATTTTAGTTTGTCCTAGGCAAATGAAACTTGGTACACACATCCATCATGGGATTATGAACATAAAAGCCAATGGGGACCACACCCTAACACACACGAGAAGGCGGCCATTTTGAATTGAAAATGTGAACCGCCTTAGAATACACCTCACTTTTAAAAATTGACAGAAAATAGCTGCTTCATTCCACAAACACCAAACTTAGGCAAAATGAGCTAAACACTTGTGTGCAAAATAGACAATGCCTTTTCTTGTTGTTTTTGCTCAATTTATATTTTTATTTAATTTTTATTTTTCTGCAAATTTTTCTGCAAAATTATCCTTAATTTTGACCCAGTAAATGTGCGCAAAAAGTAAATTTTATTGGCCACTAAACTTAAGCCTGGCGAAATATTGATGTATCTTAAGTATTTGAAAAAATAATAAAAAGAAATGACTCAGTGGCGACCCCTGGAAAATGAAAATACATTGGGCCTATGGAAAGTGAAAGTAATTTTTTTCCAACGTAGGAAAATGAAACTTGGTACATCCATAGGACACCTCAGGCCAAACAGAAAAGTCTATGACAGAAACAGCCTAAACTGAACAGGAAGTCCGCCATGTGGGGTAAAAGGCGCGACCAACTAAATCGTACCCCTCGCGTCAAAAGATTAAACCCAATGTGTTTTCATCTAAATGGCCCCAATTTTGGTGAGTATCATTTAAACACGAGTGCCAACCAAAGTTGTCATTTTGTTTTTGATATCTTATCGGGTGTGGGTGTGGCAAGCCTGTAACGAGGCGGCCGTTTTTGTGAAAATAAAATATCCCTTAACTCTCAAACGCCTTCTCTTATCAAGTTGGACCCAAAAAGGCGTTTGTGCACATTCATGACCTGAACACAAAGATATGTAAATAAAAGGGTTATCTTTAGAAATGGCCCTCTAGCGCCCCCTACAAACTTATAATTGGACCCAAGAATTTAGTTTGTCATAGAGACATAAAATTTGGTACACACATCACTTATGTCATGACGAACATAAAAGCCAATGACAACCACCCCCTATTTATAAATGTGTTGCCATAGCAACGGCGCAAAAATGTGGAAAAAATCAATGGGAAGGGAAAATTTTAGTTTGTCCTAGGCAAATGAAACTTGGTACACACATCCATCATGGGATTATGAACATAAAAGTCAATGGGGACCACTCCCTATCACACACGAGAAGGCGGCCATTTTGAATTGAAAATGTGAACCGCCTTAGAATACACCTCACTTTTAAAAATTGACAGAAAATAGCTGCTTCATTCAAGAAACACCAAACTTAGGCAAAGTGAGCTAAACACACGTGTGCAAAATAGACAGCGCCTTTTCTTGTTGTTTTTGCTCAATTTATATTTTTATTTAATTTTTATTTTTCTGCAAATTTTTCTGCAAAATTATCCTTAATTTTGACCCAGTAAATGTGCGCAAAAAGTAAATTTTATTGGCCACTAAACTTAAGCCTGGCGAAATATTGATGTATCTTAAGTATTTGAAAAAATAATAAAAAGAAATGACTCAGTGGCGACCCCTGGAAAATGAAAATACATTGGGCCTATGGAAAGTGAAAGTAATTTTTTCCAACGTAGAAAAATGAAACTTGGTACATCCATAGGACACCTCAGGGCAAACAGAAAAGTCTATGACAGCCACAGCCTAAACTCAACAGGAAGTCCGCCAGGTGGGTGGAACACGGACCACCTAAATCGCACCTCGGGTCAAAAGATTAAACCCAATGTGTTTTTTTCTAAAAGGCCCCAAATTTGTTGAGTATTATCTAGACACGAGTGCCAACCAAAGTTGTCATTTTGTTTTTTGATACATTTACGGCTGTGGTCGTAATGAGCCTGTGAAGAGGCAGCCATTTCTTTGGGAAATAAATGCCATTTACAAAATGCCAGGATCCTTCCTTTAGAGGACGCTTCTCCAGAGCCAAGACTAGAGCGTTGGAAAGCTCTTCAGAATCTTTTGGAACTTGTAAACCTGTTTTTTTAGACAAGTAATATTTACATTTTTACTTTTTAACAGGCGGGTGCAGCGATTTCTGAGCAAATCTCCAGTCAGTATTTTGTTTTTCTCGCCTTAGCCCAAACATAATCTATTATTTTTATAAGTTCAGACAGATCCCAGGAAAACCAGGGAATGTGGAGACCTTTAACTCTAAATACAAGGTGGTGTAGCAGACCCCAGCAGTAGCACAGGCCCGAGATGATGAAGCAGGCTCCAGTCAGAAGAAGATTCAAGCAGAGGAACAGGCCCGGTTATTTGACATTATCGTGAATTTTTTGCTTTAAAGCACGAAATGCATTCCTCCGAGTACATGTGTCCCCGCGGTCGCAAGGGAGGCGAGGGCCTTTATCGCCGCTTGCGGCTTTAATTATTTTTATTTTTTTTATTTATTTTTTTTTTTTCTGCAAAATGATCCTCAATTTGACCCAGTGAACATGCGCGAAAAGTCATTTTTATTTGGCCCAAAGTTCAAGATCGGCGAAAAATTTATGTATTTGAAGTCGCCGAAAAAAAAATATGAAAAATGACTCAGTGGCGACCCCTAGAAAAGTCAAAATACATTGGGCCTATGGAAAGTGAAAGTACATTTTTTCCAATGTAGAAATACAAAACTTGGTAGATCCATAGAACACCTCAGGGCAAACAGAAAAGTCTATGACAGCCACAGCCTAAACTCAACAGGAAGTCCGCCATGTGGGGTGAAAGTCGCGGCCACCTAAATCGCACCCCTTACGCCAAAAGATTCAACTCATTGTTTTTTTGTCTAAATGGCCCCAATTTTGGTGAGTATCATCTAGACACATGTGCCAACAAAAGCTGTCATTTTGTTTTTGATATCTTATCGGGTGTGGGTGTGGCAAGCCTGTAACGAGGCGGCCATTTTTGTGGTAATAAATTATCCCTTAACTCTCAAATGCCTTCTCGGATCAAGTTGGACTCAAAAAGGCGTTTGTGCACATTCATGACGTGAACACATAGATATGTAAATAAAAGGGTTAGCTTTAGAAATGGCCCTCTAGCGCCACCTACAAACTTATAATGGGACCCAAGAATTTAGTATGTCATAGAGACATAAAATTTGGCACACACATCACTTATGTCATGACGAACATAAAAGCTAATGACAACCACCCCCTATTTATAAATTTGTTGCCATAGCAACGGCGCAAATATGTGGAAAAAGTCAATGGGAAGGGAAAATTTTAGTTTGTCCTAGGCAAATGAAACTTGGTACACACATCCAGCATGGGCTTATGAACATAAAAGCCAATGGGGACCACACCCTATCACACACGAGAAGGCGGCCATTTTGAATTGAAAATGTGAACCGGGTTAGAATACACCTCACTTTTAAAAATTGACAGAAAATAGCTGCTTCATTCAAGAAACACCAAACTTAGGCAAAATGAGCTAAACTTGTGTGCAAAATAGACAATGCCTTTTCTTGTTGTTTTTGCTCAATTTATATTTTTATTTAATTTTTATTTTTCTGCAAATTTTTCTGCAAAATTGTCCTTAATTTTGACCCAGTAAATGTGCGCAAAAGTAAATTTTATTGGCCACTAAACTTAAGCCTGGCGAAATATTGATGTATCTTAAGTATTTGAAAAATAATAAAAAGAAATGACTCAGTGGCGACCCTGGGAAATGAAAATACATTCGGCCTATGGAAAGTGAAAGTAATTTTTTCCAACGTAGAAAAATGAAACTTGGTACATCCATAGGACACCTCAGGCCAAATAGAAAAGTCTATGACAGCCACAGCCTAAACTCAACAGGAAGTCCGCCAGGTGGGGTGGAACACGGACCACCTAAATTGCACCCTCGGGTCAAAAGATTAAACCCAATGTGTTTTTTTCTAAAAGGCCCCAAATTTGTTGAGTATTATCTAGACACGAGTGCCAACCAAAGTTGTCATTTTGTTTTTGATACATTTACGGCTGTGGTCGTAATGAGCCTGTGAAGAGGCAGCCATTACTTTGGGAAATAAATGCCATTTACAAAATGCCAGGATCCTTCCTTTAAAGGACGCTCCTCCAGAGCCAAGACTAGAGCCTTGGAAAGCTCTTCAGAATCTTTTGGAACTTGTAAACTTGTTTTTTTAGACAAGTAATATTTACATTTTTACTTTTTAACAGGCGGGTGCAGCGATTTCTGAGCAAATCTCCAGTCAGTATTTTGTTTTTCTCGCCTTAGCCCAAACATAATCTATTATTTTTATAAGTTCAGACAGATCCCAGGAAAACCAGGGAATGTGGAGACCTTTAACTCTAAATACAAGGTGGTGTAGCAGGCCCCAGCAGTAGCACAGGCCCGAGATGATGAAGCAGGCTCCAGCCAGAAGAAGATTCAAGCAGAGGCACAGGCCCAGTTATTTGACATTACTGTGAAGTTTACGCTTTAAAGCACGAAATGCATTCCTCCGAATACATGTGTCCCCGCGTTCGCAAGGGAGGCGAGGGCCTTTATCGCCGCTTGCGGCTTTAATTTCTTATTACATTTCTATAATTAAGCTAGAAGCTTTTAGGCTATGGTTTGGCTCAATTGTCTAACTCATTTATATGAAGTACTTTTTGTTACTTTAAATGAGAGGGTATAGTTTAGACTCACTTTTGACCAGGGCCGTGCAGAGAGCTACAGGGGGGCAGGGGCTCAAATTTCTAAAGAGGCACATACATAAAACAAGACCTTTTTCCAAGTAAATATACACATTAAGATTCCTGTCTATTCCTTCTCTGTTTCTTAAATGGAGGATACAGCTATGGCGTGTTTATAGGACTAGAAAAGTGAAAGTAAATAATATTTCAGAAGTGATTTATTTAGATAAAACGTTTTGGTTGACAGTGAATAAAACAATCAAACGAAGTATATATTTTCACTTTATAAGACAATTTCTGAAATTACTCACCTCCATTAAAGATTTTATTTCTTGTACTGTAATTGCTGTTTTTTTTTTTTTTTCAAAACTATTGCGCTGGTGAGCGTTGTGGACAACAACGCTACAACATTCACTGAAGGAAGCTGTAGGGGGAGCGGTGCAAATCTTAGTTATGCTTTAATAGCGGACCTACTCCCCTAAACTACACAAAAGCCCACGGCTGTATAGTTAGATTCATTCTGGCCCATTTAATTTCTTAGACCAGGCCTCATTCAATCTTTCACTGGAGATTTTTTTCTTTTATTCTAGCATGAAAAAGAATTATTCATCATCATAATCTATTGTCCAAAGCTTTTTGAAATTCTATAAATTCATAATTTCTTCCATATTACCTTTTTAAATCATCTAATTAGAATATTCTCAGATTATTGTTCTATTTACTTCAAATAAATGTCTCTTAATCTTTTACATTTTCTCTTACTTTAATTTTCTTAATCACTCTTGGGTCAGACGCCTCCCTGGGTGTAACCCAGTCACAGGGCAGCCTCTCTCAGCTGCTTGAACACACCACAAAGCAAAAGCATCTGCTCTGTCCACAACGCTTTCCCACAAAACACCATCACCATGTGACCGTCGTTTAAAAGAAAAGACTCATAAAATCAACAAATCTCTGTGTAAATTTAGCTTTATTTACTCTTAAGTATATAGTTTTGTTCCATACTGTTTATAAAGAACTCAGTTTTACCACCAGGTGGTTTTTAATAAATACAATAAACTATTTGTTTTTGCATTTTTCCCATCTTAAATGCAACTTGTAAAAAAAATAAATAAATAAAAAAAGTTGCTAAGGTCATGTTTCCACTCTTTTGACATTCAGATTTATGTCCACAAAAAGAATGCACCTCACTCAATATTAAACAGAAACCTAAACATCAAATGTAAAATTAAATTAACTTGTTAAACTTGTTTCTCTTAAATTATTTAATTTAACCAAAATTGCAATCAGTAATAGTCATTACTGTTTGTTTAAAAAAATGCATAAACATTCAACTTTTTATGTTTATGTTCCAAAGATTTGATGCAGTTTTCACCTTGAACACTTCTAAGGGTTTGGCAAAAAAAATATTCAATCTTGTTCAAAAGGATTCTGTTCTCACAATATTAAATAATCCAAAACAGTCCAACATTCCAATCAATAAATTTTCTTTTAGATCACTTCAAACATTGATTTAAACCCAACAAGTCACTTGGCAAATGCTCTTACACTTTAAACATTTCCCTTGTTAGTTTAACATTTACATTACAGTTTAAATCTTTATTGTTTAGATGACACTCGACAGCATTTATTTAAGTGTCAGGTATTAAACCTTGATTATAAAATACAATTTTAAAAACCTTGGTTATTATTTATTTTCAACTGCCTACATTTCAGTTTTCTTAATTACTTAAAACAACATGTTTCTCAAAAACAATATTTAATCTAATTCATTTTCTTGTTTAGTTTACCAAGTCCTATTCCATAAATTTAATAAAACATAAATGTGGACTATATTTGTATCAACAGACCTGACAGAAGTTCAAACTGTTTTCCTAATTAAGTATTGCAAACTTTATTTAACACATCAGTTCAGTGCAGTCTTTTTCTGTCACTGACATTTCTAAATAAGCCTTTTTCAACATTAAAAGGTTTGTTTAATGCAAAGCTCCACCAATGACTGTGGAGCTAAAAGTCCAGCTCTAAAAAAACTCAACTAAACAAAAACATCTCTAGCTCCGGAAAGTGAGCAAAGAAAAGGAGGGTGATGTGAAACCCCTGATTTAATGTGTTACTGTTGGAACATTCTTTGTGAACTCAAACAGTGATTGGGTTGAGTCCACTGTCTCCAATTATTCATCAGAACCAAACCTTCTGATAACATTTTTTTCTTTTATAAGTGAGCTTATGGCCCAAATATCTAATTTGTATTATCTTTATAAACTTGCTCTGCGGAATTTAATAAAAAAAAAAACTCTTCCCATTACAACGTGATTATTTTCATTCTCCTCCCTGTGTATTTTATTGGCTTCATACCGTGTGGGAATAAAACCACACTGATATTAAGGATCTCTAACAGTTCTCGTCCTCATAGATACAGATAAAATTGTTTAGCAAAATATCAATCACTGAATAAATACTGTTTTCTATTAACAATTGGCAAACTCTGTGGAATGATTTTCACAGAAACCAAATTGCAAAGCAGAGCGGCCTCTCCTTAAATGTTAATTTATAAGTTTTGATAATCATCTCTCAGCAACTTTTGGTGAAAGAAGGAATTCTTTGTGTAATTTGAGAACATTTGTATACAGCCCATGGACATCTTTGGCTTTTGAATTCTTTAGTGAGCAAATAAGGTAAGTAAAGTCCAGCTCTGTTATTTCTCGTAGTGAAAAAAAGGCTGGATTAATGTGTCTGCCCTGACTGAATTGGGGGAGAAAAATAATTCATTAGTAAGGATAGTTGGAATAGTTACCATTACAATAATTAATTTTGAGCTCAATATTTTTGTTAGAGCCTTTCATTTCTATTAAGATTTTTCCAGATCTTTTTGGCCTTCCTCTTTGCTTTGACAATAATAGACATGAAGAATTCTGCTTTAATCATTCACAGACTTTGAGTTACTTTATTTCTTTAAAATGTGATTTTTTGTCTATCTGTAATCATTAATCAAGACCATTTTTCAATAAATTTTAAGTTGTTTATCTTGGTCCTTCATTGTTTTCCAGTTTTTTTATGTACAATAGAACTTCCCCACCCCCTTTCCACTTTTACTGCATAGTAAAACAATAATTTTTAGATAGCAACAGCAGACGTATTAATCAAAAATTCACCCCCCAGAGTTGTCACGTAGTAAAAACTAGAGACCGGAGCCATCTTTTGTACCAGGCTGTAAACATGATTTTTACACTTGTAAAGTCGCCATTGGATTTCTCCTTATATTTCTGCTTTTGGAGCCTGCCCTCTGGTGGACGGGGGTATATTGCTGTATGACGGCGCCCTTACTTGAGGACCTTTTAAGGGGTTCCATGAGAGAGGCTTGTGTTAACCCAGCTAGCAAATAGGTTTGTCCAGTTAGCAGTGGTGGGGGCCTGGTTAGCGGTAGCTGTGGTTCATTCTGATATAGTTGTAGCACGGCTAGCTGCAGTGGTAGCCAAGACTAATGTGGATGCTGTCCAGCTAGCTGTAGGCCCAGTTCTAATCTAGTTAGCTGTGGTTGTAAAGCATCCAAGAAATTAGTGTTTAAAAATTGAGGACTAGGGTTTAGTTCAACATCACCAACCAAGAGCAGTACAAACAAGAGATTAAAAATTCAAGGAATGGTCAGTTTCTGACAGACTGTTCTGGTGTACCTGGGGGTGAGCCTATAAAATTGTTCTCATTTCTTAGACATGTTGAACTTAGAAGATAGAAAGCTACACTAACAACAGACAAGTATGTTGATAGCAAAATCTGATGTCTTTTTCTCTTTTTTTAATTTTTTTTTTAAGGAAACATATAGGACCTACCAAACTATGTGCACTTTGTGAAATGCGCGTGTCACACGGTCAATGCGTGAGACTTGAGAGCAGTGTACACACACAACAATACTAACCAGAAGTTAAACGGAAAACTCTGTACACACAACAAAACTAACCACCAAGTAAGACAGGAATAGTAACAAACACGACAATCGAGGTATAATCAATATTTCAAATGATAAAATCCAGTATGCATGTTAGCTAGCACAAAGAGAAGGGTGCCCTGTTCACAAAAACAACAAAGTTTAGGCAACATTAATAAATGATGGCCACTGAGAATGAAGAGCTTAGGTCCACCAGTTGTGTACAGGTTCATGTAGAATTGGATTTCATTTCAGTCAAAAAAGAAAAACAAGATAAGATTTTAAAAAGTGAAAAACTCTATAAAATAAAATAAAAAGCAAAGGTATGTATTTTTATTTATATATTTTAGTTTGAAAGTCTTGCCTCTGCTGCCCCAAGAAACAAGCCTTCGAGCAAATTTAGTTGATGACCCCTGAACCTTAGGTTTCCCCCACATCCCAGGCTAACAGGTTTAAACCAAGGACAGGAAAAGGACAGGAAAAGGGCGGTCTAAGCTCACCACCCCTGAAGGTACCTTTAAAATTAACAAATAATATATACTCTCCACCTAGTGGCAGACGTGTAGATTCAAAAGTCAAAGGGGCCCAGTTACGACACAAGAAGGGGGGATTAGTCCGGGCAAAAGAGGTTAGTAATAATATTGGCAGGGACCTCCATAATCCTAGTTCTAATGTCAATACCGAAGGGTTAATGGGCTGCATCTGGGCATAGTTTTTGAAAAAGTTTCATCCCTCGTCCACATGATGTTATTCCGCCCCCGTGAGCCATAAACCTAACTTATAACTCTGACCTGGATGACAAAGAACCTCACATTTTATTCTAATGTAACAATGCTTTTGCTTGAGTTAGGATTTTGGGCGGCTCTGTCAGTCAGTAAATGTGAATAAAAACAAAATACAAAAAATACAGTAAAACTTTAACAAAAACACAGGCAACAGTTTTAAACCCACTTTTATTGGAGTTGCTCTCTGACTTTTTGGGGTACAATTACAACATTTCACTCGCCGTCTTTGAGCGTTTCGGGGTTTGTGGTGCATTCAAGTCCTGCAAGTGCGTATACAGAATTGCAAAGTCCGCTGAGAAAAAAAATTATACATACAAATTAAGAAATAGAAAAGCCGTGGGCAAGATTGGGGGATGCTTGTTGTGTGACAGTGGACACATCTAGCTGTACAATAATAGTGCTATTCACATTCGTCTGTACAATACCCATGTATTTACAGTGGTCACATTAAGGAAAGAGCCAGACCTGAGGAGTTACTTACTTCCGTCTACACCAAGTCCTACACAATAGTTGCCCGAACAACACAGTAAACATCCGTGCCCACAATAAGTCACTGTTTGACTGGGTGCAGCTCATGGTCACTGATAGGAATTTTTAGCACGTGCCGGCTCCATAACAACAGTGTAGTGTTAATTATGTTTGGACATTAATCAGTTCCGGTTGTTAGACATTTGCTGAGGTAGGCAGCAGATAACAAGAATATGGTGGTTTATGTAAGCCTAGCATGAGTCACTGCCAATTTGGTTTCAAATGTATGAAACACTCCTCTTTAATAATGTACGTGAGCTGGCACACAAAAATGCAAAGCTTGGAAGCTATCAACAAACGTTCATAAATGTCCAAGTGCCAGTTGTCGTAACTTGACCCCCCTCCCCCCTTATTCTCAAAAAACACACAAACTATACAAGAGAACATATTGGCCAGTTCGACAAGATCAAACACTAACAAACAAGTCATACGTGTGCAGCATTTCACTCGAAACCAATAAATAAGAATAAAAACTCATTAAATAACAATCATTGTCTTCGGATCACTCATTTTTAAGTGATCGAATTATAACTTAAAACAGCTCATCAAAGGTTCAGTTTAAAAATCGGTGAAATGCTAAACTCCACTCAGTCCCCCAACTACGATGGTTCCAGCTGCTGTGCACCTGCTCACGCTGCCAACTGTACAACAGCATCATCAGGAGGCCAACACAACACAAAGGCCTTTCTTTTTGAACCCTTTCAATAAACCCTAAGATTCTGAGGCTTATTTCCTGGTTTGTGTTGTGAAGTGCCGCAGAAAAACAGAGAACCGACCAGCAGTCAAACATTAAGGAGCCTTGGATTTGGTAACTTTCCAGCAGCTTTGTGTCAGTGTGAATGTACAGTTTGGTGAATAAATCGAGTTTTAGGCCTTATAGCAGTTGCCCTGCGTGGTTAGAGCCAGTTGGCCGTTGGGCGCCACCTCGTTTGCTTCATCTTCGAGCAAACCCGATACGTCTGCGTTGGGAATGCTGTCATGGTAACTGCTGAAGCTGATGTTGTCCTCCTTCAACTCGATGGTCCAAAAGGGCGCGTTGAGCTTGCGGTTCTGGTACTCGCGGTATGTGTAGACCCCTCCCACAAAGCCCAGCAGCAGCAGCACCACCAGGATGATGACGGCAAGGATGATGATGTTAAACTGCGTCCAGGAGACTTCGGTGAGGGCGGCCGTCGTGTTGTCCGTGGGGTTACCTAGGCTTGTCAGCAGGGCCTGGGTGGTGGCGGCGGTGCTCAGAAACTTGCTGGTGTTGTTGCCGCTTGACGTGGATGCCGGGACGGATCTGGTTGTGGAGGAGGAGGACAGAGTGGGACGGGTCGGGGGAGACATGGGCACTTCTGTGGTAGTGGTCTTGGGGAGGAGCCTGGGCGCTGAGGAGAAACAAAATACATTTCAACCTAATACAATCAATCATTTAAAATTTTAGTAATTTTTAATACAATTTATATTTTACTGCTAACGTTCCAAACTTTACATTTGTACTTTTTTTTACTTTTATTGATATTTATGTTTAAGTGTTAAACATAGAGGGCCATATCAGAAACTCATTGACTGGAGTGTCCCAAACTACTTTTTTTGATTTTCAGGGCAAAGACAGTGGTACAAAAAGGCAGCACATGAGTCGGTGAAGATATCAAAAGGCTGGATTTATGTATGATGTGTGTTTTCCAGTACAGTGCCAGTTAATATTATTATCATTAAATGATATAACTTTTATTATTCCCTTTTTATTTTAGTCATTGGACAATGTTATAATGCAAAACTATTCTATTTTTATTATAAACAAAGTAACTTGCTTCCAGATAAAATAGATGTTTTTATTATTCTGGCACAATTGTCAATTTTATGTCAGGTTTTATGTGTAGTAATGCAATTATTTTTTTAAATCTTCTGCGCAAAACAAAACCTACAGCTACATGTCTGGAGATGCTCTGTATCAACACAAAAGAAGTAGTGTTTTTTTATACAACCCACACAGGGCTTTTTCTTTTACTCGAGACATGTAACAACAAAAACACACAAAAAAAGACCTTAAGACAGAGCCATACTTTTTCTTTCATTCTTTTTTGCTAATCCATGGTTCCTAACTGGGGCCTGCTCCCATTTAAACGAGAAAAAAAGTTTTCTTGCCAATGCATTTTTTACACCACTGAATGGAGTCTATGAATAAAAACTGAATAAGCCCCAGATGGTGTGCTTGTCTCAACACAGGCAGGAAATGAGTCACTACTATGTAAAAGGTCATAGCATTTGTATGAAGCACTGCCTATAACCTCTGGAAGTGAAGAGTCATTGAAAAAGTTGTATATCAGCAACTCAATGACTTTCTATTGCTTAACAACTGCTTTGATCCTTTTCAGTCAGGTTTTAGGCCCATCACAGACTGAGACTGAACTTATCAAAGTCACAAATGACACCCGTCTGAACACTGACGCCGGCAAAGTCTCTGTCTTAGTTCTGTTGGACTTGAGTGCTACGTTTGATACAGTGGACCAGCTGTGGCGTATCCTACCATAATTTATGGAGATGACACTAAGATTTACATTTCACTCACAGCAGGTGAAAATGGACCAATCCATTTATTATGTCACTGCATCAAACAAACTGACGTGTGGATGCAGAATAATTTTCTCCAACTGAACAGAGACTGAACTAATCATCTTTGGACCAGAAACAAAGAGAAAGTGTCAGCAGTCACCCCGAGTCTCTTTCTATTAAATCTAAAAAACAGTTTAGGAATTTATGGGTTATCATGGACCCAGACTTGAATTTCCACAGTCACATTAAGTCCATTACATCATCAGCATTTTATCACCTTAAAAACATTTCCAGAGCCAAAGGAATAATGTCTCAACCAGACTTAGAGAGACTTATTCATACTTTTATCTCCAGCAGGTTAGATTATTGTAACGGCCTGCTCACTGGTCTCTCAAAACTAGGGTTAAGACAGCTGCAGCTTATTCAGAACGCTGCTGCTCGGGTTCTAACTAACACCAGGAAGTAGTTTTAAAATCTCTGCACTGGCTTCCTGTTGCTCAGAGAATAGACTTTAAAACAGCACAGCTGGTTTACAAGTCTCTAAATTGGTTCAGCACCAGAATATATTTCTGACATGTTAGTTCCTTATAAACCTCCTCGGACTCTGAGAACATCTGGGACAGGCCTTCTGCTCGTGCCCAGAGTTAGAACTGAACCTGGTAAAGCAGCGTTTAAGTAAATCTGGAACAACCTCCCAGATGAAGTCAAACAAGCCTCAACTTTAACAATGTTCAAGGGGAGGTTAGAAAACCACCTACATTCAGTAACAACTTAAAGTGTTCTTTATCTGCACTCTTCATCTTTTAAAATGTTAAAATTCTCTATATCTTGTTTTATTTCTGTAAAGCACTTAGAGTTACCAAGTGTATGACTTCTGCTACATAAATAAAATTGCCTTGCCAAGTCCTAAAGTGAACAGGATTGCATTCACTGGATTGATTTCACTGAAACTTTGTGGAAAATAAAGTATAACTGAAAGTTCCTGTCCGACTTTCACTTTTACTCATAAAAAATAAAGGATGATGTTACAAGCAAGTAAAGGAGGAGGATCTAATACAGGATGTACTATAGATGGTGAGTGTGGGTGATTGGCACCAGTTCAACTAGCTGCTTACTCTGAGAACTGTGTAAATCACTGGTTCTCAAAGTGTGGTGCAAGAGACATCACAGGTGGGCCGAGGTGTACTGTAGGATTTTCTTTTTTGTGTGAATGTATGCCTTTTTCCATGCATGTCTTTACTGAAAATACACTCAAAGCACTTAACCACTTTATAACAAAGCAGTCCATTATTCACACACTCTCACCACGCACCACAGCAAAAAAGAGCAAACTGAACCACTTCAATCCGACAAAAGAATCTGTGGGTTGTCCTTATATCAACAACATCTGAGCCCAATTGGGCATTTCACTGGCACCTTTGGCTGACATCCTAACCACATACACCTTGCCAAACCTTCATAATTGGAGGAAAATGCTCTTTTGGGCCACTTCTGGAGGGGAGGCACATGAGATAACAGAAATTATTAATAACTTTGGGCCACATATGTCATGTAAATGTAAAACATGATGTGGCAAAACAGATGCGGGTCAAATCCAAACCACATGTTTTTTTGCCATACTTCCAAAATTAGAAAAAAATTCTGGTTCTGGAAATGATTATTTGTCCCAGATAACAAAAAAAAAAGACTTTTGGGCCTAGTGTGGAATGTTATATGGAAACCAAGACGTGGCAAATCATAAGTGGGTAAATACTAATAACATACACTTTGCCATACCTTTGTAGATTGGAAGGAAACTGTCTTTTGGGCAACTTATGGAATTAAAACACTTTTGGGCCATGTGTTGCATGTAATTGGAACATCATTATGGAAAACAGATCAGGGCCAAATTCAAAACACATACTTTTTGCCATAGGCCTACCTCCAGGAGATTCATTTTCTCAATCACTTCTGTAGCCTACTTAGCCCCCCCAAAAAATAGGATGTCAGCGTTATATAACTTAGCCAATAACTGGCACATGAGGGTAGAATGGAGGAGATTCTAATAAGAACACGTTTTAAACAATACTATATATAAACTATATATAATACCTACATTTATTTACTATTGCTTATTCAGTTTCTTACTAACCTTCAAGTAATGGCGTAATGGGAGCAAAAATGATTGTGAATGTTTTTTAATAATATAACTCTTTTTTTTTTTAATTTTTAGAAATTCCCTCCAGTTGCAGTGAATTATGGCAAACATGCTGAAAGCCATAACTTAGCCAGACAATTTCTGAATTTGTGACATTTAGTCATTCAGCAGACGCTTTTATCCAAAACGACTCACAAATGAGAAAAACAATCGAAGCAATTTTAACAACAACAAAAGTTAACAAAAAGCATAAGTGCACAAAAAACTTAGTCTGGCCAGTACAGTATACAAAGCAAAGAATAGAAGAGTTTTTTTTTTTTTTTTTTTTTAAGTGAAGGAAATAAATAGAAAGGAAGTAGAATTTAGTGTTAGTGTCAGTCAGGTGTTGATGGAAGAGACGTGTTTCCGGGCGTTTTATTTATTTATTTATTTATTTTATATAAAAGGTGGCTACAGAATCTGCTGATCTTGTATAATAATAATAATAATACTCTTTATTTTTATATAACGCTTTTCCACCTACTGTAGTAGGCACTCAAAGCGCTTTGCATACATTAAACTATTACCAGTGTTACAGAACATCACTGGAGGCAATGTAGGTTAAGTGTCTTGCCCAAGGACACAACGAGAGTATGCGGTGGAGAGCGGGATGTTATGAGGTTTTGGGATGTTTTGAGCGGGATTCGATCCACCCACCCACCGGTCGAAGGACGGCCGCTCTACCCACTGTGCTATACTGCCGCCGTTGTAGCAGCAGGTAGATCATTCCACTAATTTTTTGGATGGTACCACCAGATGTCGTTCATTTGCAGATCGCCGGGATCTGGTAGGAACATAGGTCTGTATTAGTGAGTGAAGATATGAGGGGGTAGAACCAGTGGTGGTCTTGTAGGCCAAGAGCATAGCTTTGAACTTAATACGTGCCTCAACCAGGAGCCAATGTAACCTAATGAGGAGAGGAGTTACATGCGCTCTCTTCGGTTCTTTAAAGACCACTCTTGCTGCTGCATTCTGGATGAGCTGCAGAGGTTTGGTTGTGCAGGCAGGGAGTCCAGCCAGAAGAGCATTGCAATAATCCAGTTTGGACAAGACAAGAGCCTGAACTAGGATTTGCGTCGAGTGCTCCGATAGGAAAGGTCTAATTTTCCTAATGTTGTAGAGGATGAATCTACAGGACCGGGTGGTGCTGGCAACACGACTTATGAAGTTTAGTTGATCATCAATTACCACTCCCAGATTTCTGGCAGTGCTGGACGGTGTAATGGTTGATGAGCCTAGTTGAATGGAGAGGTTGTGGTGGGTCTTTGGGTTGGCCGTAATCACAAGCAGTTCTGTTTTTCCAAGGTTCAGCTGCAGGTGATGGTCCTCCATCCAAAGTGAGACGTCACTCAGGCACGCCGAGACACGAGCAGAGACCGTCGGATCATCAGGTTGAAATGACAAGTGGAGTTGTGTGTCATCTGCAGCAGTGATAGGAAAAGCCATGCTTCTGAATGACAGAGCCAAGGGATGTCATGTAAATGGAAAAGAGTAGCGGTCCAAGCACTGAGCCCTGAGGCACCCCTGTATTGAGATGTTGGGACTCAGAGACCTCGTTTCTCCAGGATACTCTGAATGACCTATCCGAGAGGTAAGACTTGAACCATTGCAACGCCATTCCAGAGACACCCATCGCACTGAGAGAAGACAGGAGGATGTGATGATGAAAACAAAAGCAGCAGACAGATCCAGTAAGATGTAACATGTGGACTTTTTGTACGGGCGACTGGCCCAAAGATTGCACTTCCTCCACCGGCTAAGGCTGTTCGGTGTGAGCAGAGCAGTCATGTGGGTCTTTTACTCTGCAGTTCTAGAAAGTATTATCAGATACGGAATGGCTGCATGGTTTGGTGTAATCTCAGTCCAACAAAAATCCAAACTTTAAAACATCATAAAAAAAGCAATGAAAGTGAGTGAGGCAAAAAAGACGTGCCTTCTCTACAGTCCATCTACGAAGGCACTGTGTCTAGACTGGCTCACAGGGTTCTTAACGATCCATCTCACATTTTATTTACAGAGTATGAGCTTCTTCCCTCGGGTTAGTTTTTGTTCACCGTTCTTAGTGTTTGTTTTTTATTATTACTTATTTATTTTTTATTATACGCGTTTACTGTAGGTTAGTTTTAGCCAATTCCAGGTTTTATTTTTAGGTTTTATTTTTAGAATGTCTTGCTTAGAGCCAGTTGCAGTTATTTATTTGGTATGCGGTATTTGCACAGATTACATATGGTTACTGTACTCATGTTGTGTTGTGATTTACCTATGTACTTTTTGTTATGCGTCTGTTTACTGTATGTTCTATTGCTGCTGTGGCACTACGCTAAAGAAAAATTTCACTTTGAGGACAATAAAGTATATTTGATTTGATTGATTTGAAGATGAGTACAGATGACTTGGATGTTGCCTTTGCCAGTCTCAAGGCTTCGATGACTGAGAGCAGAGCAGTTTCGGTGGAGCGTCCGCTCTTGAACCCAGGCTGGTTCTGGTCCAGTTGGTTGTTCCGTGTGAGAAAGGAGGAGAGCTGGTTAAATACAACTCGCTCCAGAGCTTTGGCAGTAAAGGGAAGGATGGAAACTAGTCTGTAGTGAGCCAATAGGAGAAGTGTTGAATTGACTCTTCTGACTTTTCAATTGCATCAGCTTTAGGTCAATGACCTTAAAACATTTTCATTTAATGGTGATCTTATGTTAAACAGTAAATTGATATATAAACAAAAAGTTATTCTACAAGACAATAAACACTTACAGAAGCCTAAAGAAGCCTGTGCCCCGTCCACAGTGTCTCAGTACGCACTAGCACACCTTTAATAAAACCAACAAAGCCTCCTGTTACCTTGTTAAGAGAAGCGTGTTATCACTCACCCATTCGTTAGACTCCATTAGCATTGTTGGCTTTTTATGAACAGACGTCCTGTAAAGTTTAGGTTGTTTGTAATGACCACTCTCCTGAGGGTGAGCTGGGGTTTTGTTACAGCTCTGTCAGACCCAAATGCAGTCCTGGATTGTAACTCTCCGGTGGTCGGCTACAGCTCGTCTGTGCTCCTCCACTCATTAGCTGCTAATTGACCCGCTCTCATGATTGTTATTACAATAATACAGACTTGTAACACACTTCTGTGTCAAACTAGGTTTGGATTTTTTACGCAAATGGGACACGGCTCACTCTAAAGTCCAACTTCCATTCGCCCGCTCCTTTTCTTCAGCTCTAGTGAGGCAGGACTCAACAGAGGCTATGTGAAGGAACACGGAAATGCAGCCGTTTGCTGTTCTTGATTAGTTTAAGGATGTTTAAACAAATACATTTTTAGAGCATATCGGTGGTTTTCCCTGTCTCTGTTCAGGATGAGCTCCTCGTTAACACAGCACTATTGTCAGGTAATTAAATGAAGTATCAATACCTTAAAAAAACGAATATTGTATCGATTTAAGGACTAAGGTATCGCAATATCTTTGAAGTATTGATATACCGTGTTGTTAAGGGAGTTGTTACCCATTTGTGGGTCTGACTGTAAACCCATGAAGTCTTAAATTTCTAAACTAGGGAGACTTTTTTATATGAATCTTTTCTTTACCATGTGATGACCTGGATTACGGAAAATCTCTTCATTTATTTTATGTTAGGTCACAGTCTATGTTAGGTCACTGTGTGTGTGTCAGGTAGTTCTCTTTTCCTGCCATTTCCCACTTTGGAGGGGGACTTTCCCCCCTCCAAAGTGGGAAATGGCAGGAAAAGAGAACCACTGGTGTAAGTCATCAAGTCGCTCCAGCAGGAGCTACTTTTATTAAAGTTTCTAACTTTAATGTTGAATCAAATTTTTGTCATGCACCAAAACTATGAGCCATTTCTTTGTCATGATGATATTAATTTCTCTGAGCAGACCAGACCAGACAAGGTGTTAGATTTGTTAAAGCATTGTTGTTTTCAGTCATCTCATTTCCATAAATCATGTCAATGTCATGTCAATCTGTCAAAATAGCTATGCTATAATTCTGACTAATGTCCATATGATCCAGTTCCTCAATCCTCTTCATGAATCCTCTTTCTTCAATTACAAACGGAAGTAAGAAATATGTGTGTTGTAGTGCTCAGAAGTAGTGTTAATCTTAAGTGAGCAATCTGTGATTTTCAATTATTTATGGAAAAACTTAGAAGTTGAACATGAACACAACTGAATGGAGTCTAAGGATTAAAACTAAAAGACATGGACGATATAAGTCATTATGATGTGAAAGAACATAGAGTGGCAGTCTGCATGGTGTTGTCAACAATAAAAAGCTTTGCAGAAAAATTAAGCAGAACTAAAAGCTAAGCAGTATTTATTTATTTTTGTTACCAATAAATTAAGTTAAAAATGAGTTTTGTCATGGTGATAATGAGTCAGTGAGAGTGGACCTGGTGTGTCTTCTATGGAAAAAGACACAGTACAGCTGTAAACCTCGTTATCCGGCCTCCAGTATACTCCGGCTTCCTTTCACCGCCTGAAGACGAGCGTGTGTAGGTGAATTGCTGAATCTAAATTAGTTCCAGTGAATGAATGTGAGAGTGAATGGTTGTCTGTCAGTGTCTGTTCCATGCCTCAGCCACAAACGGGAATAAACAGAGATGAATGAATATTTGCTGAGCTGAGTGAGACAGCTCTTACAAGAACCACATGCAACCAGAAATAAGGTCTGCGCCAATACATCCGCTTAACATTGGTATTGGCTGAAACTGAAGAGTAATACTCACGTTGGCAAATGCACCTATACAAGCTACCAATATTATTCTGTTGTCACGTGACGTATATGTGCTGGATAAATATGTCTTGGACTTTTATGGCCAAAACTTGTCCACGTAATGTTCACAGCTTGCTTCCAAAATGGCAGTGGTGTGTAGGATTATTTTTGCCTTGGAGAAAGAACAGTGACTTGATTTTGTGATTTGTTTTTGTGAGATTTCAAGAGGAGGAGTAAAGTTGTGTGTTGAGGTATGTTACTTTATGTGAGACATTTAAAGCATTTAAATTGATTGATTACTTTAATTTATTTGATTGGTCCAGTGCATGTTAATGAACACATGTCCTTAATCAATGTGGGACAACAACTGGCTATAATCTGGCAAGTTTACATGTGGCTATGTCCCACATATTTTCTCGTGCCCGGTGAAAACCTTCTTTTGATCTCCGCTGTTTTTTATCCTCTCCCCTGCCACTCTCGTCATCCTGGTCTCTGATGTGGATACTCAACTTACTCTGATTGGTTTGTGTGCGCAAGAGAAACAAATGCATAAAGAAGCCCGAAACTTAACATAATCAGAAGTAAGTAATAATGACACAAATCCAAATGTTTAAGTCTGTGTTCACAAATTTAAAATCGTAGTCCATCTCAGATTTACGCAGCTCACAAAAATGCTTTGAAGTAAGAACAGGCAATGAGTTAGTCTGAATATTTTACTACATTTGGCCCAGTATCATATAGTCATTCTATCTGCAGATGGCATAATTAATAAATAAATTGCTTCAAAGACTTAGTTTTTTATTAAGATTTTTTGTTTCCCAAAGAAAAGACAAGACCAGAAAATATCAGTATTATGATAATCTAAACATTGGTATCAGTATCGGCTCATTGGTGCATTCCTCCTGGAATACTGGTTTAATTGTGTGGAGGTGAATCATTAAAAATACCCATCACAAATGATTCATTTTGTTAAAATATAACTTTAAAGCTATGTTACATTTGGTTCAAAGCAATGATAACTTTCAAAAAATGTAAATATGTGACTCAAGCCCCTAAGATTTGAAGATGATTTTTGTAAATGGCAAATGCACATTTTATAATAAAAAATGTTTGATATGTTTGACATGTTCATTCTTAGCTAGTTACTGGGACACATAATAGATATACATCTATATATAGATACTTAATCATATTCTGTTTAATTATGTATATCCACACTCAGCCTTTCATTCTATTGCATGCACACTTTTCTTTTACTTTTTGCACTTAACCTGTCTGAGAGCTGCTGTAAAAGTGAATTTTGCCTCTGAGGGATCAATAAAGTCCTATCTTATCTTATGACCAGGATAAGGTGTGTGCTTGCTTAAGGAAACTGTTTAAAGAGTAACATATAAATGTTTTTGGACAAAAGAGTCCATTTCTATTTGTTAAATGACGTGTTGCTTTGTTTTATCTTATTTTCTATCGTGTTAAAGCCTTACTTGGTCGGGCGCAGTTGTGCGCCTGGGCATCCCCGACATATCCCGCTGTACAGAGCTGACAGCGTGGCCCAGTCGTATTGTTAATGCAGCTGAGGCAGTGTCCAGTTTCGGGATGACAGATCTGAGCGGGCCCCTTAGGGTCAGCGTTCCCGCTGCAGTCACAGGTCACGCACAGGCCAGACTGTTTGTAGAAGCCAGCGCTGCACTGGTCGCACTGGGGGCCTGTGTATTTGGGATGGCAGCGGTCGCACAATGGGGACCCACTGGCATCTGGGAAAAAGAGACAGGGGTTTAGCAAAATGAGGTAAATCCAGTGGAAGTAGTCATTACTGTCTGCTTCACAAAACTGAAGAAAAGGGCTTTCATGTTTCTTTTTGAGCACACGTGAAGGTTTGAGGCTCTTATAATTGATTATAGAGCACATTTACAAATACATTGCTAAGTGCACCACAGCCTTAAGTTAGTTAGTTATAGTTGATTTCAATTTTATGTCTAAATGTTAGCCCTGCAACTAACTGACCCCTATCCAGGGTGTACCCCATCTAAGGCTCAAAGCTGCTGGGATAAGGTCCAGTCAAGTTTCTTCAAGCGGGAGAAAAAAAATGAATGGTATGAATCATAATTGATTTATTAAAAAATTCTTCTGTCATAAAGAATGTTCTGAACAGGCCAAAGCACGGTTCACTCCTCTTTGTCAGGATGGAGGTGTTTGGCATTTTACCATAAAATGCATCATTACCCAACACAATGGAATCATTCAGCATTTTGTGGTTTTGGCTTTTGAAATAGCTCTTTATGTCACTGACAAAATATAAGGGCAAAAGAGGAAGAGTGAAAAAAGTTAATAATTCAGATCCAGTTTGTGTCTTTTTACAGTAAAAACATTACAAAGTGAGGTAAAGGTAAACAGGCAGTAAAAGCAGACTGTTTAAGGAACAGTACTTTCAATTATGTGACATTAATTAGTTTTTAATCATTCTTAAGTAAAAGCACCTCTCTGGAAATGAATACAAAACAAAACAGGACATTGTCTTTAACTCGTCTTTTTTTGCAGTTTTTTGCCCTTCCATTTTTAATAATGACACAATCCAAGTTATACAAATACCTCGGTGTCATGAGTGGCCGTACCTATTCATGGAAATGCCACATCATTTCATCTGTAAAAATACTAAACAGTGGAGCCACTCAGCAGGTGCTTCTCCTTTTCTCTACATCTGTTATCCTTAGTCCTGCAGTATTGTAATGCTGCATGGTACAGGGTACAGCATCAACACCAACTTAAAATCTGCTCAAAGAGTGTGGGCCTTTCCGTGGAAAAAAATCCTGAAAAATCCTATTATGACAAGACTTTGCAGTTAGACTGAAACCTTGCCTTTGTTCATCAGTTGAGACTAAAAATAAATTAAAGAGCTTAATCCATGACCAAGTGGTGTAATATTCTGAGTAATGACATGTTGTATTTATAGTTAATGTTCAGTCTTTGTCCTTGTATTGTCTTGCACTTGTGTATTTTGTGTTATAAACAACGCAACTGTATTTTATGCAAGACAAATTTCAGATCTATGTACATTAAAGTATTTAATTTACTAACTAACTAACTATATGTGTACATTTACTTAAGTAGGGGAATTAAGTACTTCCTTTACCAGTGGAAAAGTGCAATAAAAATAACACACAGTCCATGTGCACTTTCCATTTACGCAAGTCCACATAGATTTGCAGGAACTTAAAACAGGGCAGAGGTTTAATAGTGTTGCAAATTTACCCAAAATATTGTGAAATACAACAAAAGTCTATGTCAAACTCTATTTTAAAACAATGAAGTGGTTTGACACAATCGTGGCCACTAGGTGGCGCAAAAAGACCACTATACCAACCAGAAACAGGGAGTTGGCAAGAACTAAGGAAACACTGATTCTTTTGAATGGATAAATTGATTTTAGATTTAAGCATTGACAGCTAAAAAAAGTCTTTATAGATAAAATAAAACAAAAATACATAGAATAAAGAGTGACAGTGGCTTGTTACATAATTCCTAGAGGTATATCATATCTATTTTAACAGGACTTTGTTTCATTTTGTTAAAGGCTCCAGAAAGAAAGCAGGAGAAAGCGTGAATGAACCGGTACAAATTATTCTGATTAATTATTACTTTGGCCATTATATATTTATTCCCTGATGTAAGCGTACTCTGCAGTCCAGTCTCCCAATAGTGATAAACTCATTAGGTTTTCCCAGCACTTGATATTTTCACTGAGATGTGAAGTTTTTATGCAATCACAGTAGTACATTTGGTAAATGTCCTAGCTGATTCCCATAAAAAAAAGAAAAAAACAACAGTAAGAATTTGATCGCACAACAAATATCATCTTTTTAATGCATTCCTAGTCTGAAACATTAGAAGAACTGTTTTGCTTTTTCGCTAAAACTTTATTGTGTTAAAGCTGAGTAGTTATAGTGTACAATTTACAGCCCACAGTTTCATCATTTCCTGTTCTGGGACAGGGTGCTAAATATCATTGTCCGTCCAAACAAATTGATAACAAACAAATCCAAATATGTTCACTAGGACTATTGTTTCTTTATTAACACACAGTGACTTGGCGGACTCTAGTGAGAGCATTTCCACTTGCGTTGTTTGGATAGATACCTGAAATTTCACTTTTAAAAATGCCTGTATACATATAGACATATAAAGGCCATAAGCCCGACCTCAAGTACTACAACACTTACAAAGACTAAGTCCTAGTGCACTGTTTCCACGCAGATAAGTGGCCTGGATGTTGGTCACTCTCATCAAGTCATGTGACCTGTATTCGAGCGCAGCTGCTCCTGATAAACCTAATTTAACCTCTGCCGGGGCCCAAAGGCAACTGGGTTATATAACCAAAACGAAATCTGAACTGCTGTTGTGCTGGTCCAGAGGAGCTGACTGACGTACAGACTGACGTACAGTAAAAGCAGTGACCTCCTAAACTCGGGCTGAGCAAGGGAATTCAAACAAATATTTTATGACGCACAGATGAGGCCTGTGTACGAGCCAGTACAGCTCCCATCAAACACAGATGATTTCATATGTGTGACCCACATTCAGACTGGTGCACTGTTCCAGGAGGAGCCTTCACTGAGAGAGGCCTCAGCCCCAAACTTTCCACAATGAGAACCACCTTAGATCATATTTGTCTCTCTACGTAGCGCCCACCCTTTACTATAATATTACTGCCCATAAGAGTGGTATAACACTGACAATCCTAGTATGCTAAATATAGTGTACAGTAGTTTACTCGGGGTATGTTTTATTCATATGCATTTTTTTATTGTTATTATCCATTGGAAGAACCACACTCCCATCAGTTTAATATTTTACCAACTGGACTGGATTTAAATGGCTTAAACACGGACTAGGGTTTGAGACTAAAGCAAAGAAATGGTCTGTTTATATTTCAAAATTGCAGTCTTTTTTAAAATCTGATTCCATCAAGAAAGCCCAAGTAGCATCAGCGGTTCTTCAAAAACATCCTCAAAGTGCAGCATTAAACTATGATTGTGTCAATACCTGAGTTGGATATTCACTGTTGTGTTCAACAAGAAAGAGTACAAAATAGAATAATGTTAAGCCCCCTTTTCTTGGTCAGTGACTGCTGCCTGAAGTGCAGCTGTGCCCTGCTGACCCTGTTCAGCCTGGTTCATGCCAGTTTCCCTCCCACAGTGCACCACCTCCACAGCCGTCCCTTTAGTTAGGACAAACATGACCTGACAGCATAGATGAACGCACACAGACTCAAAGCCTGTTGCCATGCTGGCGCCAACAGGGGATATGGTGGTATACTGTTAGTGTACATCCATTAAAAATTTATCACATCAAAACTAAGAAAAGACCGGTCTCAAGTATTGTCAAAACTGATTGGACCAGAACGAGGAAGCAATAAAAAGTAAACTAGATGATAACTTGTGAGACTGTAAACAGACAAGAGTCAATGGTCAAATGTAGTTTAAAGATAAGCCTAACTCAAAGCTATCGAACGCTGTGTGAAAGCTCATAGCAGCCAATGAGGCACAATGTGGCTCTGAGCCAGACTGCAATTAAGGTCATGTTATTAAAGTTAACCACTTTTCAATTGATCTCTGTGTGCCACAAATGAACCACAACATGCTTTTACATTGACACTGTAATGTCCACACGCGATATTAACATAGTGTGGTAGTTTTCTGTATGCAAGCACAGTCTGGAGAACTTGTGCACATCTGTGCAAGAGCAGTCTAAAATATCAAGTTTCAGGTAAGGCAGCATTTATTTTGAATACTCTGGTGCCATCTACAGTAGGCTTTCTGTCACTGAAATAATCATGAAAGTAAAATTGTTGTTATTAAAATCTTCACCTTGAAAACTGTCCAAATGCCTTAACTTTAACATTTTCTTCAAGATGTCCTGGATGACTTCACAGACATGTTATAAGAATAGTTAAAATATACATACAAGAACCCACTGTAAGCTGTAGGACACACATTTCTCCACAGGGTTACAAATGTAGCGTTAAAAGGTTAAGCTTATCCTTTTCTTTTTTTACTCTGGACTCAATACTTTGTTGGTAACAAGTTCAGTCAGCAAGAGTTAAATATACATTTGTAATTTATAGAAACTACAACTGAGGCAAAACAATGATATTTGGTGTGAACATGCTGATCAGTCTAAAATCAGAACATAGAGCTGATGGCTTGCAGTAATGGGTTTAGTGTTTGACCTCTCAGAAACTGCTTAGGGGCATGTTTTTACCGGCTCATATTTTTCTCTACTAAATGCACAAAAGCACACGGCTACACCAGGTGCGTCTTGAAATTTTTAGATATGATATAATTTAGTGTCGTAAGACTGATGTCATCCTGAATGTGAACCCAGAAAAAGTAGGGCAGTTGCTGGCCCGCAGATCAGAAAAGTGCAGTCATTTAGGTCGAGTTAATCCCAGACTATTGGGAAAATGGAAGCAAACATCTGGTTTACCATCAGGATGATTTTTCATTACATCATTACAAGATTCACAATACATAATAATGCATGAGTAAAACATATCAGTCAGAGTAAATAAAGATCGGCTTCCATTCAATTGAAAATCATCCAGTTTTACTTGGATATGCTGTCTTGAATTCCAGCTTTTCCATTTTCTCCATGTGATCCATGCACCCTCTTTCCCTCATTTCCTGTCAATGGCATGGATTTTATATGGTGCAGTTTGAACTGTCCTCTCCATCAATGAAGGCTTGGCCCCTTCAGACCTTGGACTTTCATTGGTATTTGTTCTGTTTTCTGTTTTCATTATTTACTGGTGTCCTCAGTCCTACATTTCCTGCTTCATATGCAAAACTACACTGGCTCAACTGCTTTTCTGACCATTCACTTCTACTACCTTTAACATTTTGAAAGATGGCAAATTTCGCCACCACTTCTTCCTGTTCAGTCCTGTTCCGATTTTCCACTGTAAATAGACTTTAACCATCACTGTCTGCACTACAACGCTGTCTTTTCTCACTCTATGATGTTTGAGTTTTGATTACATTACTGAATATTTCTTAAGATTTCCAATGTCAAGAGTAGATTTGAAACCAGGTTCAATATGAGGTGTATTGTATAGAATATACTTTGCTTTGAGTCTGTATTGTTGTAATGTCGTTATACTAATTCACATTTTGCATTGAGTTTTCTATTGCAAAGGCTGACTATAATTTTTGTAGTGTGTGAGATTTAAAACAAAATTGCGCTGATGTAGTGAGGCTCACCGGTGTGGCAGGTGCCGTTGGACGTGGCGTTAGAGCAGGGACAGGGGGCACAGTCTGCAGACGGGCCACTGCTGGGACTGCGGTAAAAGCCGGGTTTGCACTCCTCACAGTTGGATCCCTGGGTGTTACCCTCACAGTTCAGACACACACCTGAAAGAAAAAGTCATACGATCAGATCAGACCGCTGCTATTATCTTTAAAACCACCGTTTATTGTGTGACATAAGAAAACATGAATGGGTTTGTACATCTGGGTGTGTCTCTGGGATGTCGTCTGTCACAAATATGAAATTAGTCAGCTATAATTAACCGCAAAAGACAAAAGACACTTGGCTTTAAGATGATTGACCACATCAACTTTTGCAAGAATATATTTGACATTGCTACAAGCACTACAAACAATTATCTAAAATGATTCAACAATTAAAACATTTACCATACACAAAAAAAACAAAAGTACTCTGAGCTAGTGCTAAATGAACTGTGACTGTGCAGACGTAACAGACAAAAGAGATTATGCCTTATCATTATGTTTTTCTACATTATTATTATTATTAGCAAGAGGGAGATTGTTGTGTGCGAGTTGTTGTTGTTGTGTACAAACACCTTTTATAATAATTTCCTATTACTATTTTGTATTTTCTCATTGACAATTTGCTCAATGAACAAGTATGTTGGCTGCTATATTAGCCATTTGCCAGCCTTTGATGAGGAAGCACTGGTCCTGAAACTATCCATGAATAACTCTGGTGCCGCTGCCTCCGTGTTGTTTTAGCAGTCATTATGTACAAGTCCAACATAACATACTCCTAAGCATCCAGTGACTTTTAGCTTGTGGTCTTTAGCTGGTGTAGCCTAAATGCTCGTAAATATTAGATCTGTTTATAGAGAATTTTTGGCAGCTAATGTTGGCTCAGGCAACATAGTTATGGGTCATTTACTTGCTTGGCCACTTGTTATTCTGTAAATATCTGTAGCCAAGTTTCCGCAATCGGAACACTGAGGTAGAGCTGTTGTGCCTCTATTTTCCAATCAACATGCTGAGACATGACTGTCCACATCCCACAGGGTGAACTAGAGTGCACTGGCTGTTTACGTCACCCACCGCTGTGTTTGGAGTAGATGACAACAGACGGTGAATCACTCCAGGTTTCAGGACCTTAACAACCTCAATTGTTGGTTTAAAGGGGTTTAAGCTTAAGGAAGAGTGCTCCGACAGTAAATTACAGGAGATGGCCTGAAAAGAGCTTTAATTGAGACATTGGAAGTCTTCTCCTACCTGAGCCTTAGCCCCGTTTAGAGAGAGTTGCTGAACTTGATTTGATGCAGCACTGACAAACTTCAATTGGGGACACAATTATGAACAGGAATCATATCATAAATGACAAATTTATATTGAAATTGAAATAAATTTACAAATATGTAGAAAGGCCACAAGTAAATAAAATGGTGAATAAAATTTGCAAAGGAACAAATTTGACACTTTGAAAGGAGACAAAATCCCCATTAATCATGCGATTGTGAATCATGAGAGACGGGACAGGTAAAAATGTAGGCAGGAGTGGGTGGGAACGGGAATCAAACTCAGAGAGGCTGTCGGGGGGACAATCACTACAGTTGCCCCGGGCCTCAGGGTCTGGGGGAGACAAAACTAACCCCTCCTTTGCTTTAGTAATAGAGACACAATTATAGAGCGGGGCTGTGACCATAGGGTTTGTCCAGGGCCCCATCAATTTTGTCAGCGGGCCTGATTGTAATAACACTATACCATTGATACTGACGTCACCAGACCGTTTTTCCCTGGCTTAAGACCTGAATGTTTTGAGCGTAGCCCTGGATTAAAACAGACGGAAAAATTACATGTGATCAGTGCCGACAGTGAGAAGAGAAGCCTGAGTCGGACTCAGATAAAGCCACCAGCCCCGCGTTCTCTTTCCCTACTGTCCTGGACCTTACACAAATTAGCATGTTTAAAGCATACCCAAGCCTGTTTTTTGGTGTCCACAGTAAATTGACTGGTGTCAAAATGAAGGCGCTTGTGAGATTTCCCAGAAGGGAGTTTTTTTTAATGTGCATGTTACAGTTTCTGAATAAATCAAGATGGAAAACAGCAAAATAACTCCAAAAACATTATTTGAAGTAATATCCCCTTTAGAAGGCTGTTGCAGCTCAAACACTATTTTAAATCACAGCCACACGTCAACATTACCTGCACCAAATATAATTCCTCTAATGTCAAACAAAATTAAGAAGTATGAAATGGTCCGGCGGAGTCTCCATTATAATGAATAGAGCAGAATTTGGCAAATTTTGGCACTTACTTTTTGTTTGCTGTCTGTATTTGGAGTAAATGTAAATGAAGATGTTCTTATAGCCGAGTCTCAGCTGATCAATTTGATGTGCTCCTTTGCCATATTAGGCTTGGGGTGTGTATTGTATCATGCTGTTTGTTTGCGACATGTGACCAGCCCCCCCAAGCATCTTGTTAACGTCCAACGGCGCAGAGAAACTGTATGTAGTCGCTTTAGTGATGTTAAAGGTACTGTTTGCAGCCACTCTACAGTTCTGTTATCCTGTCATTTAACAGCAGCTGGAGTAACTTTATTTTGATGGAGGCAGAAAACAACACAGCATTAGAGCTGAACACGTTTATCTGAATTCACAAAAGACAGCTTCTCCTCAACAGCAGCAGGTTAAACAGTAAATTAGATACTAGAATTAGATATTAGAAGTCAGTGCCCAGACTGTACTTGCATAAATGAAAACTTTCTGGATATCATTTTTAATTAATCAGTATTATTTGAGTAGGCCTCTGTAATATGGGCTTTAGTGTCTTCTTCTGGAGCAGGACACACTTTCAGAAAGCTTTTTATGCAACGTTGTTGCAATTTGAAGGATGGGATTTCCTCCCAGTTTTTTGTGGGTTTGGGATGGGATAGTATTGTTTTGATTGAGAGTGGGACGGGAGAGGTTTAAAAATTCACTCCTGTGTCCCCCTCTACTGGAGTATGCACTTTCAACACCAGGTATATTTTACCATTCCATTTATCTCCATTTTTATTAAGAAACAGATGTAATTAGCACTTTTTAAAGCACAAAAATAAATGATTTATGGAAATACATTGCTACATTAGCACTAAACAAATTAAGCAATTTTTCTCTTGCTTGAAATTTTTGATTTAGTTTTTTTATTGCATGTAAAACAAAATAAACTTTAAACTTGTCTGTCTGTTTTCACTCTCGGATATCTTGGAATATTGACAGCCAAGCCACAATTATCCAGTTGATGTGGTATGACTGCAAAAAAGACAAGCCACAAGAAAGAGCAGTACTTATTCACACAATGCTATCAAAAAACTATATCTAAATTCCTTCTGGGCCTCTGCTAAAATCTATTTACAATGTTCTGACAACACACCGTTTATTTGCCTCTCATTTGCAAATTAAAATACTGGTTGGGCAATTACTTGTGCTAGTAAAATGAAAAGAGGTGGGACAATATATTGAATGTCTCGTAAATGGATCGCTTTCCCCATGTGATACATTATTGCGACACAGATCAAGTTATTGTGATATTTTTACAGGGCCATTGTAACTAGAAACGGGCTGTTGTGGAAATAGACATGCGGGAGCTATGTGCGAAAGGGTGACCAAGCAAAAACTAAAAGCTTGTAATAGAAATTTGTTAATTTGTTAAATTAATGCTTGCAATATTGCTGTATTGTTATATCATTATTGTGGACAGTGCATCAGAAATTGCACTGTATTGTGTGAGATTACTATTTCTAATACTAAAATTGAATGCTAATATTCACTTTAAATTTGATATGGCTGTCTCAACCTCTTTGTAAGTTTACTATCTGACCCATGTACTACTGATTAGCCCTGCTATATACTGTCTTTCAACTCCCTGTCCTTCAGCCCTGAGAAGCACTTTTATTTGGTCTCTGTTCTTTGCTTAGTCTGGAGACACCTGCTCAGTCCGAGGACATTCTGCCTCTATTTTGTAAAAAAAAAAAAAACGAGCCTGTGTTGTGTTTATCCGAGGCATGCGGTGTTTGAGGAAACTGCCATATTTGCATGAGTACAATGTGTCTCTGTCTGAGTGGCCCTGGGGAGAGCCCAGGGTCAGCGTTTACAGAACGGTGTCAGACTTTAGCGACAGTAATCCACTCAGTCCTCAGTAAAGGCCGCAGTGCTCCATCTGCCCTGCATTAAAATGGCAAGACATATGGCTACTACAATCCCCCCTCCATGTTTACTGCACTCTAGCCCCTTCTCGAGTTAGGGCTTTAATCTGAAAGGCTCACTACAAGAGACTGGGCTTTGATTTGACCTTATCCCATAAGCAGTGATCTTAGGTCTTAGCGTGCCATTTTCCTAATTTCATGTATCACTGTGAAGTACATCCCCAGATAAACTATAATTATAGCAACATATAACTTAACAGAACTAACGGCAAATAAAAAAAATGTTTTTAGAACAACAAATTATTTTTTTATGAACACGGTATGGAAAGAGGAACAGCGCCAAGTGGGTTTGAGAATACAGCTGTAACTATCACTTGTACTTCCGCAGTCAGTTCATAAAGGATCTGCCTTAAATGTTTTCACTTTACACACATTAAACCAAACTGTCAGTTCAGTAAAATCACACCACATCCTTTACAATCACAAGGAGCTGCACGTGCATATTTGTTATGCAGGTAATGCGGGTAACAGAACTTTAGATTGCAATTACTACTTAAAAAGGTATAATTTTGATGACACCTATGTTTTTTCTGGAACAATGTGTAGACGAATGAATCTGTAAACCAACTGGATTGGACTGCTAGGTATAATTAGGAGACTGGTATGGACGCCAGCACTGTCGTGTCTTTAAACAGTTTGACTTCAGAGAATGGCATCGAGATGAGTGTGCCATAACTGAATGTGTGAAAGACATGAGGGAGTGGACAATTATTCAGTGGCCTGTGATTTACAGGGCTGTACTGTAGGCTGCAACAAAGAGACATACATTATCAGACCTCAGATATGTAAAGAACATCAACTAACAAAAGAGACATTAGCTGCAAATTATAAAATGAAAGAACATTGATGATAATACACATTGTATCATCAAAGTGTATGTTTAGGCACAAAATACACGAGGTTTAGTTAAGTAATGACTGCAGGGCTTTGTGTAAAAAAAGGAAAAGTTCTAAGATATGCTAAATAGTCGACTTTCGGTTTATTACCCTAATATCCTGGTTTGAGAAAGCGACAGTTGTGAGTGTCAATATTGACTTGAGTCCGTCTGTGTGCTGCCAAAGACTCAAATTAAACACAGCACATTATTGTCTGTAAATAACACAAAGGTGATAAGCTGCACAAAGACTAACAGCTCTCGTCACGGCCAATTTAATGAACATTTCACCAACACGGTCTAAACCATTCAGGTCCAGCGAAACATCTCAGTGTCCATTTAGACAGACAGCTGCTCATTCTAGCAGTGGTCCTATCACAAAGTGTGTTTTAGATAAAAAAAAGGCTGTAAAAGCCTAGAATTATAGAGGTGCCAAACAAAGACTTTAATTAAACACACACACAAACAACACAACACTACATTTGGCCTTTGTTATTGAGAATTCACTTTGAATTGTAGAAACAGCTGCTACATTGTAATATGTAATGAATGAGATCCTGCAACAGTTTTACGATTAAGCAAATACAAAAGTTGCATGGAACTTAACTCATATTTGCATTTTAATGTGAGCTAGCTAACAAAAAAAGAGTGGATGTGTAAGTTTCTGCTACTTTGTATTTTATGCTCTGACTGATGCTTTTAGGACACTTTCTGCACAAAACCTACCTCATCCATTTTGGAATCGTCCCATAGAAATAGGCAGTTAGCTGAATTTTGCACAGCGTTTAAAATATAGGTGTGACTTTCTTCAACCAATGTGCCCTCAAAACTGCTGTATCAGACGTAGCTTCACCACCAGTGTGTGACTGCAGGTCATACTTCACTCACTTTGCCTGGTGGATGAATGTGTGTGACTGTAAAGGTGAGTTTGGTGGTGGTCGGAGGCTGTGAGCGCCGTGTATTTGGCAGCTCACCTCTCTGTCTATTATTATTAATATTGCAGGAATTTAGTGATATCAAAAACTGTTGTGGGATAAAGGGGACTACTTGATGCACCTTAATAGATCTTGAAACCACTTTTCCCTAAGAGTGAAGTGTCTGGAGACTCACCGGACTGAGGGTGGCAGTTGCTGGTGTGGTTGTTGCACTGACATGGCCGACAGCCTGTGCTGCTGAAGTGGAAGAAGCCTGGGTGGCAGTCGTCACATTTGGGTCCATACACTCCTGTTTTACACACACACGTCCCTGAGCTGCGGAGGGAATACAAGAGTAAAACAACACATTACTGCACATGAGTCATGTGTCAAATCAAATTCTTATAGGTAAACCACTTTATTAAAGTCAGTGACAGTGGGCATATGCTTCTGCTCGGGCCCAGAGTTAGAACTAAACAAGCAGCGTTTAAGTTTCATGCAGCAAAAGTAAGTCAGTAAAACAAAAACCTTCATCTTTAGCGCTGTCTACATTACAACTTAAAGTGTGTTTTATCAATTTTTTTTAAATTTTTCTTATGTTTCTTAATCTAAATCTTGTAAATTCTCTTTTATTACAGTAAAGCCACTTGAGTTAGTGTAGGAAATGTGCTATACCATGCCTGGGCAAAGTGGTGTCTCTACAATAAATGCAACATAAACTATATCTTGATAATAACAATATACTCTCATCCCAAAGCGCATTTAGAAATCTCTCAGTATATGTTGAAAACGTGTAAAGCTAAGTTGAATAAAAAATTAAAGCCCTAATGAGACAGATAAAAAAAAAAAAACTACAGGTAAAAAACTTCAGGTAAATTCAAAACCGGAAATAAGGAAAACACATAAAACTTAATACTATATTAAAATAGAAGAAAGGGCTGCAAAAACGTGATTAAAGGGAACAGATAAATTCATACAATAAGCCATTCAAATATATTGAAGAATAGATTTCAATAACTAATAGCAATAAA
Organism: Neodontobutis hainanensis; assembly: GCA_024349245.1. Taxonomy (NCBI): domain Eukaryota; kingdom Metazoa; phylum Chordata; class Actinopteri; order Gobiiformes; family Odontobutidae; genus Neodontobutis; species Neodontobutis hainanensis. The sequence continues at coordinate 920,729 of JALDNG010000083.1, read as the reverse complement.
TGCATAATATTGCAATACGGACATTTATGATATATACATGATATCGCTTAAAAACATTTACTTTAATTGCAATAATATTCTATTCAGTGTTTCAGAATTTTTACTTTTGATCAAACTCGGGATCTACCAAATGAGAGTGAAACCAACCATATTGATCATGGTTATCACGTTTACCTAATATTAGATTATGTGAGGCCCATAGATGGAGCTTATGTACAGACTGCACTCGCCTCTTCTTCTCCATCCATCTGCTTCAAATAACTGTGCTCCAGGTTTGAGGAATGTCCCAATATTATCACTCAAGTCTGGTATGTTCAACAGCCTACAGCCAACCTTTTCTAGAGTTTTTTATCGTTTTAACCAGACAATATCCATGGTACAACATGTATTGAGATTTAAAATATGTGTCAGCATGGTCGATGAAGGCACTCAGATATTGATAGCGGCAGCCCCAAAATTACAACCCCATGGCTTTGTCTTTATTCCTGTGCCAACACACCCAAGAACTATCAAACACACCTAAAGAAGGACTAATTCAACTGAAGGGAAACACCATAAAGTAACTATACATATTCACAGTACGAACCCCCTTAGATCCTCAAAACAAAGACAGAGGTAAAGTATTTATAACCATAACTAAGGCAAATAATAAGCAAATCTAAACATGAAAAAAACAGCAAATGAAAATATATTGCCAAAGCCAAACACCCGTCTAATTTGCAGATGGTTCCTTCCACCCATTCAAATGGAGGCACAGGATCACAGCCTTCATTTGCCTCTGGACTGCACCACAGGTAAGTATTTAAATAAACTGAACTATTAGAAAGGTTGAAACTATATATTCAATAAGAAACCACACAATGTCCCTGCTGTACAAAAAAAACACATTGATAGGAGAGGGTATAACTGTGCGTTGCCTCTCCAGAGAGCAAAATAAAAGTGTTTGTGATACACTGCTGCTGGAACCAAACAACATTCTTTGCCTGGAAGACCTACTCATAACACGTGCAAATCTCCAATTTCCGAGAAGCGCATAGATTTATTTACAACAACAAAACTTGTTTTGGTACTTTAAACCAACGCTTGATTACTTTCGCGGCTATTCCTTAGTTGCATCTCTGTTTATCACTGGCCTCTGCAGAACGGGAAGGCGCCATTTTTTTCCTGTTTCCAGCAGTGAAGGAATTTTATTATATTTTTTTTCCTTTAACTGACATTAATGTTGTTCTTTACAGCTGTCAGTGGTCTGACCTGTGGTTTATTATAGCACATCAAAGAGCTTGTTGTCAATGACAGTATATCCAATATTCAAAAATTAGACTTAAATTGCCTGAAAATACAGAATGTACATAGTAACTCTGGTTTTACTCTAACCCACTTTTGTTTTTCACCCTCAGTTTGGTTTGTAATGCTGATTATAACTGTGGTAGGAATCCAATACATTATATCGCAATACAAAATAAGAGGGGATTTAAGGTAAGTTTGTTGCATAAGACCCGTATCAATTGCAGTCGGCCATAATAATGTATGAAATTAAAGACTGCTTCATTGGCCTCGTGTGTTTTACGTAAGAGAATCTCAGTGGAAACAGAAATCCTATTAGGTTTGAGCTCTTTGGCAATAACACTCACTTCATTTCAAAGATGAAAGAAAAAAAAGACAATTGTTTACATTAAAAATATTGTTTTTATATTAATTCAAAAATTCATTCATTAATTCAAAATAATATGGGCATACGCGTTTTTTTATTATGATGGGAAGCCAAAATGATTATAGAAATGGTAATTGAATTTCCATTAACTTTCTGTCTTTCAAAGCTAGAGAGGCTTACAAAAAGGAAAGCACATATTGTACACACATTGTAAGAGTGAATGGTCTAGTGAGATTTCATTAGTTCCCAACGAATAATCATCCACGGCTCATGAACAGCACCAAAACAAAGTAGTTCTTGCACAGAGAACAATGCTAAGTCAGGCTTGATCAGCGCTCGGCTCCGCACAATAGTCTTAGACACATAATCTGACAATGACTTCAAAACAAGTGAAGTAAATCAAAAGTGACTGGGAGCACTTTGTGGAAGTGTGCGTGGGGGTCTTGGCACAAACAGGGCTTTGTTAAGACAACTGCACTTAATGCAAATGAAGAGGCCCGCCGCGATGCTTAGGCAGGCGTTGACTCGGGCCGCAGACCGCAGGTTGGGAAATTAACTGTCCTTTAAAGAGAAACACACATTTCATGACCCCAAGGCAACGGAGAGGCAATGTTCATCTGCTGGAGAAAGTGGTACAACACAGAGCTAAAATCAGGTGTTCAAACTTTCTTACAACTGATACTGCTCTGCTTGGACACAACTGAAGCATGATTGGAAAATGTGTACTGTAAAGACATGTGATAAAGACCTTAAGACATTCTAAGTCGGTCCCACGACTCCCATCAGTCCCCAAGATGAAAAATATTAAACTGAAGTCGGTAAGGAGCAGCAAATTTTTTTTAAAATCACATGTGCTGCTTGGATATGGAATAACTGTTAAAAGAAAAAAAAATGAATGTTTAGTGCATTTCATTGTGTTCTTCAGTCTTCTTGTTTCTAATGTAAAACTTGTCTTTATACATTGCTGAAGTTTGCAGACTTTAAAAAACAACGGCCTTTTCTGTATCCTTAGAATTTGACAATGCATAAAAATAAGAGAATAATTGTCTTCCATTTAAAAATCTTCAAACCCAGGCAGTCTCCTAGACGGCGTGGGACACACTGTATCCCTGGACCTGCTTCAAATCCCATCACTGACTGAGCTGGGTCACCGCGTGCCGTTTCCATGATATTCTCACAACACACGCTACTAGTGCCGACCTGCATTGTATTTGTGTGAGGCTTAAACAAACAGTCCCACGTGCGTCAGACAATAGAGGCGTCTACCTATGTAGCAGTGCAGCGGACTGTCACCGTTTATGAACAACAATAACAGGGCTCTGGCATCAGGCACGGCTGCACATGCCTTCATGATATTGTGGATTATTTAAGGGCTGAGGTTCATCATCAAATGTCTGCAACTGTTCTAAATAAAATATCCGACTAGATATTATGAATGGCTAGTTTATTTTGTGACATTGTGACATCTCAATTTACAGAGTTGCAGGATTTTATTTTCTGTCTTTGTCAACTATATATCAATAATTTACCACAACCTAACTAGGCGTACATAAAGCTAAATAAGTGCATAAGTAGCATCTTTAATGTCATATTACATGTTTGGTTGGAACCTCTTGATTGAATGTCTTATCCTATTTTCTTTTGAATGTACATAAGAAATGTATATATGTTATAAATAACCGATTTAACTATTGTTGTTTCAAAACGTGTATTGTGGCTAACTATGCTACAGTGAAGAACAAAGTTTATCAAAACATTCTATGTTATATAAAGCATAGTATGGTAATATGACCATAAAAGACACGCTTAAATAAATGATACATCCCTTAATGCACCACACGGAGCAGCTCTCTGCTCTGATTGGCTGGCAGTTATCAGGCACTGACCTGTGGCACCACAATCTGTCATGTGCCACTGAACACTGTGCAACTCTAAAAGAAGCCACAATTGACTTTCTACAAGATTTAAGCTCTCTGTTTGTCCCCTGTTCAGCTCAGTAGGAGACACTGATGAGATGCTCCTAGAGAGGACAGTAATCCTTTTGGCATTTTGTCTACGAGGAGGGGTTATTGTTTTGGTACCATTTCCCTGCACAGCGTCTCTGCATGTTAAGTAGGTCAGTATAACACAGACGACGAAGCTTAACCCCATTCTGCGATGGGCCCTGAACGCTGATGACAGTGATACAACATCTACTCGGGTACGAGAAGTGTTGTAGAAGGTGTTATCCTCAGCAAAGATACAGTATTAACTGATGATACTCCAGCAATTGTTTTTTTTTTTTTTTTTTTTTTTTTTACATGCTAGAGTCTAAGAATGGAGATGATCCAATACAAGTACGTTTGAGTGTTCAGCTCTACTGAGATTACAAAGAAATAAAATGTTAAATAAACAGAACTGCACGCAGAGGAAGGGTTGAGTGAGACGCCAAATCCTGAAAGGGGTTAAGTATGTTAAGTAACAGTCGCAGCAGGTTATGTGACCCTTTCACCGCTGTCTGTCAGGCACATGGCAGGCTCTGACATAAGAAACGGAAACAAGCTCAGACATGACCAGTGTTAGGAGCAGAAATGGTCAGGTATTGGCAGTAAAAATGTGATATATTAGGGACTGTTGGTGATATCCTGAAGTTACCGTTCATTAAAAGTGCTTTGTGTATTGTAGTATATTGTAGCTAGTTCCTATTCCAACAGCTGTCCTGATCAAACAAACTAAGGCTGTTCATGTTTCTCTTTAAGCAAATATTCTTGCATGAAGATTTATGGCAAAGTAAAATAAGTTACAGGAACGCATAGCTGTTCACAAGAAGATGTTTCAGGTTCAATGTTGCTTTTTGCATTCAGATTTAATTTAGAAGCTTACAGGTCATTTTCAAATGGCCTTAGGAACTATTGCTAATAATCATTAACAAAAGTCCGTTAAGGGTTATTAGTAAGGAATTAAAAACTTTATGGCAACCCAGCCACAAATAATTATACAATAAAAACCTGTTTGGATCATTCCATCAATTATAGTTTCTCAAAATACTAAACCTTGTATATAAAACTATAGTTGCTCATTTCAAAACGGTCTGGTGAGATGAGTCAGTTATGCAAGGCTAGTTTAGTGTGTGTTAAAATATTTTCCTAAAGGCTTTTCAAAACATTGTGAAATGTGTGGAATTTGTTATCAGCACATCCAAAAGGAAATAAAATAAAAAGATAACATTTTTTGAAATGTAACTTTAAGGACAGCCAAGGTTTCAACTCAGCAAAGTGCGCTATAACCTTTTAGCTTAGACTACAACTCCCTTCACTCTTGAAGCTGTTAATGAAACATTTAACCCTATCCTTTTACCAAACATTTTAACAGTGCTGGAAACACAGGTGGTGACAGAGAACTGGAGAAGTTTACTGAACATCCTTGAGGCACGGATCCTAAAACCGGTTTAAACACAGAACAAGTCCGGACGGCTGCAAAAAAATAATCCCCTTCACCTATTCAGCACATACCAAGCATCCCAAGATCATGAAGTGTTCACAGCCTGCGTAAATCTATGACGCAGAGTGAGGCATGTGTGTTCATAGCTGGCTCTGTACAGAGAGCTACAGATGTGACTGTAGATCTCCAGAGACTCTGTATTGGAGGGACATTCCAAACTTACAGTATGAAAATGTAACAGCTGTGGGCTCTAGAAAGGGAGACCCAAGGGGGACCATCTGTTTGAATGGGCCATGCATGTAACTGAACAAAGATATGAAGTCCCTGAAGTGCGGGCCTTAGTATTTATTATAATTTAGGCGCTAGTCTGACAGAAACCTTTTAACCCTTTAGATTTACTGGCAACGGAAGGCCCTAATGCACAGTGGCGCAAAAAGGGGGTATGTGACATATGCGTCGCATAGGGGCGCAGCACCTTTGGGGGCGCCAAAGCGATGGTATAAAAAAATAATAATAATAATTACCTTTTCTTTTTTTTAGTATTTCCTAAGTACTATAACATTTTAGAGGACTAACAGGCTACAGTAGGCGCCTCATTAGATTCCATAAATAGATAGAGTGGGCGTGGCTGGCAGGGCGTCGTGAGCGCGCTCAGTGAGCAGGTACGTACAGTTGTCATGATAAGAAAAAGAAAAAAAGAAAGATGGAAAAGGAGATGGCGTGTCAAGGTATGGAACAGCAGCTAAACAAGTGGATGGTGAAATTTAACAGGTAGGATTTAAAGTGTGAAGTTTGTGTTTAACACTGGGAATGTAGCAGCCAAATGGGGTTTAAATTAAGGCAAACTTATTCTGCAAAACCGAGGTTATGAAGCTAAAACCTGGAAAATATAAAGCAGCATGCTATGTACAATAAATAACAATAATTTGGAAAACAACAAATCCACACTGGATAGTGCTTAGCGTCTCGAGGAGGATTCGTACCCGTGTCCCCCTTGTGAAAGGTTCTGTCCTTACCAGCTGAGCTATCCAGTTGGGAGCAATAGTGTGGCTAGTATTGGGCTGAGAACTGGCTCCTCCCTGGAATTGTTATCAAAAACTTTTCCTTCTTTTCGTTTCTTTATTGGAATCTGATCATGTTAATGCTTGTGAGTTTGTGACTGTTGTTTAATTTGTTAACCTTGTTAATAATACCGTATATTAATGGTAGGCCTACAGTTGCTGATAAACCTTCACTATTTACAGACCATACATAATGATGTCCGGCTCACGTATTTTTATTTATTTTTTAATATGGCAGGGGGCGCCAAAATTGCTGCTGCATACCCCTCTGGGCAGTTGCGCTCCTGCTAATGCATAAAGGGCCACAGCACTGGTGTATGAATGTGTGTGATTGTAGAGGTGAGTGCCTGAGAAATGTACAAAAAAAAAAAGCACTGTATAAATGTATAAATGCACACCATTTAAATAAAAGTATGTAAAATGAATAGAGACATATTGGAGTTTATTTTTGCCAATATATTGTAGTTTACTTTTCAATACTGATGCTGGATAATCCAACAGTGGCTGATATCCGACACCACTAAACAAAATACTGAATGTGCAGAAAAGTAACATGAGTCCACCTGAGTGAGGCCTAAAATCTACAATGCACAGTATAGCAATTCAAAGTCAGCACATGCACAATGACTTTGAGGAAAAGGTGAAATATTTGACAGTGTTGTAGCACTTGACTGGTCTTTAGAAGTCTTTGCTCTGTTCCGGTCTCAGGATTTCAACAAAATATCATTGAGAACAACTGATTTTTTTTTTTGTCCTCACCATTCTTGTGATTGGAAGGAAACACTAACGCTTCCGTGAGTTTATACAGGGCATAAATCTACACTAAAAAACTAAAATGGTGTGGAAATGTAAATGCTAGTTTAACCGTTTTGCTTCTTGCTATGGAGAACAAAGAGTTAGAGTCACCCTACAGGAGACTCTCTGAAGAAAATGTTTTCTGTACTTGTCCTAGAATAGCAACAATTATAACCAAGTGGCTTCCTTCTCAATGTTCGCATCAACACAAGGTCAGGCTTCACAAGCAAAACACAGGTCTCCTTTTGTCCTCACAAATACTGCTGCATTTATGTTGTTCCCAAAAACAAGGAAAGACTATTCTGAGCTGAAAACTACACAAACATCTGCTCTAGTCAGAAAACAAACTTGAAAATTCAGTACTAACCTCAAAACAGAATTAAATCATTAATATGGAAGATTACATAGACCAAAGATTCAATGTTGATTCTTTTTTAAATCAATGTCCCAGCAATAATATTTTACCTACTGCTGACCTTTTCTTGAGTCACTGTGCTATAAAACTGAGGCCTGAATTAAGATGTGTTGGTCGTAAAGTACACGCTGCGGGTGACAAATGATGCAGAGGCGGAAACATCTCGACCCACAATCAATATTTCATTACAGGCTGTGGCGCCTTTACATACCGTATTGCAAAAAAAAAAAAGAAATCCTTTACAGACAATGCCCAGAGGAGATGACCCAAATACAGCTGCGGCGGAGCTGTTATGACAGATATAAGTGGCCTGTACAGCTTTTTGTAACATATTGGCACAACCTGAACTGACAAATTGGATAATAGTGTGTATCCGTGTCCTGTGACATGGTTTATGGAAGGACAGCAGGCAGCGGGCCACAAAGAAGAGACAACTAAATCTTATTAGGGCTCTTAGGAACATTGAATAAGAACGCAATTACAGGTGTCCGCCAGGGTGAAAGAGCTGCGAACCCCGAAGGAATTTCATTTGAGTGATTAGAGTGTTGTGTGGTAGAGCAGGACTCAACAACGGCTAATGGTGTTAAAGTGGTCCCACTGACTGAATAGTGTTATCACACCAATGTTTTCATAGATGACATATTTCTTGCCCTTATGATAAATTGAGTTGGGAATCACATGGTAACATACAAATCCGGAAACAGAAAAAAACCACACACACATCCAAAGCCAGAGCTTGTGTGCAGGAACCGGAAAACCTTATGAGCTTCATTTGTTGTCCAGAGCCTTCTTCAGTTTTTTTTACCATACCATGTAATATGTTTTTGATAATGATATTATCAATTTTCAGCAATTCTGCAAACATGAATTTACAATAAATCATGACATTTCTGAAAATGTAGTGGAAAGTTAGCCGCAAAGTGACCAAAACAAAAAAAAAATATATATATATATATATATATATATATATATATATATATATATATATATATATATATATATATATATATATATATATATATATATATATATATATATATATATATATCCACACTTTATCAGTAGAAGAAATTTAAATGGACTAGTAAATATCATGATATGTGTACCTGTCTCACAATAAAACATCACAAGAACAAAGAGACATGAAAACGATACATATGACACATCGTCACACTTCTAGTGATAAACATATTCCAAGAACAATAAATGCTACTCCTTTAAAAAAACAAAGCTAGTATTTATTGGCATTAGCTGGTATTACTGATACCAGCTAATACCAGCTGGTATTACTGATAGAAACGTTGTTTGAACTATTTTACTTTCAAAATTTGCTGCTACATTAAATACAAAACCTTTTACATAAAACTAGTGGCTGTTGGTTTAGATGGCCATCTTGACAACTCACTTTCTTGACAACTAAAGGGATAGTTAAAAAAAAAAAAAAAAAAAAAAAAAGATAAATAGATGTATGTGCAGTGATATAAATTACTTTTGCTGCTGACGAGAAAGTGAGGCAGCCAGAGATATGTTGTGTTCAGAGATGTCAGACGTGGCCAGTGTACTGACAGCGAGTGATTATACAGTTCAGTATTGTGCAGTACACTGTACTCACTCAGACACAGACTAATGTGGAAATGTGTTAGTGCCGTCCTGTCAATTGCTTAAATAATTAATGGAATAGACTTACTCTAGTAAGTCCCATTACATCTTATTGAGGCGTCTTATTGTTGGAGCATGACAAAGACTGTGGAGGCATATCAAAGTGAGTATGGAGGTAATAAATAGGTCACAAAAGAAATTCATCTCTATTTTCTACATTAAAAATGCAAGCAATGGCCAGTCTTGCTTAAAAAGTGTGTGTGTGCACGTTTTGTGCAAATTTGGGTGTACAACCATTTCCACCCAACCTTTGGTATTTATCAAAATGAACATGGGTGTACAGTACTGTACAGGAGGTGGTAAACACTAGATGTCGTAAACTCTGTGGGCGAGTCCAGCTGAACAGTGAATATTAACGGCCTGTTGTCCACCAGGATTGGCCCGGTGCATAAAGTTTCATAAATCCCACGTCTATTGTATGGCCACTTTTACACACAAATATGCACTCGTTTTTTTTGCAATTTTGATAAATAAGAGCCAGTGTCCTCCATGTAAGACTTGGACATGAATGACAAAAAATACCAGGATAATACCAAAACCTTTAAAAAGTATCAATAAGACCGGTTTCAAGACCCAAATTGGTCTTAAGCACAGCCACACTGCACCTGCACATAATGTTTATTCACTGCTGATGTCACTGATGGAAATATCAAGTCTGCTGCAGGAAGTGTAGCCTGAATGTCACACTGAATAATGTATGGTAATCAGTGTTAAACTAAAAATGATTCACAAAAACAAGGCTGCATCTAAGATTATCATGTTTCATAACTGAGAAATGAACAGCAGCCTACTCAAAATGAAATCTCCTTTAATGTCATTATATAATCATGGTTCCTTCAAAAACATGCCATGGCAGCCCACTTCCACCTGGTAGGCATGGCAGCAGAAAACACTGAGTAAACATCAGATGTTCCCATGAAATACAAGTTAATCAACAACCTGACTAAACGAACATGTTTGAAGTCTGTGATGAACATTAAACCCGTCAGTCAGATTTGATTTGGTTTGAGTTTGCGTCTCAAAATGTGTTTTTCATTGCTTTGTATGTGTTACTAAAGTTTGTTATTACAATACAATAGATATCCATTACTTTTGGTTTATTTTGGTCTAATTTGGATTGAACTGACTGAAAACCCGAGCCAGTTTGATGTGCCAAATCTTATACATGTGGATTTGGCCTAAATTTTTCCAGACAACCCGACATGTTTTATCTTAGAGCCTGTGAGCTTTTCATTATAAAAGGAAAAGCCACACGACGTCCAGATGGCAGGTGTGTTCCTCACTGAAGCCTTGCAGCACAAGAAGAGAAAACACAGCACTGTCGACTCAGCTCTTCTCGCAGTAGAAATTACAGCGTCATTATGACATTTTCAACCACTAATGAATGGCTGTGAACGGTAAAGGTGATCCACATAAATAAGCCGTATACCCATGACACTAGACCTGACCTGAACCCCGTGCAGGACCTCAGGATACCTGCAGGGGTGATGGGAGTGAAATTTGGGTTAGTCTTAATACTATATGTGTGAACAAAGGAGCAAAAGTTTAGCTCGGTTCAACAGATGGTAGTAGTTTTCTCACAAGAAAAAAATGACTCTCAACAGGTCAGATAATCCAGAGGGTTTATTTAGAAATGTTTAATAATGTAGGCCTACTTTCTTTGCTGACAGTGATGTTTCACTTAACCAATATAAATTATGCATACTCTGGCTCATTTGCTGATACATATATGCTGTATATTTTTTAACATTTTATGAAACAGAAATCCCTTCCATTTTAAAGAAAAAGTCCTGGTCAACCACATTTGCTGATACTGTACATTAAGCAAACCCTATTAATTCTCCATATAATTTTCCATTTTGTACTGGACCTGAAATTAACCCAGGATATACTACCAATATTGATATTTCACTATAAAGCAGTTATGCAATATTCAATATATTGCATGAACAATGTATAAAGTTAATGGAGTTTGCACGTAAATGTGCAGCTTGGATGCAACTTATTCAAGTTACAAAAATTGTATATAAAACAGAAATGTGAAAATATTGCAATGTGTGTATCATGATAATGGATCAGAAGAAAACAAAAGGGTTTTAGTCTTTAACAACTAAAGCTGGGCATACACCGAGTTCTCTGGCCCAGATTTGCCAAGTCAGTCGGGAATTTCAGGTTTGTTGTGCATCTTTGTCGCCTAAAGTTTGCAAAAATAAAATAATATAAATCAAAAATAATATTATATAGCCATAAAATGGTAATACTGGACTGTTGCAGCCTGGTGTCTGTTCATTAATTTTCTCTGGAAAGAACAGGAAAGACAGGCTGCTGAGGTGATAACAAACTCAGCCCAGAGCCAGGGATGCTTTGCCATCATAATCAGGTGTTGCTTGACTACATCAGGACACCAATCATGTCATATCTATGTTTCTCATCAACGGATGTCGACATGATTCAGGGCGTGGGAAGTCCTTTGCTGCATTTGTTAAAAGGGGCTACGTGACAACAAACCAAATTTGCCCTTGGGGATTAATAACGTTATATTGAATTGAATTTGAACTCTGGCCTGGACCCCTGCTCAGATTTCAGTCTGGCCTTATTACAGTGACACTATCAGAAGATGTTTTTAAAAAATTAAATCAAATAAAATGAATGTCTGTACTAGAGTAGACTCATTTTGACCCACTCAACAAAATAGGCTTTTTACTCTCAATCAGTCATTTTTATGGTGGTTCTCAAGGTGGTCTCAAAGTCATCTGAAGCCAGTGACCGAAGCTTGTAGTGAAGTATAAAACAGCTTTAATTCAGTCGGCTGAACGGCTTTTTCCCTAATGAGTGGGATCACTTCAGGGGGGAGGTAATCTGCGTAACTCATGGTAATAATAAGCTCCTTGAAGGAGGGGGGCTAGGCTAGCAGAGTTAGCATGGGTCATGAGAAGTAATGTAAAAACTCTTAGAACTTATATAACCCTTGTGACTGTACACATAATTTTATCTTCAAGGAAACAAACCACTGTCGAGGAACTGAGACTGCAGTTTATGTAAAAGACTGCGTTGTGACTTTTTTTTTTTTATCTTCGCAATATGACAACACAAATCCTCTGCAGTGTGCTCCCAAAAAGCCGGAACATTCCTTATCCACGTTTAGGGACGGAAAGTGTATTTTTAAAAAGCCTCCAAACCCACGCACAGACACCCTCGCTGGCTGCGCCTGTGACTCGCTCACAGGCTGCAGCTAAAAGCCTACCATTACATGACAGGTAGCTCACCTCAAATTAGGATCACGGGTATAGAAGTTATGTTTTTCTTTCCCAATACATAATCAGGATTTTGACTGGAGCTACAGAACACTGAGGGCTTACAAAACCTGCAGTAGGTCTGGGTCAGTGTCTTTTTTATCTCGATCAAGGAGAGCCTCAGTTCAGTTCTAAAAATATTTAATTTTTTAGGGCAAAACCTAACTGTGTATAACTCTTTATAATCTCCAAAGAGAATAACAGTTTAACAATTGTATCATGATAATAGTCACAATTAGATCTTATAAAATCTATACAGTGGTTGTAGTTTAAAGAGTATCAGTAAAGTGTACTGGGTTTGCGTAACAAGAAGAACAACATACCACAAGTGACCGTTGTGGACAAGCTGCAACTACATGTAACACCATGTAAAAAATAGAGATACAGATAGAACATAAAAGATTGATGCTAATTCCACCCATAAAAACTACAATATTATTTTTTTATAACATTTCTCCACACAGCCTGCAGTGCTGTAATTAGTGCACAAACACAGCTGGAGAGCATCTTGTCTCCACCTGTGTAACGTGAGACAACAAGTTCTAATTGTCAGCACGCAGCCGCTATCAGCTCTGCAGAGCCCTTCTGCAGCAGCTAAAGATAGCACTCTGGTAAAAAAAGTACATTACCAGTCTTTCAAGTATTGCTTTGTCACGCTCATATTCAATAGTGTGTACTGTACCTGGAAACATTGCAAACTCAATGAGGTCTAAAACAAAACCACTAACCAATAGGGATATTTGTTTTACACAGTAGACAAGCTCACCATTAACTTCTCTGTTAACTAACTATTAACTCCCTGTTTGTTTATACTGCGCGACACAAGAGTAAATAGCACTAGTAATTTATTGGTTCCCCACTCACATACAGAGGAGGACAATGGTTCTGGCACTTTAGATAAATTCACACTCACAAGCAATCCAAAAGAGAACAAAATGCTAGCAACACATCAACAAAGCTCTGTACTGAAAAAAACAACTGTCAATCCAAAACTGTAAAAAACATAGGCTGTGTTGTCTACACAAAGTCTTCTGTACCACTGTAACCGTCATAAATGTCCCAGATATTACAATATTTATGCAACAGTTGAAGCTTGACTACTTTGACAATGTAGTATATGTACATAATCTCTGTTGTAACACACAGCCAGCAGCTTGTTTGTTGAGTCTTTGTTCAACAAACTGTGTTTCTGTCCATTGACAAATAGGTTGTGTGTAATTACATTAAGTCACTAAAGCCAAACAAATAATGCGCTCTGTTCAGTCAATATCCACTATTTATTTTGTCACAAGCCTTTTCTTTGACAATCCTCGACCTTTGACCCTTTCTTAGCTCTAAACTTTTCATCAGAAGAAATGCACTTCATTGCACAAGCATTGTTTCTGAATCCTGGGGCTTTAAGTTGCGCCGGCAGCCGAGCGCGCGGCCCCGCGCGCCTCAGGTCCGAAGGGCTCACCCCGCCCAGCCTTCGGCCACTCCGGGCTACCTGGTTGATCCTGCCAGTAGCATATGCTTGTCTCAAAGATTAAGCCATGCAAGTCTAAGTACACACGGCCGGTACAGTGAATTTGCACTTGTGATGTGGTTTTATACCTGCTATAAGCCGTGGGAACAATGGAGTAGTTCTACAGAATAGACAGTAGCCAAAACACACTAAAAGAATGGAGACTGATTTGCAGACAAACTAGATAAACTAAAAGCACTGCTTGAACCCAGCAGGGGCCCACTTTAGTCATTTAAATTCAAATAGCAGAGGTAATTAGTTAAAGAGACTTGTAAACAATTCAGCATTGTGTTGGACATTGTGTTCAAAGTGACACATAAGACTTAACGTTTTTACAGGACAGAAAAGAAAGGCTATATCTGATCGACAAAACAATGACTCAGAATTAACTTGTTTTATTACTTTTACCTGTAACCTCCACATGAGCCTTTGCCAAAAACGGTATTTTTCGCAGAATGGTATTAAGTCACATGATTTTAGTGGTGCACTTGTTTTCAGACTACAAGCCATACACTATTAACTAGTTCTGCATATAACCCTACTTCGAAACTTAAAGAGATATCACTTGGCTTCCTGAGTGAGTGTTATTGCATAAGTAGCATGCGTTCTAACCTATCACAGAGTTGGTCGACTGCACCGTAGGAGTCGCAGGCACAGGACAGGCATCCGCTGGTCCCGTTGGTGAAGTACCCCTCCTCGCAGTCCTCGCACTGAAGGCCAGTGTAGCCGCTCTCACACAAACACTGACCAGTGTTTGGGTCACAGTCGTCCGGATACAAAATGCCCTCGGCTCCTGTGCTGCAGTTACAAGCCACCTCTGAAAAGACAAAGAGGGAAATTATTAAACTACTGACTGTTTTTAATCAACAAACACACACATGTTCTGAGTCTGAGTCTAGTTTACAGGTACAAAGTGTGTCTCAAGGCAACAACCTCCACTGCAAATCTGACACTAGAAGCTTAGTTTCTTGAAAAGAAACATTAAGATAAGATACATTATTTCTATGACACTGACAGTGTTTGTTTCCAAGACAATGTCATTGTTTTATAGTATTTGTATTGTTTAAAAGGAGAAAGTAAAATAGCTACTGTTATCCATTACCGTATCAGGTTAATGGCAAAACACAATGATGACAGCAGAAAGAAAGTCACTTCACCTTTAAGTCTTGAACATATATTACATTATATGTCAGTTGTTGTAATTATATTTACAGCTAGTGCTAATTATGTCTCACTGAATGTCACCTTGATTTGAAAAACTCCTATTTTGCAGATATATCTGACCTTTGACTTGACATGTTGTGTATCGGAACAACTACTGACTGCCGTGTAGAGTTTGTTCTTTATCAATAACAGAAACGTGGCCTGTTACAAAACCAAAGTTACTGAAATACCTGGTTCTGTCTGAGTCGACAAAGTTGTTAGGATGAGATAACCACATTAGTACCACTTGACAGAATAAGAGCAGCATATTTGTAAATGGCTTCTACTGTACCATAAAAATGAATATAATCAACCATAAAGGACTTTTGCAGACTTGCACTCACCCTATAAAAGAGTGTCTTTGTAAATATAGTACATACACAGTAGTCTATACAACCTAACGGTCTGTACTTGCCGTTATGTTAAGGAAGATTTCCATATGATTTATTGAAGTTCCAGGTCTTGTGTCCTAATTGTTAGGCTGACGGTTCATTTCCCCATTTCTCTGGTTCACGTAGTCAAAGTATCCTTAGGCAAGATACTGTACTCTAAATGTTATCTTCCATGATGCTGTGAGTTATTGTTGAGGGAGCTTCCAACCATTGTTTCAAGTGAGTCACACTGTTTGTATAAATGAGATCACACTTCGTCACTACCTTCACTTACATTTACATTTATTCATTTAGCTGACAGTTTTATCCAAAGAGACTTACATTGTTCTACAGTAATTACCAGTGTTACAGCCACTGGATGGGTCCATCAGCATACTAGCAAACTAATCCCACCCAACCATTCAGTAAAAAGGCATTTTTAGGGCGGCAGTATCTTGACTTTTACAAAAACAATAGAACAGCCGTAGAAACAGATGTGAGAATGAGTCACTGGTCACTCCCTTCCATTTGATTGGTCCCACCCAAACTGATAACATAGCTGTTTTTTGTTGTTGGACACAAGTTTTAGGTTGAGAGGAGATCATTTGCCTGGGTAGTCCAGTCCTCACTTCTTTATAATTGTTGACAATCATGTAAAAGGTCTTGGCTTTTGGCAATTCATCTGACTTCTAATGCCTAACTAGCGTTAGTAGATAAAAGAAAAAAAGAAAACTCCCTGGCCTGTGTTACTACCCCTGGTTTGTAAGCTAACTCAACATTTAACCCAGAACTTTCAGTTTTTAAAAAACAGAAGTGTTAGTTAGTTGCCAAGTTTTACATTAAAAATATAAAGTAAATACAGTAAAGCACGCTTGGCCTTTAGAAAGGGAAATAGGGTGTTCGATTCTCCTGAGGAGCACCTCCAGCCACAAGGGCTGTCCCCACCCTGTGCCGTCCCAAGCCTGGGTAAATGGAGAGGGTTGCGACACAAAAAACAAAAAATAAAAGGTATGTGTTTGGTGTGTTTGACAGCCTCTGAAAGACTCTAAATGAGGAAAGTGTGTACTTGTGTACAGTATTTTGATTTTAAATTTATCTGTAGGTCACATAAGACATGTTTCCATTGAATATAATGAAAATTTTGATGCCACCAAAGAAAAAAATAGAAAATTAGGTAGGTTTTCATTGAATTAATATATTTTCTTATCAACAACTGCGGCTTTCATTTGCCGTTTCTTTAAATCATTTTATTAAGTGCAAATCAAATGTGTTCATAATGCTACAATTTACAAAAAAGGATTGAAATTTAAAGCTCAGTACTGCTAACACTTAAAACACCTTTTTGCACTCAACAATCATTCACTTGAGGGATCCATTCACAGTTTTGCTCTGAAATGGACTCAGAGGTCTGCTCAGTGCAAGGTGCTTATTCCTGTCTCTCCAGAAATTCAAAACACTCCTTCCCTGAACAAAACCCCTCACCTGGACAAACTGGGATTTGTCATTAGCAATTTGAAGTTAAATGAGACCCAAGGATATAATGACACCTGCAGCAGAGCGCTCATTTATTATTAATCCCAGGTCAGGTATTGGAGAGGCTAAAACAGACAGGACATCTGAATTCAAACAGGCTTGGTTTCCTCTTTTATGTAACTGAAGAAAGGCCCGTGTGATTATGCAAGGCTGTGTGCAGTGCTTGGTCAGGCTTTCTTCTCCGATAACATCTACTGAAAAACTGTCGCCCTCCATCGGGACAGAAAATGTGTGAGGGCCATGAACGCATACCTTCCAGTGACATGAGGAGCTTTAATGTGGAGATCAGGCCTGTGTTGTCTGGGATAGGGGCACTCAGGAGTTTTGTGGCCCACTACACAACAGGTTTGACACAGATTGGACTCGACCTATGCTCAGTGCAGAGAAAGAGAGAAAACAGCCACCTTCTGAGGATCCGTCCGTCTGGTAAAAGGATCTGTCAGGAACTGTGGCAGGTATTCAGTTCTAGCTTGAAAATTCAGTGTAAAATTACTACAATGTATTACAGTGTATGTTTCTTGGGTGGCATGATATAGGGAAGGATGCCTGTGATTTACCATAACAGTTCTACTGTACTCACATAAAGATCCAACCATACTTTCACTGGTTTGACTGGTGCCAATATTTTTCAAATTGGTCGCACCACAGTTTGGGTTAAGGCTCTGATATTAAGTGTGAACTCAAAATTGTTGCAAATTAAGTACAAGTTTGTGCAGCCTCTGATAAAAATAATGCCTTTCAGGGGAAAGAAAACAGATTTACAATTTGTTGATGTCTTAAAAAAAAAATTAAAGACAGAGAAGCCTAAACATGGTAGATATAATTATAATCAAGTGTAGCTCTCAGCCAATCATAGCTTAGAAGAAAACCATTTTATAAAAAGTCAGGGAAAACCTTGATTGGTCCAGTTATGATTACATTTACATTTATTCATTTAGCAGATGCTTCTATCCAAAGCAACTTACATTGAGCTTCTAATTACAAGTGTTTCATCCACTGGAGGCATACTGCCATTGTGTCTGGGTGAAGGACGACCGCTCTACCACTGAGCCCCACACAGGTATGTTTTCATTGACTGAACAACTTCTGCTCCTATTTGTTACTTCTTTTAATAATTTTAATAAATCCAAATCAAATGTGTTTGTTTATATATATATATATATATATATATATATATATATATATATATATATATATATATATATATATATATATATATATATATATATACACATACATTTTTTTTTAGTAAAATGTTAATTATAAAGTTCAGGTCGATTGTTTTGGTTTTCAGCAACTTTTGGCTTGTTTGTACTTCAATGTCCAAAAGAAATTATTTACGATAAAGTAAATGGTTAGTCTACAGTTTATTTTTAGGTGAGAAAAAGAAAAAATTAAAAATCTAATTCTTTGTTAAAAAAAAATTAAATAAAGAGATGTTTGGGGGAATGGTCATGTCGCCCAGCTCTACATTTAACATTTAAAAACAATGATGGAAAGGTTTCATTTTCATTGCAACTGCAGTTCTCGTGTAAACTCTGGACTGCCTTCTCTCATTGAAACAAATGGGGCATTCTGCAGTCCACCTCTACCTCAAAGAGAAAGGGCATTCCTTTGAGAAAAGCAATGTCCAAATTTTAGGAAGGCCAGATGGTTTGAGGAGTAAAGGAAGCCATTTTTGTTAAAATGGAAAAGCCCTTACTGAACAGAGAAGGACGGCATCAGATACACTTTACTATTTACAACAGTGTTTTGAAACCTAAATCAAAACCGTTTTACTCTAGGTGAACAACACCTGCAGTGAGCAGTGACTAACTACTCACCTGAGGCTTAACAACTTTCTCATCAGAAGTCCCGTTTCATGGTAACGACTATGAGACCAGAACAGCCTGGTCCATCAGGTTTAGTCTCAGGTCAAACCCCTACCTCTAGAGGTATAAGCTCTCTTAACAGTTGAAACATCTTCAGCCTTGAAAACTAAGTGCAGATGCCTTCACTTATCCTTTTCTTCATATGCAGCTATAGTTTACACTTGCTCCACTATTGTTTGAATCTTCTGAACACAGCACATACAATCTATTAAATGGAGCTCTCTTGGTTGGAAAAAAAAAAAGTGATGGGATACCAGAAAATGTCATCTGCCTTTGCTGCAAAGGATTTTCTTTTTCAAACAAATGACTTGAATGACTGTAACACAACCCCACTTCCAAGAAAAGTATGACATGCAAGACAGTATTTTATTATTTACAAAGGAGAAGCCCTCAGCTATGTGAAAACACACCTTGTATCTGCCAGACAATATACCGTATATTTGGACCAGGGTGAGGCTCGGTAACGCCTTTGTTGACGTGATATTATCAGGTGAGTGGCCATTGTGAAGATAGTGAAGCCTCTTTGAGCCCTGGGGCAAGTTGTGACCTCAGCCTTTTAATGTGTTCGAGTCACCAGGAAAAGACCAGCAGAGGAAACTAATAAAGTGGGGTATGGCTTATGACATTGGACAAAAGGTATATCAAGCACTATAAGCACATAGCAAAAGAGAGCTTTCAAAACAAATTGTCAATTGTCCAGAGCAGAGTTCAAGTAGACTATAATAAAACCATTTAGATACTTAGCTGTCATAAATCATGAAATCATAAAATCACAAATCATAAAAATTTATAATGTAATGGCGGCGGACAATTTTGAAAGGAGCCCAAGCTGTCACTAAACATCTTAAAAAATGTCCATTTAGGAGTCACAATGAAGGCTTTCAAATCATAGTTTAGACCAACTGTACCAAAGTGGGTAAAATTGTGTACGCAAGTGGACTGGACATCAATCAAAATATCTTGAGAATTAAAATCCATTTGGTTCTAACTGTAGAAACCTGTTTAAAGCATATTTTATGTTTCCAAGTGTTCCAAACACAGCAAGCTTTGAACCTCAGTTCTGCACCACATATTTTACCCCAAAACCCCCATTTCCACCTAACTTGTAAGAGATGTAACCACCCATTTACGTCACGCCAAAAACCTCCATTTTGGTTCAAATTTGAATGGTCCAGAATGCTATTAGTGCTGACAGTAAGAGAGACGAACAAAGAATGTATGTGAAAATGGACACAGCGCGCAACCCTTGATGTTATGGGCCACAATAAAACAGTACAGCAGGTAAAGGGCTATAAAACACAAATGGGAAAGATGTTGAATTCAAAAGAAAGATTGTTTTGTGTAAAAATAATTAGTGTTGTGTTTGCTTATCTTATATATAAATAGATTAGAAGTCTTTGTTGTAACTGGTTAAGTGTTGACTTGGTTGTGATTTGGGTGATTTAGGATATGCTCTGGAGAACAACACACGCACATGCTGCTGCTAGGATGCAAGTGGTGTAAGAGGAGGGGCTCGTGGTGTCATTGCTCATTCATGGCTTGCTCTGCTTGGCCATTTTGCTTGGATGGCCTCGTTCTGTATTGATGGCATTGCAAACAACAATAGGAAGGAAGGCAAAAATGGATGGAGACACTGATATTTTTTGTTGTTGTTGGTTTGTCCCTGAAAATGGACCGAGACTAAACGAGATTGTATGAAGCAGGCGGATTGGAAAGCTCATCAAACAACAACAGGATCAACCTTACACCCCCTCTGCAGCCTCCCCCTCCCCTTCAGCCTGTGTAATATGTGGCATCCTATAATAAAGGGCCTGTGGAGTGCAATATAGGCCACACTTCACAAACCGCAGGGGACAAATTACTGCGCGATGTGCTTTAAAGTGCATTACGATTTTGCGTAAAGGCGACGCAAGAGTCTGCTCATTGTTGCATGGTGGATTATTCTGCGTCAAAAAAGCACATCCACGTCAATTATGCTACGGCAGCCTTGGGCATCCTTTTGACTAGGTCCTACAGTGCAATACCAGAATTAAAACAATCGTTAGCTTTGGACAAAATGTGTATGTTGCTTTGAGAGAATTAAAAAAAAAAAAAAAAAACGAAAGTGCTTTCTCCATTTCGCGCACTCACCTTGGCTAGTCTCTATAGAGGCAACGGAGCCAGTGCTATCCGCAGACCAGGCATCGTTGGCGGAGCGCTGGGAGACCATAGACACCATGGTCTGCAGTGTTTTCTCCGGAGCGAAAAGAGTAGTTTGAGCATCCGTGGATCGTTTTTGACGGCTCGATATCTGTCCAACTGTGCCAGATATAATTCCAGTTCGAGGAGGAGCGGAGATAGTAGCAGACGACGCATCGTATTGATTGATGCGAGGAGGTGCAGCTTCGGAAAATCCACTATATACATATAAAATAACCAACAAAGCGGGAGATATGTACATTATTAAGGAGGTTCGCCTCATATTCGCCTTCAGCTCTCCATGTAAGCCGCAGTAATGGTCCTTCTCAGACCTGTCCCTGAATTAACGCCACCATTGATGTCCCCCGGCGGCTGGCTGCTGTTTGTTGCCCTATGAACCGCAAGCAACACTTCACCTGCTGCACAACCAAACCTGGGCCGAGGGGTGGGGTCAGCTGCGGAAAACAGCCAATGGGAGCCGTGGAAGGAAATCCCTAGGCGCCTGTGGATTGGATGTTTGGCCAGTCGTTACTCTTGCTACAAGCTCCACTAGCCTATATATGACATGGTAGGCTAAATGATAAAGCGGCACAGAAAATGGGGGCACATAATAGAATTCATTCATAATTTTGGTCACTAAATATAATCAATATAGAATCATTTTTATTTTTTATCTATACTTGTAATAGCTTCTTATCGTGTTTACTAATTAACAACTGGTCACTTAAATGGTTGCTTTAAATTGTTACAATATTGGTTTCCGGTAAAATATGATTTTTTTTTTATTTAGTGTGGTATTTTATGTAACTAAGCTGTAGATACCCCAGCACAATACGATTCCTTCGTTTATAGTGTGGCAAATAATGGGTTGTATATATGTATATATATATATATATATATATATATATATATATATATATATATATATATATATATATATATATATATATGTATGTTAAATTTATATATACTAGGAACAGCAAAGATACTGCGCAGAACCCTCAAGCTCCCAGAGAACCCCAAAGGAGAACCCGAGCTCGAAGGATGAGACCACCGGCGGAGGGTGAAGGCCAAAAATTTATTTTTATTTTATTTTTTTATATGTTCTTCCTAGAACTCTTATACGACCAGGCATCTATATATAATTTATTATATAGAAGCTCTCTATATAATTAATTATACCACAATAATATGTGTGGTATTATTTTCCAAATAGATACCACCTTGGATTTTTTTATGCCTACTTACATTATCTACGCATGCAATATCCCAAAAATAAAGACAAGCATTTTTAATATAGCTCCAAATATGAAAGGAAAATAACAACACCTTCACAATGTTTGTGTTTTAAAAAGTTGAAGCTCTAAAATAGTCTTGTAGATATGGGTCTTGAGCTAAGGCTTCCATCTGGTGGTCATTTGGCTCTACTACACCAGGTTAGCTGTCTTATTCATACACAACACACTCAAGAGAACAGGTGGGTCGTATACAGACCCAAAACAATGAATCATGAGTTAACATGCACATTGCATTCCTATTCAACCCACTGGGACGCTAAAATATTGTAGCCTATTTACATGCTGGATCCCTTATGTGTCTATTGTCTAAGTGTATGACAGTAGTAGTATGTTGTCAGTAACCTCGCCTAAGTTATTTAAAAATTGGTACAAGCGGATTACTAAGCAAATGACCTTTGCCATAATATTTTGGCTCTCCAAACCAAGTCATTGACAGCCATCAAAAACAAAAACAAATGCAGCATACTTCGCGGTGCATTAGCTGCTTTGTGAAATCTGTAAAAACAAATGATGGCTAATAAACAAAAAAAGGAAATATTTGCATAATGCATCACAAATCCTGGAGATGAGGCTTCTCCTAATTTGGCCTTTTTCGTAAAAAAAAAAAAAAAAAATCACTTTTACTATTAATTTGCATACACGTTTTTCTTAATAGTACCATACATGACATCACATAATACATAATAACTATGCTATATTGAGAGGGACTAAATCCTGGAAATAGGGATCGTGTCCAGCTTGTGCCCCCTGGGCTTTTTCACGTGACTTTAGCTGTTACCAAGGTCACGTGTTATTTACAATACATGTTTACATGTTTAAATAGCGGAAAGGCCCTTCAAATATATACATATATATTATTTTTAGTATTATTTCAGTTAACTTAATTGGTTAATTTTATATATATATATTTTTTTGCTACAATGTAGTTATCCACAAAGGCAGCAGGAAGCAGTGAAGAGGAAACCCGGCTCTAAATGGACCCTGTGTTGAGGGCTGAGGCAGAGCTGTTCCAGGAAGTGGCGCTAGCGGCTGATGAGAAACCACAATGGCGCCTTTAGATCTGGATAAATATGCGGAGATTGCAAAACAGTGTAAATACCTCCCAGAAAATGACCTCAAGGTAATGTGACATATTTGAAGTCGTTCATATTGTGATACATAATTGTCGTTCAATTGCAGCCTTAGATTACTGATGAATGTGTTGTTATAGCGTTATTAGCTAATGTTAGCAATATAGCATGATCTTAATTTAGCTTGCTGACTTTACATATTTGCCCAGGAAGTCAATAGCACTTAATTCTAGCAAAATAATCCGAATAGCGTAACACCAGTAAAGGAATAACGTTGTTTAGTTTATCATTTTGTGAGTGTTTCTAAGCAATTTAACGCTAGATTCACGGTAATAGTAACACGATATTGGCATGTTGTTTTGACAGCTGATGAGCGTTAGGCATGATTAAATAATACTTTATTTAAATAAAACTTTTATTTATATAATATGATACACAACTTATATGAAGCAAAGTTACAATGGATAATATTTTATATTCATACGACTTTTTGGCTTTAACACACCAATGTTTCCCAAAGTTTGATTAATTGACTCATAATAATCAAATTACAAAACTGACTTACTACAAGTAGTTTTTCTGCACAAATGTGGTTAAATGTACTTAAATTTCCATAACTATCTCATTTATTAATTTATTTTTTAGATATTTTTACAATAGCAAACAGTACCCAATGACCCATTGTTTAAGCACTTGCAGGGTAATACATCAGATTAGTAGTCATTTTCAGTCCACTCAAAAACTAAATGCTTAAAAGATTTTTAAATTTTTATTTGCTTTATGAACTAATCATGTGATTTATTTCTCTGTACACAGAGGTTATGTGACTATGTGTGTGATCTTCTTTTGGAGGAGTCTAACGTTCAGCCTGTTTCCACTCCAGTAACAGTATGTGGAGACATACATGGACAGGTAAGATGGGATTAATACTGCTTTACATATGTCACATGTACATGAACACACTTTATAATTTATGCTAAAGGTAAAATAAATAAAATTTCTGCCCTAGTTTTATGATCTTTGTGAACTTTTTCGAACTGGTGGCCAAGTTCCTGACACAAATTACATCTTCATGGTTTGTATATTCTTAAAAAACACTTTTTTAAAAAATATATTTTTTATTATTGATTTGTGATGATTCATAGATTCTGTGTTCTTCAGGGGGATTTTGTTGACAGAGGTTACTACAGTTTGGAAACATTCACCTATCTGCTAGTGCTCAAAGCCAAGTGGCCTGACCGTATCACACTCCTGAGGGGAAACCATGAAAGCAGACAGATCACACAAGTTTATGGCTTTTATGGTGAAGCTCACTGAACTCATTTTGTCATTATTAACAAGACTTTATTAGTAATTAATGTGCATTCTTTCTTTTTTTTCCAGATGAATGTCAGACCAAATATGGAAATGCAAATGCCTGGCGTTATTGCACCAAAGTGTTTGATATGTTAACAGTTGCAGCTGTGAGTATGAGAGTCCTACGACACTTTTACCTGTCTATAGTTGTTACATTACCATATTGTATGTTTATATGTTGTGTTAAAGATCTGCAGGTTATGACTTGGTTAGTGTGGGCTTTACCACAACAGTAATCCTAACTGTCTTTCTTTTGTTTAATGCCAAGCTTATGGACGAGCAGGTCCTGTGTGTCCATGGAGGCCTTTCTCCAGACATTAAAACCTTGGACCAGATCCGGACGATTGAGCGAAACCAGGAGATCCCTCACAAAGGAGCATTTTGTGACCTGGTGTGGTCCGACCCTGAAGATGTGGACACCTGGGCCATTAGCCCCCGAGGAGCCGGCTGGCTGTTTGGAGCAAAAGTCACAAATGAAGTAGGTTTACTCTTGTTTATATTGCTTATCCTGTTTGTATTGAAAGGACTTAAGATGGAAATATGTCACAACATAGCCTTAATATATTCTATAATAATAATAATAATAATAAAGACCAAAAATCTAACTTTGTCTATAAAATGTTTTATTTTTTTGTGTAACCTGTTCCTGTGTTGTGTCTTAAAACTTGCAGTTTGTTCACATCAACAACCTGAAGCTGATCTGCCGCGCTCACCAACTGGTCCACGAAGGCTACAAATTTATGTTTGACGAGAAACTTGTGACTGTGTGGTCAGCCCCTAACTACTGCTATCGCTGTGGCAACATTGCCTCCATCATGGTCTTCAAAAACGCTGACACGAGAGAGCCCAAACTCTTCAGAGCTGTGCCTGACTCCGAGAGGGTCATTCCACCTCGAACAACAACCCCGTATTTCCTTTAGGCATAAACAGACTGCAGTGCCATATATGTTCTGTGCACAGATCCTATTGTGGCAGTGGCATTGGTATTTTGAACTTGATGGTGGAATTAGTCTTTGGATTTCATTCACACTTGTGAAAACGTATAAATTTTGTATAGTATGTATATTTACCGCTTTTCTTGGTGCCAACTGTCAATTGTAATTACTAGTCTGCTGACATTTGCCATTTGTTCTGCATATCTATTAACTGACATTAAAGATTTGTGAGATGGTTGTCACATGTTGTTAAAATTATTTTATAAAAGAAGGATTTAAACAATAAGTTCACTGACTGTTGTAAAATGTTCATATATTTGTAGATAACCTTTTTACTTTTACCCTAATGATTCGCTCCGCTGAGAAAATGGAAAGTGTTGTGTAAAAGTACAATATTTTTTTTTGCCATATTAAGGCTTGTGTAAGCACTGCAACAAAACTATTTTGAATTGCTGATCCAGTGGGGTTAAACACAGTGTTATTATGCGTCTTGAAAATAAAACAATTGCTGTGTGAAAGTTTTCTGAATTACTTTTTATTATTGAAATGTTTGTCAAGCCATTGTTAACTTGACATGACCACCTTGCATGCTAATTTGGCTTTCTTCACCATACCATTAAACAAATACACATGGAACATTTATTTTTTCAACTGTAACTAAGTGAGATAAATAGACTTGTTTCATTTTATTTAGCTTTATACGATGTGATTTTTATTTTTGATGCTGGACAGGAATTTACCTTATCCTCAGTTTTTTTTATTTTGTACGTTTTAATTTTACTTTTAAAATGTTTAATTCTCTACAAAATATACTTTTTCCAACCCATTGTGACATTTTAATAGGTAGAGTCCGTTGGCCACTATGCCAGTAGATCCATGCTTTAAGACTCCCCAAATTCCCCCAAAGTAGAAACGAGCTGCCACGCCCCCTCTTTCTTCTGCCCAATCAGCGCAGACGTAACCACGACGTCGGTCACCTGTTTTGGGATGATTACGTGTAGCTCACGTAGCAGCAGCTAGCAGCTTGTCAGGCTAGAAGTAGGTAGTTTATCGACTGTCAACACGACAGCCACCATTAGACATTACAGCGATAAAGGGGATTATAACCATCTCCAAACGGAACAGAGTGTTCGATCCGAACTGAATATGGTAAGACAAAGGCGGAGTTTATTTAACGATTTGGCAATAGCTAGTATTCCCCGGTGGAGTTATTGTTATCGCTCATTGTTGTGGCCAGAAGGGCTAGCTGCTGGCTAGTGAAACTATTTTTTTTTACATTTATTAACGAGCTGTATGTTAACAAAGAGGAGAGTTTGTATGTATAAGATGGAATTATTTAGCAAATGCATGTTATCTTGATACTAACTTTATTAGCAAAAGTGAAAGGTACTTTCCATGTCACAAAATTGTGACCCCCCATATTCAGATTTCTCTAACTCCTAAAATAGTTAGTCCTATATCTGAATATTTGGACTTATAAGAAATACACACCTCTGAAAAAACTCAATGACAATGAGCCAAATGACCAACTGTATGTCATTACAAAAACGGTAATGAGGAACATGTTGGACAAGTATTAGTGAATAATAATTGAAAAGAAGCTATTCTTAATTCATATATTTATCCTAATGGAAAAGTACCTATGTTACAAAAACTCTTACATTAAGGTTTTTCCTGGATTTATGTTTCACCACAACATTATTCCATATTATTGAATTAGGGGACCAGATTTACAGACTTTGCTGTAAGAATTGTTTTATCTCCTTTTTGCAGTTGTAACATGATGGATGTCACATTACGTATTTCTGCGAGGCTATACTTTAGAAGACCTCAACTCTGCTTCTGCTCCTGGATGATGGAGCAGTGAGGTCTATGAATACTGCGGTTACACAAACTCATCAGAAACTGCAAATAGCACTTAGAGACACAGAAAGGACAGAGATGTTTGCAAAATTGAAGAAAAAGATCGCAGAGGAGGCCGGGACAGTGCCTCGGAGTGGAGTCCGCATTCCTCGAACCATCAGCAAAGAGTCCATCACATCAGTGGGGGCTGACTCTGGAGATGACTTTGTAAGTACCACATCAACAAACAATTATATATCTATATCTATCTATATCTATATATATATATCTATATATATATATCTATATATATATATAATTGTATTATTACTAGGGCTGCACTAGACTTTGGAATTGTAATGTGTTTTAGATATAAACATTTGCAAAATATATGTTGTTTTATAATCTTTGGTTTGACAGGAATGTTACACTTTGCATGTCAAAATAATACTAATAATCACAATCTGATCAGTGGAAGTAAGTCCAGGGAATGGCTACTTAGAATTAGTTTGACATTTATTATCTGGATTGGCCAAAGTGTTGTATACAGTATACTTAATTTGTTGGCACACAAAACATGGATGACTTTTCCTAGGCCTCACGGACGCTCCCTTAATGTACCGTTAAAACCCTTGCTCTGACCCTTGCTTTATGTAGTTATTTTTACAAGCACTTATCATTATCTGCTGTGTATGAAGATATCTTTTCCTTTGTGATAATATTAAAGCAAGCTAGAGCTCCTCCGCCAGCCCCTGATGGTGGCTGAGGTCCAGC